>VZTD01001456.1:0-20271 GCA_013397725.1 Rhagologus leucostigma | reverse complement strand
AACCACCTCCAATTTCCCACCTACCACGGCTGTCGGGCGGGGCGGGGCTCTCCGGGCCACCCTCGGTGCCCAGGGGTGCCCCTGTCCGTGTGGGGGGCACGGGGCCCCCAGGGGTGGTGGGTGGTGGGTGCCAGCCTAGGCCCTGCCCTCGGAGGGGTTGTATTCCGTCTCTCCGGCCGACACCTGGGAGATGCGCCGCGTGGAACGCCACAGCCGCCGGTGGAACTGGCCCGGCCGCACCTGGGGACGGGGGTGAGCGCCTTTCCCATCCCCAAATCCTTTATCCATCGCCATCCTCATCCCCTGCTCCATCCCCATCTCCTTCCAGGTCCTCATCCCCTTCTCCATCCCTATCTTCATCCCCACCCCATTCCAAGATCCTCATCCCCTTCTCCATCGCCATCTCCTTCCAGGTCCTCATCTCCTTCCCCATCCTTATCCTCATCCTCTTCATCCCCACCCCATTCCAAGATCCTCATCCCATTCCATTTTCTCATCCCATTCTTCCTCCTCATTCCTTCCCAGACACTCATCTGCTTCTCCATCCCATCCTCTTCTCCTTCCCCATTTCCATTCCTTCCAGATTCTCAGCCACTTCTCCATCTCCATGCACTTCTCCATCTCCATCCTCTTCTCCATCCCCGTCCCCTTCCAGATCCTCATCCACATCCCTTTCTCCATCCCCATTCTCTTCTCCATCCCAATCCCCTTCCCAAACCCCTTGATCCAACCCCATCTTCATCCTCTTCTCTGTCCCCATCTCCTTTCAGACCCTCACCTTCTCCATCCCCATCTCGCTCACATCTCCACCCCCATCCCTATCCCACATCCCCCTCCCCAGTCCCCCTCAGCTCTGGAGAGGACACACCGATGTCCCCACCCTGGGAACACCCAGGGGACACTGAGCCACGTCCCCGCTCCCACCCTGACCCGGCTGAGGTCCCGCTCACCTCCGCGGGCTGCCCGGCGCCCACCACGATGAGTTTTCCATCCTCCAGCCCCACCAGGATGTGGCTCTTCTCCTTGGTGACGGACACGCTGTGCACGGGCACCCGCATGGGCACGGGGGCCACGGCCGCCCTGAGGCTGGGGACACGAGCCACGGCGTGGGACACCACGGCACGAGACACCACGGCACGGGACACCACGGCGTGGGACACTCTGAGGGCGCGGTGGGGACGGGACAGGGCGTGGCCATCCCTCACCTGTGGAGCTCGCGGATCTCCAGCCCGCACTCCGAGGTCCCCAGCACCACGAAGTCCTCGGTCAGGCACATGGCTGTCACCTCCCGGTCCAGCGGGACGGAGGACAGGAGCTTCCCGTTCACCGAGTACAGGTGCAGCGCGAACCTGTCCTGGAAGGAGCACAGGGGGAGCCTGGCGGTGGTGGTGGTGGCCTGGGGGGGGACACACGGGGACACCTGGACGTACCTTGGAGCAGGAGCGTTGCCCCACGGCGGTTTGGGCCACCACCTGCCCCTCGGGCCCCACGGCCAGGTGGGACAGGATGGCAGGGGGACAACTCTCGCCGGGCGGCCGCAGGGAGCGGATGAAGAGACCCCGGCGCACGGTGTGGGTGATGATGGTGCCGTCCTGGGGGAGGAAGGGGACACAGGGGTGACGATGGTGGTGGCACCGCCCATCCCACGCTCACCCCACGGCCCCACCAGCTCACCTTGGAGCCGGACACGGCCATGTCCAGCTCGGTGCTGATGGCCACACACGTCACCTCGGCGTCGTGGCCGTACAGCACCTGGACGGGTTTGGGAGCCAAGCCGCTGGAAAAGCCACCCTGGCGTCGGGGACACGGAGACATCAGTGACCTGGTGGTGGCACCCACCACGAGGTCCCCCTGCTCCTCGAGCCCTTACCTGCTGTAGGACCTGCCACACCATGCAGGTGGTGTCCCGCGAGCCAGAAATGAGGTAGATGCCGCAGAGGTCGAGTGACAGGCAGGTGACAACATCTGTGACACCCAGAGGGATGCCATGAGGTGCCGGTCCCCTCCCACCACGCTCGGCACCCTGACCCCATGGGATGGCACCATGATGCGTTTTGGGATGTGGAATTGCTGCCAATCCCATTCCAAGATACGTTTTGGGGTGCGGATGCTGCTGCTCCTCACCCCACTCCTGCTCTGAGGTGGAACCCGGACCGTCCCTGGGAGATGGAGACACTGGGAGATGCCCCTCACGTGTCACCTGCCTCCCCCCATGGCCCTACAACCCCATCAGGGCATCATCAGACCATCATCATCATCATCCTCATCACCACGGGAGGAGGACGTACCTATGTGCCGGGTGATGTGCCCCACGACCTTGCCCTTGGCCAGCGAGGTGACGCGGAGGCTGTTGTCCCAATGTCCCCCGCTGAAGAGCAGCTTCCCGTCGGGGGACACGGCCAGCGTGCGGGAGCTGAGGTCGGCCTCGGGGGCAAAGGGGCCCTGCAGGAAGCGCTGGGTCCTGGTGGGAAGGGATGCGGGATGGTGGTGGATTGGTGGCACCTCCGGGGACCATCCCTGGGGACCCCGTGCCCCAGTGACTCACTTGGCGTTGGTGACAGTGGGGTCTTTGGTGAAGCTGAAGTAGTTGGAGATGTTCTTGTCGTAGGGCAGCCAGTTATGGGTCCCCAACAAGCCGTTGGCACTCACGGTGACCTGGGCAGAGGGCGACGGGGAGGTGACACCGCTCCCACTGCCGGGGTCCTCCCTGGTTTGGTCCTGGACCCCCTCGGACCAGCAAAACGCCCCCGTGCCTCAGTTTCCCCACACTCACCAGGATGTCAGGGGATCCCTGAGTGATGAAGGAGTGGGCCTGGTTCTTGGGGACCACGGCCTGCACCAGGGCCACCCCATCGCTGATGCCCTGCGGGGACACAGCAGCTGCTGGGCACCCTTCTGGCCACCCCCACCCCTCCCAATCCTGCCCAGGGCCCCCCGGGGGTGTCCTCACCTCCACAAAGAAGGACTTGAGCTGGTCCAGGTTCTCGAAGACGTTGGGGGAGCGGGTGTCGAGGCGGGCCAGCCTGCGGGCAGCGCTCTCTGCCGACAGCCGCGCGGGGTGGGGCTCCTGGGGGGGCAGGGGACCCATCAGAAGGGGAGGGACCCCTCGAAAGGGGCAGATTTTGGGGGGGTGGGGGTCTGAGCTACCTTGAGCAGCTGGCAGGGCGTCTGCCCGAAGTTGCTGATGATGCCCTCCAGGGCCTTGCGCTGCGTCTCGTCGGCGATGGCGTCCAGGTCCACGGCCCCTGGGGACGGGGGTGGTCACGGTCACGGGGGGGACACAGCCCTGGCAGGTGTCCCTCTCCCTCTGCCCCACAGCTCACCCTCGTAAGTGCAGTAGTAGAAGACGTTGAGGGCCTCCACGGCGGCCGGGCCGCGCTGCTTGTACCCAAAAATGAGGTCGATCCACTCGTGGAGGTGGGCGGAGACATATTCCGACTCCTGTCCAAGGATGGGGCGTCAGGGTGGGGTGGGAACGGCCCCTGTGGCCCCGGAACGCCCCCAGGGATGAAGGGGCTGCCCCGTCTCACCAGGGCTTTGCGGTGCTGGTGGATGAAGTCCTCGCGGGAGCGCGCCCACCGCGGCAGCACCACGTCCCCGACCTTCTCGTTGGAGAGCTGGAGGCAGCCCAGGTCAAAGCCTGCGGGCAGGACGAGAAGGATGAGGGACACAGACCCCCCGTGCTCCCCACGGCGGTGACAATGGTGTCCCTTACCGTTCTGGTTCTCCAGGAACTCCGGGAAGTAGAAGAACTCCGGGATGAGCTCCTTGACGTCCACCGGGTTCTCCATGCGGGCTTGCCACGCCGCCGGCACCGAGTGGAACTGCCGGTCCGAGCAGTCAAACCTGGGAGGGGCACAGGACACCTGGCTGGAGCCTGGTTGTCCCCACGATGTCCCCCCTGCGGGATGCACCTGCTGGGCGCCCACCTGCCGCTCTGCAGCTGGATGTGGAGGGTGGTGAAGGGCTCGGTGCGGATCAGGTAGTGCATGACCCCGGCCGCGTTGGAGTAGTGAGTGCCGTAGTGGAACTTGTCCACCGTGCCCGTGGGGTCCTCGAAGCTCTCGTACCTGCAGGCCAGGTGGGGTGGGGTCCACCAGGAGCCAGCCAGGTGCTCCCCGCGTCCCCCGCCCTTCGTTTGTGGGCTACTCACTTCTCCTTGACGTCGCGGGCGTGCCGCTCGTTGGCCACCCCGATGGGCTTGGACAGGTCCCGGAACACGGCCGGGTTGGTGAGGTCCAGGGTCTCCGAGACGTAATCCCGCAGGATCCAGGGGAACTGGGTGGGGGCGGGAGGCGGGTGAGGTGCGGGGGCACGGGGTCACTGTGGGGGCAGCGGGGGACACCGGGGCTCACCACGGGGTACTGGGACAGGTCGTTGTAGGTGCGCCCCGCGATGGTGTTCAGCTGCATGAGGTACTCGAAGTTGGAGATCTCCCGCAGGACCCATTTCTGGAGCGAAGGGAGAGGGAGGAGATGGGCTTGGGGGCGAGGAGACAGGGCAGACACCCCCCACCCCATGGCAGTGCCCGTCCCAGGGCCACCCCTGGTCCCAGAGCAGCTCTGGTCCCACACTTGTCCCCACTCCCACGGCCATGTCCACCCCACGGCCATCCCTGGTTCCACAGTTGTCCCTAGTCCCATGGCCATCACTGGTCCCACAGTTGTCCCCAGAACTGTGGCCATGTCCATTCCACGGCCATCCCTGGTTCTACAGTCACCTCTGGTCCAATGGCCATCCCCATTCCATAGCCATCTCCTGCTGTTCCACAGCCATCCCTGCTCCCAGACCATCCCATGTCCCATGGCTGTCCTTAGTCCCATGATTGTCCTCACCCCATGGCCATCCCTGTCCCATGGCCACTCCCAGATCCACAGCCATCCCTGATGCCCTGTCCATGTCCAGCCCATGGCCATCCCAGGTCCCACGGGCATCCCCATCCCGCGCTGTCACGTGATGGGGCCGGTACCTGCGTGAGCCCCGAGGCTTTGAGCAGCTCCTGGGGGGACCGGCTGCCAAAATAGGTCTGGTTGGGGGGCCGCAGGCCAAGGATGCAGGAATACACCTTGTTCCTCACCTGGGGGGGACAGGAGGACGTGGAGCAGCCAGAGCTTGGGCAGAGCCGTGGCCCTGGAAGGGATCTGGGAGGGGATGAGAGGGGTCCCCACCTTCTTTCTGAAGTTGAGGAAGTAGTTGGCCTGGTCGATGAAGAAGAGCTCGAGGGCGGAGCGGCGCAGGTTGTAGCGGCGCAGGTGCACCTCGCGCAGGTGGGACAAGGGGCGCTTGAAGTCGTAGCCGATCCCTGCCGAGGGTGTGGGGACGCGGAGCCCCCCCAGGCGTCACCACCCCACCATTCCCGAGGCAGGGATGGGGCTGGGGTTCCTCACCCCCCTCAAGGAGCACCCGCCGTTACCTCCCTCCGTCTCTTCCTTCTCGCTGCTGCCGTCGTAGAAATAAACGTGCTGGGTTGTCACCTCCAGGCGCCCGGGGACCACGGCCACCGTCGTGATGAGCTCGCAGTCCTCTGACACCACCAACTTCTCCCGCTGGTTCTGCTCCTTGGGCTCAGCCCTGGGTAGCACAGCGGGGTGAGGTGACCACAGTGACATCCCCAGCCTGGGCAAGCTAGCCCAGTAGCAGGGGTGGGGACACTCACTGGTTGTCCAGGACAGGGAGGTCCTCCTCGGCCAGCTGGTCATCCTCCAGCTCGCTCACCTTGGCCTCCTTGGCCATGGCGAGCGGGAGGGACTCGGCGGGGTTCTGGAGGTGGTCGGCTCCTGAAATGAGGAGGGGGTCAGCAGGACCCCAGAGCTCCCCCAGAACGTGGGGACCAGTCCCACAAAGGGCCCCAGTTGAACACTGTCCGTGACATCTCCCAGCCAAACCCCACCGGTGACACCCCCAGGTGCCCCAGTGCCACCACCTCACCCAGGTTGTCCCGCAGGGCGCTGGCCTCCAAGTGTTGGTCGAAATTGAGGTTGGGCACCAGCTTCAGCCTCATCCGGGAGTAGGTCTCGGCGCTCGACAGCTTCCAGCGAACCTCGGGTGGGTTCCTGGGGGACAGCTGGGGGTGAGCCACCCTGGGGAGCCCTGGCTGTGCCACCCATCCCTGGGGACGAGGTGGGGACTCACCGGTCGGCCCAGGCGGAGCGGGGCGAGGTGAGCAGGCGGCACAGGGACCGCCACTGCTTGAGCACGGTGCTGTGGTGGTTGTTGGTCTGCTTGAGGACGTTGGCGTGCCGGGCGTTCTCTGCCTTGCAGCGCTTCGCCGCCGGCTCCAGCACCAGCTCCTGCCGAGGGGGCACCAGAGTGAAGTGACAGCAGGGCTGGGGCTCGGGGACATCCACAGGGTGATGTCCTCAGGGTAAGGAGAACATCCCCAAGATGATGCAGGTGGGATGAGGAGCACATCCCTGGGATGATATCCCCAGGATGAGGAGCACATCCCAGGGATAATGTGCCTGGAACGAGGAGCACATCCCCAGGACAATGTCCCCACGAGGACGAGCACTTCCTGAAGGCAGTGTCCCCAGGATGGCATCCCTGGGATGAAGAGCACAACCCCAGGATTAACATGCCCAGGGAGAGGAGCACATTCCTAGAATGACATCCCCAGAGTGAGGAGCATGTTCCCTGCATGACATCCTAGGGGTGAGGAGCATGTCCCCAGGACAAGGAGCTTATTCCCTGGATGACATCCCAGGGGTGAGGAGCATGTCCCCAGGACAAGGAGCTTATCCCCTGGATGACATCCCAGGGGTGAGGAGCATGTCCCCAGGACAAGGAGCTTATCCCTTGGATGACATCCCAGGGGTGAGGAGCATGTCCCCAGGGTGATACCCCAGGGGTGAGGAGCACGTCCCCAGAGTGAGGAGCACATCCCTGGATGACATCCTCGGGGTGAGGAACATATCCCTAGGATGAGAAGCACCCACAGTGACACGCCAGGGGTGAGGAGAGTGTCCCCAGGCTGAGGAGCACACCCCAGGGTGACATCCCAGGGGTGAGGAGCAGGCAGTACCTGGAACAACTTGCGGCTGGCCGCCTTCTCCTGCTCCCGGCGCTGGGAGCTGCTCATCATGGCGTCGTAACAGGCGTTCCAGAAATTGGACATGAGGTCGTGGCTCCTGGCGAACGTGTCCATCTCAAACTGCGCCATGGTGGGCTGCACCTGGATGAGCAGAGGGGCATTTCCAGGGCTTGGTACCCACCACCCATCACCCAGGTATTCCCCCAGGAGTCATCCCACGGCACCCACGTGCTTCTCGATGAAGCCCCTCCACTCCGGGGTGCTGCAGAAGAGCTGCAAGTCCTCGTAGAAGGTGGGGCTGCCGTTGGTGGGGGGCAGCGAGGGCAGGAACTGCTGCAGCTGCAGGGTCTCGTAGCACTGATCCATGAGCGTCCGGATGATGGGCACCAACCAGGAGAAGGTCTCCGACCTGGAATCCAGGGAGCGCCGCAGGGGCGTCTCCAGCTTCCCCAGCAGGTAACAGGCCTCGTCCCTCCGCGGGGCCGACGTGGTCTGCAGGAGGCTGTGCAGCTTCACGTAGGCCAGCGAGTGCAGCTGGGGGCACAGGGGACGTCAGGCGGGGCCGCCACGGTGCCACGGCGGTGCCCAGGGAGGGGTGGGTGACCCACCTGGGGGTCCTGCAGCAGGATGTACCCGACGAGCACCCGCAGCCCCATCTGCGCCATCTCCCTGAGGTCCGAGGCGCCGTTGGCCAGGTGGTGCCACACGCCCAGCTTGTCCAGCAGGCTGCTGACCCCCTCGTAGATCTGGGGGGACACCGTGAGCCCCTCACCCGGGCAGGGATCCCACCCTGCCCTGCCACCGGCTCCGTCCCCATCACCCAGCCCTCCTTGGATTTGGGTTTGGGTTTAGGATTAGGGTAGAACCCAACCTGTGACAAACTAGTCTGGGTTTGGCATGAGGTTGGGGCTCAGGAATTATGGGCAGGGGTCAGGATTAGGGCTGGGGTATAGGATTGGAGTTAGGGTTGAGTTTTAGGACAAAGGTGTAGCAGGTTTAGGATTAGGATTTAGGAAGTACAGTTATGCTACAGGCTGTGAATTAGGGTTTAGGTTTATAGCAAGAGTTAGGGTTAAGACTATGGTTAAGGGTTGGGCTTTAAGACAAAGATGACGAGTTAAGGTTTAGGATTATGATTTAGGAGGTACAGTTAGAGTTTATGAGTTAATCTTAGGGTTTAGGGTCAAGGCTTAGAGTATAAAGGTTGCTTTTATGGTAAGGGTTTAAGATTAATGTTAAAGTTTAGGATTAGGGGTTAGGATTAAGGTTTAAGGGTTAGGACTGGGATTTGATTTAAGATTATGAATAAAACAGAGGTTATTTCCTAAAATGAGGATTAGGCTTTGATTTAAATCTAGGATTAAGGCCAAGGCTATTTCCCAAGGTTAGGATTAGGCTTTGATTTCAGTTTAGGAGTAAGTCTGATCTTATTTCCCAAGGTTATGTTCAATCTCTGCAGGTAGGGCTGGGTTTAGGGCCAGGGCTGATGCTGGGGATTAGCAGAGCTGGGGTTTGGGATGACGAATCCCCGCTCATTCCCATCCACCTTCTCGCTCCACAGGGCCTGGTTGTTGTGTCCCTCGGAGAACAGGAAATCCTGGAGCAGCCGCAGCAGCTTGAGGGCGTTGTGGGTGAGCCCGGGCAGCGCGGCCGGGCCCGACTCCTTCAGGTCGGTCAGCGCCGACTCCAGCATCATCTCCAGCAGGCTGTGGGACAGCAGCGGCTCCAGAGGGTGCCCTTCCCTCGGGATCCAGCCCCGGGACGCGGGCGGGCCTCACCTGCGCTTGATCTCATCCGGGGGCCGCACCAGCTCGCAGGCCGTGCCCAGCTTGGTGAGCACGGAGAAGACCTGGCCGCGCTCCCTCCAGGCCGCGTCGTCCCAGCCCTCGACCCCGCGCCACGTCACCGAGAAGATGATGTTGGTCAGGAGGTTGCACAGCTCCTCCTCGGGGGTTTGCTGCGGACGGAGAGGAAGGTGAGAGGTGCCCGGAGTGCCCCGGGCTGGTGGGGACGAGGGTTTGGGGCTCACCTGGGGGTTGCTGGTGTTGGAGATGTTGTCGCTGGGCAGCACGTCCTGGTAGCTGCTCTCATCCAGGACGTTGGACAGGCTGGAGCTCTTGCGCGCTCGCATTCCCGGGAAGGGCTTGAAGCTCTCCAGGGGCGAGGGAGTGCCGGGGCCGCTGGCCGGCGTCTGGGTGCCACTCTCGGCCGTGGCCATGGAGCTGGTGCTGGCCAGGTCCAGCCCCAGGTCGAAGGGCGAGGTGGAGAAGGGGGACAGCGGGTGGTAGACGCCGTCGAAGGGGGGACCGTCCCCGGGGTTGGAGGACGAGCGGCTGGCCCGGTCCGAGGAGTCAAAGGACTTGAAGTTGTAGTTGTGGAAGGACTTGGTGCGGCCGCTCGGGGAGATGGAGTGGTCGGAGAAGCCCTCGGAGAGCTCCTGGTCCGAGGCCTCATATCCCAGCGGGAGGAAGACATCGAGCTCCTGGAGCTCGGCGGGCGGCGGGCTCATCCCGTCCTTGCTGGAGGGCTCGGAGAGGTGCAGCGGCTCCGGGCAGCCCGCGGTGCTCAGGCTGTGCTGGCGGCACTCGTAGGACTCCTTCACGTAGAGCTTGGTGAGTGTGTCCTGCCAGCCGGCCAACCTGGCCAGCTGCTTCACCAGGTCCTGCTGCGCATAGATCAGGTGGAAGAGCTGCAGGAGAAGGAGGAGGAGGAGGAGGAGAAGGAGGAGAAGGAAGGACGTTGGATGCTGCTGCCCCAGCTCTTGATGGATGGACCCATACCAGGAGCAGGAGCACCCCAGATCCTCCAAAACCATCATGGGGTGCTGGGGCTCCACCATTTCCATGCTGGCAGATCCATGTCACCACCATCCCCACGGCCACCACTTTTGGGCATGGCTGGGTGTCCAAGGAGCTCAGCCCCGGGGTGACACCTCTGTCACCTCTGGTTGTGTCCCCGGTCCTGCTCACCTTGCGGCAGATGTCGAGCCGGATGCTCAGCTCAGCCTGGTGGGACAGGTACACCACGGCCACCAGGTCCTTGTAGTTGGGAGGGTCTGTGGACAAGGAGAGACAGCACAGTGGTGGGACACTTCCTGCTGTCCCCAAAAGCCATCAAAGACCCAGCCCAGCCGAGCCTCGTGGGAAGCCATGGGTGATGATTCCATGGGTTGGGATGGGTTTCTTTGGCACACGGTACCTGCCCCCAGGACCTGCTCCGAGAGGCAGCGGAAGAGCAGCATGGAGCCGGGAATGTCGCTGAGGTGGGAGATGAGCCCGTGGTACCCGATGTCTTTCAGCTTCAGGCGGCTCTTGCTGCGCTCGGGGACCTTCTCGTACTTCAGCATCTTGTAGAGGACCTGGTGGGACGGTGAGAAGAGGCCACCTTGCTGTGATGTCTCCTCTGGGGACAGCAGGAGGTGGGTGCTGGGGACCTGCCTTACCTTGAAGACCCTTTCCCGCACTTCATCCGAGAACTTCTTCTGCACCAGCAGGGAGAAGAGCAGCTCCACGTGGCCCGGCTCGAAGAGGAAGGTGAAGAGCTGCTCCTGGGCTGGGGAGCCCTTCAGCAGGCTGTGGATCACCTCCAGCGCCCCACAGACCTGCAGGACACGGGGCTGGCTGTCCACTGCCCTCCAAGTGTCCCACCGGGACCTCAATGGCTTCTCCCCAGCCCATGTCTCACTGAGGGGTTTGGGGACCACAGGGTGGCCGGTGACACACCTGCTGCTCGTCCTGTGCCCCAGCCAGGTAGTTCAGCAAGCTCTGCATCTCCTCCCCGGAGAAGCTCCTGCAGAAGAAATCCTTCACCAGGCTGAAAAGGGATGTCTGCACCGTCTTGATGTCGTCGGCGGCCGTGGTCTTCTCTCTGGAGGGGCTGATGGACAGATACGGATGTGGATGTGTCCCTTGTCGCCCATCACCCATGGCCAGCATCATCCCAAATCCCAACGCGAAGCCTGAGGAGCTCCAGGGAGCCCGGTGTGGACAGCCAGGGATCTTCTGCCCCACTGGGAAATGTCCACCCTGCACACTTGGGTCAGCTCATTGCAGAAGCCACCACGCTCCTTGGTGGCTGCTGGGGGTGGATTTTGGAGCTGGGCACAGGCTCAGGGACGGGACACGGAAGGTCCTGCACCCACCACAACGCTCCCGCACTGCAAGAAGGGATATCACCCCACGAAAATGGTGTCTATCCAAACCACAGCTGCCAGGGGTGAAGCCCACCCCCAATCCCACCACGCCAGCATTCCAGGATTCCGGCCCCGCATGGCAGCTCACCCGTAGTAGGTCCGGATGGAGTCCAGGATGAACTGCACCCCGTACTTCTTGCGGATGCGCTGCTTGTGGTCCTTGACCACGTTGGCCAGGTACTGGATGTGACCTGCAGGGAGAAGGCGTGAGGATCCCAGGGAGGCCGGGCGGGATGGACTCTCCCAGGCGCCCCCAGTTCCCACCTAAGCGCACGGCGAAGTCGCTGTTGCTCCAGATGCGGAAGTCGAAGAGGAGGTGCTGGTAGAGGAGGTGCAGCAGGAGCCCGCTGCCCTCGGAAGCCACCTGCTCCATGAGGATCTGCGAGGCCATCAAGGTGCTCATGTCCAGCAGCGCGCCAGGGACCTGCCACGGGCGACAGGGGACACTTCCAGCCCCTTGGGGACGGCAACGACTGTGGGACGGGGTTTTAGGGAGCCTCCCACACCTTGTGCAGCAGTGCTCCGATGATGGCCGGCCCGTGGCACTGCACCAGGCTCTCCTGGTTCACGGCGTGGTTCCGCAGGAAGTTCTTCACCAGCAGCAGGAAGGCGGCCACGCTGTTCCTCTCCAGCCTGCTCTCTGCAGGGCACCGCCACCTGTGAGCCCTGGGCCCACCCGAACCCTTTCCTGGAGATCCCACCCAGTCGTCTCTCCAAACTTCTCACCCCGTTCTCCTGTTTCCCCCAGATTTAAGGAGATGGAAACCTCTGCCGCTTTGAGCTTGGGAATGAGCAGCTGGATATCGGGAGACAGCACGTTCCACCCCTGCCAAAGGTTCCCGGAGCCACCCTCACCTTCCCAGAACCGCTTGTGACTAACTGGGTCATAATAACATCCCATGTGGTTCCTCCATTACCCCGTAACTCCTGGAGCCTCAGGCTAGACCTCTCCTGCCCGTGGTGGACACCTGCCAGGTCCAGGAGCATCTCCACGGTCACCTCCAGCCACCCGAGCAGGACAACTCCTGCTCCACATCCCCTGAACTCCTCACCTGAGGACTTTCCCAGCGGGATGAGCATGCCCTGGGCGTTCCTGGAGGACGTCAGCTCTGGCCCCACCAGGTCGTTGGTCTCCTGCTCATCCTCCGGCTCCTCCGTCTTGGACACCACTTGCTCAAGTAGGGGCAGGAGCACCCCCATCCCACCCACGCAGTTGACCACATCCTGAGGGAGGGAAGGGAGAGGGTTTGCTGGGTGGTGACAGCAGCATGGAGGAGGAGGTCCATGGCACCTGCGGTCCCCAAATGTCACCTGTTCCCCTGCACCACCCACGGTGCCCACCCTGGACACTGAGGATCTACGGGACAGACGGGTCAGGGTGGACCCAATACCATGGGCAGAGTCTCTGCAGGGTCCAGGGGACCTGTGGGGCTCCTGCCCTGCGATTGTGCCCCAGGAGGGACCCCCCTGCCTCCAGGCCATGGGGTGGACAAGTCACCCCGTGCCCAGCTTACCTTGATGTCCCAGTTGACCACTTTGTGTCCCGTCAGCCTCCCGTCCAGGCTGTGGCTGGGAGAGAGGTCCAGGCAGATGTTGTTCCTGCAGGCCTGGAAGAGAACACCATGGGAGCATCCCAGTGATCCTGGACGTGTCCCTGGTGGCAGAGGGTCCACCAGCACTGTCCCTGTCCCCAGCGGGGTGGCTCCCCTCACCTGGGGGGTGTAGTACAGCAAGAGTTTGCTGCTGAGCTCCACCAAGTCACCTTCCAGTGTGAACGGGGATGTGACGTTTGGTCCTGGGGGAGAGGACTGGGGTGAGCTGGGACATGGTGGAGAAGACCCCGGTCACCACCAGCACCACGGGGACATCCTCCGTGTCCCACCCTGATGTACCTGCACAGAAGAGAGCCTTGACCTGGGCTTGTTGCAGAGCCTCGCAGAAGATGGCCACGGAGCCCAGGTGACCCTCCAGCGAGGTGGGGCTGCCCCACTCCGTGTCCTGGCTTCCGGCCGCCGTGGTGGCCACCACGCCCTCCGTGGGCAGCTGGGTGGGGGTCCAAGAGTGGGGGCCGAGGGTGGCGGGGACAGACTGGGAGCGACCCAGCACGGGGTGTGGGGGGAAGACCAGCTCCGGCCCGTGGGATGCCGGTGGGTGACTGGCAGCGGTGGTGGCCGTCGTGGTGGTCCGGTGGCCCGCGGAGCCGATGCAGCAAGAGGTGAAGGACTGAGAGGGAGAAGGGATCACACTCAGCCCTCACTGAGGCCATGCAGAGGGGTCTGGGTGGGCGCTGGGAGGATCCCCCACCTCATGGAGGGACGGGAAGCGGAGCTGTGCCGTTTTCCGCAGGTGTCCGTCGGCGTAGATGCTGACGACGTTCTGGCCGAAGGGCCGGCGGCCGGCGACGTGGACGATGTCCACGCAGTGCTGGGGGGACGGAGAGGGACGTTATGGAATCGTGGTGTCCCTGATGGGGACAGGGATGGGGATGGGGATGATCCTCACCCAAGCCGAGTCGTTGAAGGCAAACTCCGGCAGTGCCACCGTCATGTAGTCCTTCTTGGTGCACACAGCCACCACCAGCACCCCGCCCGCGGTGAAGAACGCCTCAAAGCCCGTCCCGCCCGCTGTGAAGAAGCTGGTGGAGAAAACCATGGAGAAAACCACGGTAGGGATGGTGGTGCTGCCCCTCCTCACCCTCACCTCACCCCCTTCCAGCAGGCATCACCTGTAGAGCTGCCTCCTCTTTGGCCTCGCCGGCGGCTCCGGCTCCTCCTCGCTCAGGCACAGCCAGGCGTGGAAGGCGAAGGCGCTGCCGGGCCACTTCTGGATGGTGGGCACCATGATCCCGGCCATGCCGGGGCTCAGGTCGAAGCTCTGCAGCGCCCGCGGGGGCCCCTCACCCCTGGCCATGCCGGACAGCACCCGGATGACCGGAGCCACGTAGGGATGCGGCCCCCGGCCCCGCTCGCGCCGCAGCAGCCGCAGGAGCTGCCGCAGCTCCCCGGGCCGGATGGAGAGGCTGCCCAAGGAGCGCAGCAGCTCCAGCAGGTTTTGGGAGCAGGCGCTGGGAAGCGCCGGCTCGGTGGCCAGGGCGCCCAGCAGGGAGCCCACCATGCCCGCCTTGACGCAGGTGAGGCGGCTGGGCAGGGAGGCCTCGCAGAGCCGCCGCAGCCACGCCGACAGGAACACCTGGAGATCCCGGCACTCCAGCGCCGGCAGCCAGGCCAGCAGGATCAGCAGGGGCTGCTCGTTGCGGATGGGACGCACCGGGAAGGAGCTGTGGTCACCCTCCACTGCCTGCAGGGAGACAAGAGGGGGTTGGTGCAGCTCCAGTGCTGTGGAGAGGGATGGATCCATCCCAGGCCACCCTGGGCTGGCAGCGGAGACCTTGTGTAGACCCTTGTGCATCCAGAATCTTGGAGACTCCCATGCATCCAGAATCTGGAGACCCCAGACATCAAGGGTCTTGGAGGCCCTCATGGATTAAAGATCTTGGAGGCCCTTGTGCACCAAGTATGTCAAAGACCCTTATGCATCAATACTTTTGGAGATCCTGTGCATGAGGAATTCCGTAGACTCCACACATCAAGAATCTTGGGTACCTCCATGCATCAAGGATCTTGGAGACCCTCATGGATTAAGGATGTTGGAGACTCCCATGCATTAATAGTTTTGGAGATATCGTGCATCCAGAATTTTGGAGACCCCAAGCATCAAGAATCTTGGAGTCCTCTGTGAATCAAGGATCTTGGACACCCTCATGCACCAAGCATTCTGAAGATTCTTGTGCATCCAGAATCTTGGAGACCCCTGTGCATTAAGTGTCTTGGAGGCCTCCACGAATCAAGGATCTCGGAGACCCTCATGCATGAAGCACCTTGGAGACCCTCCTGTGTCCAGAAGTACCAGAGTGAGAAGTTCCACATCCAAAAGGGCTCAAAACTCCCAAACCCAAGCACAGCTCCAAGTGAAAGATGGCCCCAGGACCCCTCAGGAGGAAGCTGCTGAGAAACCAGCAGGGTGAAGAGGATGAGGGGGCTTGGAATGGGGGCTGAGATCCACAGGAACTCCCGGTGCCGAAGGCTTTGCCCGGAGTCAGGAAAAGCGGGAATGCTCACCATGTTGAGGAGCTCCTGGAGCAGGCGCTGGGTGGGCTGGCCCTGGCTCCTCAGCACCTCGTAGAGGTGGGCGTAGCCGATGCGCTCCTTGAACACCTCCTGGAAGCACAGGGACCATGGGATCCCAGCCGAGCCCCACCACGGGCTGAGCCACCTCAACCCGGATGAAAATACCCAAATCCTTCTGTTTTTGGGGTGTCCTCCCCAAGGGAAATCCCCTGCCCACCTTGGCCGAGGGCGAGTTGCTCATGATGGCCGTGAGCACCCCGAGGGCGTGGATAGCGATGGCGTCGGAGCTGCCGGCGGTGACCTATGGGGACACGGGAATGGGGGAGCTGCCGGGACACAGGAATGAGGGGACACGGCCCACCACGGGTGGTGGTTGGGTTCTGGGGTACCTGCTGGAGTCCATCCCCGTTCCGCGTGGGAACCTCGTCCCGGGCTTCACCCGCCTCCCGTGAGCTGCCGAGGTAGAGCTGTGGGACACGGGGTGGGCGTGGGACACAGGAAAGGGGTTCTGGAGGGTCCCCACCCCATGGATGTGTCCCAGGATGGTTCAGAGCCAGGAATGGTGAGGATGGAGATGGAGGTGCCCAAAGTGTCACCAAGAGGGACACACCACCCTGTCCCAGGATCATTTCGAGCTGGGAAGGGCGAGGATGGAGATGAAGGTGCCCAACCTTGGTGTCACTCTGTCCCAGGATCATTTAGCACCAGTAGGGGTGAGGATGGAGATGAGGGTGGAGATGGAGATGCGGATGGAGATGGGGATGGGGACGAGGATGGGGACACCGAGGTGTCACCCCATACCTTGCTGTTCTGGAGCAGGCGGATGATGTGCTCGAAGCAGTTGTTGCTGAGGAACACGGCCTGGAGCACCGGCCGGTCCTGGCAGCTCAGCATGGCCGGGATGGCGTCTACGGACACAGACCCTGGCTCAGCCCCATCCCATTCCCACGTTCCCAAACCCCACCCCCGTTCCCAACCTACCCAACATGAGCACCCGCAGGGTGATAAGGCCGCCGGCCGCCTCGGGCGCCAGGGATGCCGCGGGGAGGTCGGAGTTGAGCACCCTGAAGTATCCGTCCAGGAGGCTCCGCAGGGACACGGGGCCGGCGCCGGGGCTGGAGCCATGCAGGACGTGGACCGTGGCCACCACGGAGCGCAGCGTCACCTCCAGCAGCGCGGGGGACGGCGGGGTCCCGCTGCCACCCCGCTGGAGAATCCCCAGGAGCACTTCCAGCGCCGCCGGGGTGATGGCCTGGAGCGCGTTGGGCTGCGGGATTTGGGAACAGGTGGGAATTCCGGCACCCGTTGCGATATGAGCCCTTTATTGATCCCGTTATTTATTGACCCCGAGACCTCCAGCGCTGCCGGTTTTACCCTGAGGGGGGGTGAATTGATTTAAAGCCAATTTTGGAGTTATTGATTAGATTGGTTCTTAATTGTTGCGGAAATTAAAACCGATTTCGGCTCCAAATTATTAATCCAAGGATTTTCCAGCTTCCAGCCCAGAGCTGAACTGGAGGTGAAGCAGCAGCTTCAGCTTAAAAGCTTCCCGTAACTTAATTATTTAATTAATTTTAATAATTAAATTTCATCGCTTAATAAATTCATTTAATTCAATACTTTATTTAATTTAATTATTTAAGTATTTAGGTTTTTAAAATTATTTTATTTGTTTTATTTTATTCTTTAATTTTATTACTTTATTTAATTATTTAAGTATTTAGAGTTTTTTTATTATTTGATTTGTTTTATTTTATTCTTTAATTTTATTACTTAATTATTTAGTTTTATTTTATTTATTTCATTATTTAATTCTTCATTTAATTAACTTAATAATTTAAATATTTTTATTTAATTTTTCATTATTTTGTTTCATCTTATTATTTTATTTTAGTATTTATTTTAATGATTTAATCTAATTGTTTAGTTTAATTACTTCATTTAACGATTCCAAGCTGATCCCACCCCATTTAGGGTTGGAATGTTAAACAGGATTTTTAAAAGCTTTGGAAAATTCAGTGGTTTAATTCCAGCCTTGGAATAAATCAGACTTTGGGGTTTATCCCTGGAATGAGGAGCTCAGCACTGCCCCATCTGCTTCCCAAGGGTACCTGGGATCCGGAGAGGATGGCTCCAAAAAGATGGATAATCCGGAGCTGGATTGTTTCCGGGAGCTGCTTCCCAGCTTGGAAACTCTCTGTGAGGATGAGGAGGGAAAGGTTTCACTGGAGGAGCAAACAGCAAAAAAAAAAACCCAACGGAAAAAGGCCCTTTTCCAGCTAAAAATAGGGAAAAAAATCCTCTTCCTACCAAAAAATAGGGAAAATCCCTTTCCTACCCAAATCCACCCCACGGGGGTTCTGGTGATGGAGACGATGAGGATGCTCCAACTTCTCCAGCTCTGGTTGTGCCGGAAGAGGGGTTTTGTCCCCAGAAAAGGGACAAAATTTGTGCCAAACCCGGGTTCAGTTGGGGATTTACAGGGGCAGAGTTTTTAGGGGATTTTTGCAACGGCGCTGCCTCTGAAAGGGGATTTTTGGGGCTTCCCCGGAAAAAAAATCCCCTTTGTGTTGATTTTTGTGGGTTCCCCAGGTGGTGCTGGCCTTAATTCTTGCTTTGGGATCCTGGTCCTGTTCCCAGGACACGGGAACAGGTGCAGGATCCTAAATTTCTGGGGCAGGTGTAGGATAACCTGGAACAGGTATAGGATCCTATATTTGCCCCAGAATCCTGTAATAATCCTGAGACAGGTATAGGATAACCTGGAGCAGGTGCGGGATCCCGTATTTGTGGGATAGGTATAGGATAACCTGGAGCAGGTGCGGGATCCCGTATTTGTGGGATAGGTATAGGATAACCTGGAGCAGGTGCGGGATCCCGTATTTGTGGGATAGGTATAGGATAACCTGGAGCAGGCGTGGGATCCTTTTAGGTCCTTGGATCAGTATCTACCCCCGAATACGATGTCCCTCCACGAATCCTATAAATATTCCCTGATCCCACCCCGCCCCAGGACCCTCCCCCTATCCCTGGACGCTCTCCACGCTTACGGATCCCGCACCGACCTTTCCCCTTTCCCAGATCCTGCTTTTACCTTGGAAAAAGGCACCGAACTCGGGGGGCAGCGGGGCGGGGGCGAACTTGTATTTGCTCTTCTCCTTGGCGCTGACGGATTCCCTGGAAAGAGAGGGGTGAGGCGGCGGGAATCCGGGATGGGGCAGGGATTTTGGGATGCTGGGAGGGGGTCCCTCACCCGCTCAGCTGCCGGCGCCAGGTCTGGTAAGGGTCGAGGAAGCACTCGCAGAGGTGCAGGGCGTGGAGCATCCCGTTCTCCAGCTGCGTCCGGTTTTCCAGCTGTGCCCGGCTCTCCGGCTGTGTCCCGTTTTCCGGCCGCGTCCCCTTCTCCAGCTGTGCCCCATTTTCCAGCTGTGTCCCATTCTCCTGGCTCCCCAGCTGTGTCCCCTTCTCCAGCTGTGCCCCATTTTCCAGCTGTGCCCCATTCTCCTGGCTCTCCAGCTGTGTCCCATTTTCCCGCTGTGCCCGGCTCCGCTCCTCCCCCGGGATGCTCCGCAGCTGCCGGGAAAGCCGAGCTTTAATCCCTGACGCGCTCCAAAGAACGGGATGCGTTTTTTGGGGGGGAAAATTCGGCTTTGGGGGGAGGACGGGATCGTCGATGAATCAATCAACCAATCAGAGCACAAGCTGGGATTCACTGACCAATCAGCAGCCAGAGTCACACAACCCGTAGAGCTCTTGGCCAATCAGAACCCAGAGCTGCACTGACCAATCAGCACCTGGCACAGTAACACCTGGAGAGCTCTTGGCCAATCAGCATCAAGAGTCACACAAGCTGTGGACTCACGGACCAATCAGCATCCAGAATCACAGAGCCTATAGAGCTGCTGGCCAATCAAATCCCAGAGCAGCACAACCTGTGGAGTTCTCAACCAATCAGCAGCCAGAGCCACACAACCCACGGGCTCACAGACCAATCAGATCCCAGAGCAGCACAGCCTATGGATTCCTTGACCAATCAGCATCCAGAGTCACACAACCTATAGAGATGCTGGCCAATCAGAACTCAGTTACACAACCTAGGGACTCACTGACCAATCAAATCCCAGAGCAGCACAACCTGTGGAGCTCTCAACCAATCAGCAGCCAGCACAGCACAACCTGCAGAGCTCTCGACCAATCAGAGCCCAGATTCACACAACCTATAGACTCGGTGACCAATCAGCACTGAGCCCCTCCCCAGCCAATCAGGCCCCGCCCATTCCCGTTCCCTTTCCTGTTCCCATTTCCATTCCCGTTCCTGTTCCCATTCCCGCTCCTGCTCCCATTCCCTCTCCCATTCCCATTCTCGTTCCTGCTCCCATTCCCGTTGCCATTCCTGTTCCCGCTCCCGTTCCCGCTCCTATTCCTGTTCCCATTCCCATTCATTCCCACTCCTGTTCCTGTTCCCGTCGCCGTTCCCGTTCCCGCTCTCATTCCCTTTCCTGTTCCCGCTCCCGTTCCCTCTCCCGTTCCTGTTGCCATTCCCCTTCCCGTTCTCATTCCCTTTCCTGTTCCCGCTCCCGCTCCCGTTCCTGCTCCTGTTCCCATTCCCATTCATTCCCACTCCTGTTCCTGTTCCCGTTTCCCATTCCCATTGCCATTCCCGTTCCCGCTCCCATTCCCTTTCCTGTTCCCGCTCCCGTTCCCTCTCCCGTTCCTGTTGCCATTCCCGTTCCCGTTCTCATTCCCTTTCCTCTTCCCATTCCTGTTCCCCCTCCCGTTCCCGTTCCCATTCCCGTTCCCGCTCCCATTCCCGTTCCCACCTGGTTCCCGCAGAGCCGCAGCAGCCTCAGCACGTGCGGGAGGCAGCCAGGGGTCCTGTCGGGCTGGATGTTCTCCAGGTTCCTGGAAGGGAAAACATCGGG
>VZTD01001455.1:10669-22504 GCA_013397725.1 Rhagologus leucostigma | reverse complement strand
AAAGAGTTTTTTTTTCTTTTTTTTTTACTTCCAGGCCGAGCCAGCTCGATGGGAACTGCAGAGGATGATCTGTGGAGCTCTGTGATGCCACTGAGAGAGTCTGGCCTTTCCTGGCTCTGGCTCCACTGTGGAGCAGCAAATTTTGAGCTTCTCGGGGATTATGGAGGGCTTGGCTCGCTGCCGGGAGCAGGGAGAGGTGGGTCCAGGACCAGCACTCCTCCCTGGAGGGGCAGGGGGACAGAAACCTGCCTGCCCTGGGCGTTGCTCGCGCTGCAGGGTGTCACCCGTGAGGTTCAAGGGACAATTTGGGGGATCCCCCTCAGCAGGGGATGGGCAGGAACGCCCTCGGGGATTTGTGGGGTTTGTGGGGTGCCCTGTGAGGGGCCTTGCGGGTCCCTCCCAAGCCAGGTGCTGAGCACTCCCTGCTCTGTCCCTGTGTCTGTGACAGCCCTGCCGGGAGGTGACTGGGAGGTGACATGGCCCGAGGGGACAATTCCCTCCCTCCCTCCCTCCCTCCCCCCCAGACCCGCCGGGCTCCGGGGAGCAGCGGAGCCACCACTCACCCAGGTAGCCCTGAGTCTTCTTCTGCAGGGCCGTGACCGGACAGTCCTTGTGGGCCAGCAGCAGCTGCTTCAGCTGGGCCACCTCGTTCCTCAGCAGCGTCACCTCGTTCTGAGGGGACAATCGCACGAGCCCGTCACCCACAGCAGCCCACGCTCAGACTTCCAGCCCCGCCAGCTCCCAGTTTGGTGTCTAATCGGAGGAGCCCCTGGCCCGGAATGTCCAGCCAAGTTCCTGGGTTTGGGGGGTTCGGGGAAGGGGCAGCAGCGCTCCCCTGTCGCTGGCTGCGGTCACTGAGCTCCCCCTGAGCCCTCCTGCCAGTGCCACCCGCCCCAGGGACACCTGGAGCGCTGCTGGCTCTGGTGGGACACAGAGAGTGCCCAGCCAGCCCTGCCCAGCCCAGGCCGGGCTGTGGGGACACCACAGCTCTTCCACGCTCTGTGAGCTCCAGCTTTGCTTCCCAAAAACTGATCCGATTATCCCTCTGAAATGTGTGGGGAAACAGCCGAGACCCAGAGAACTGCACCCAGACCTGCCCAAGGAAACACTTCCGTAACTGCCCTGGGAAGGGAACGGAAGCGCCACGGTCAGAGCTCAGCAGAGCTCCAGGGACTGCGTCACTGCCCGGACGGAGCCCGGCGCAGCCTCTGCCCCACCCTGGCTGGCGCTGGGAGCATTAACGGGAGAACTGGGAGCGAGATCTGGATTTCCAGGTGTGCTGCACCTCTCGGCATGCCAGGAGAGCCAGTGAAACCCAGTTCTCCGGAGAAAAACCAGTGCGGCCTGAGCTGCAGCTGCAGAGCCTCCCTGCCACCCCCAGCCAGGCCCAGCGCGAAGGGGAGGAGAGCAGGGAGAGGAAATCCCGCTCCGGGAAAACTCGCAGGGCTCCAGCCTCTCCAGGGGCAGCACGGAGAGAAACGGACCCGCTCGGGGTGGGAGGGCAGCGGTGAGACCCGGGCAGGGAGCGCCGGGCGCTCCGGGGAGCGGCCGTTCCCGGCACAGCCGCACTGCCAGCGCCGTGCCGAGGGCCGTGCCAAGGGCTGAGGGCCGTGCCAGGGGCCGTGCCGGCACTGTGCCGAGGGCCGTGCCAGGGGCTGCGCTCAGCCCCAGTTACATACTCACGCTCAGCTGGATGTTCTGGCTCGTGAGCTCCTCGGCTTTCTTCTCCAGGGAGGACACCCAGAGCTTGCGCTTCTGGCGGCAGCGCGAGGCGGCCGCGCGGTTCCGCTCCAGGAATCGCTGCCGCCGCTCGTCCGGGTCCTCGTCCACCGCCCGCTTGCGGCGCCCGCCCGTGCTGGGCGTGGGCTGGGCAGGGGACACCTGGGAGGGGACAGGGGACAGGCTCAGCAGCAGCTCTGGGGACAGGCAGGACGCGGCCGTGGCACCGCAGAGCAGAGCAGGGCTCGGTCCCACCACGCGGCACCGTCGCCTCTCGAGACAGGAGCTCCCGCAGCAAACCCCAGGTTTTAAGCAGGCAGTTTGCTTTAAAAATTGGTTTTCCCCTCAAAACCTTCAGCCGAACAAGCTCCTGGAGGTACCTGGGCACACAGGGTTTGGCATGGCCGCACATCTCCCGGGTTTATTCGGGAGAACAAAGGAAAAGCAGCGAGGGCTGGGAGCGAGGCAGCCCCGGCCCCACAAACCGTGGGGGCAATCGCAGCCGCGGGCCCGCTGCAGCCCCACTGCAGCTCTGGCCGTGGGGCAGCATATGGAGATTAAACTCCTGGAAGCCCATCCGAGGCCCGGAGCAGGTGGCTGTCCTGATGAAGGCTGGCATTTGGCTGGCTGGCAGGAGCCAGCCGAGCTGATTGCCTGAGAGGGGAGCGCTTAACCCCGTAATTGAGCGGGGACAGGAGAGGGAGAACGTCCCTTCCAAACTGCAGAGCTCGTCAGGCAGACGAACGTGGGGCTGGAGCTCGTGCCTGGTGGGCTGAGAGTGCCTCAGCGCTGGAGCTGCACCGGAAAAACAAGGTTTTAACCCATTCTTTGGAGCAGGAAGGACGCTGGGAGGTTTTCCTCCTCTTTGCCAAGCCCTGGGAGCCCCCAGCACCCCCAGCACCCAGCCCAGCATGGCGGGGCGGCAGCAGCAGCAGCAGCAGACCTGTGGCTGAGCCGGGGAGGGGGCGTCGGGGTGCTGGACGAGGATCTGGCTCTGCTCCGGCCGCGCAGTCACCATGGTACTGGCTGAGCCCACCACCAGGCTGCCGCCGTTCAGCGAGGACGCCGCCGTCAGGCTGGCCTTCAGCCTCTGCCAGGGGAGCAAAGGGCCGTCAGGGGAGCTGCCGGGGCTCTCAGCAGCTCCCGTCACCCCGCAGCCACCCCGCTGCAGCGGGCGCTGCGGGCACCGTGGCTGACTCGAGTCCGGCCAAAGCCGTCCCCAGCCGGGCTGCCCCAAGAGACAGCAGCGTCCGGCCCCGCGGGCCGGTGCCACGGCCCGGAGCCGCTGCTGCCGCTGGCAGCGACTCCCTGCCCAGCTGGCAGCTGCAGGGACCGAGCAGGCGCAGAGCCCGACCGTCCCCGCGTGCCCGCAGAGGGATCTTGGGCGTGGAGAGGGACCCGCAGGTGCCTGGTAAATCCCTTCCCTGGTAGGCAGACCCAGGACGGCTGTTCGGGCCTCAGTTTACCATCTCCC
Source organism: Rhagologus leucostigma (assembly GCA_013397725.1). Taxonomy (NCBI): domain Eukaryota; kingdom Metazoa; phylum Chordata; class Aves; order Passeriformes; genus Rhagologus; species Rhagologus leucostigma. The sequence goes on along the minus strand of VZTD01001455.1, from coordinate 19,311 downwards.
TCCCCGTTTTGAGGCTGTGATCTGCCCTGGAGTCCTGCAGGCCCCAAACCAGGGCACGAGGGGAGCGGGGACAACACTGCAGGGAGGCCCTGGCTCCTCGGGAAGGGGGAAAAGCCTCCAGCCAAGAGGTGCTGAAGGCCGAGGGACAACCCCGTGGCTGTGACCCCCTCCCTGCCACTCACCATTTTGGCTTCGGAGTGCACCGGGAGCCCTGAGGGCGAGATGGACCCGCTGCTGTTGATGGGAGGCCCGGGAATGCCGGGAATGTTCGGCACCATGGACATCGGCCGGGCCAGCTGCGAGGGGAGGAGGGACACGAGGGTTGGGGGCCGGAGCAGCTCAGCCGGAGCTCCCCGACAGCAGCTCTGTAAAGCCTGACAAATGTCTCAACTCCGGCCATCCGTTACTCCCGCTGTCACCCATGGCCGGCGGCCACCGTGGCTGTGCCGAGATCACCCAGCACAGAGCACACGGGAGAGGCAGTTCCTTCCCTTCCCTTGCCCTTGCCCTTCCCCTCTCTTCCCCACCAGTCCAAGCCATGGATGAGAGGAAAGGCACCAAATCCCCTCTGATTCTAAGGCAAAGCTGCCATTGTGTCCCCTTGTGAGCTTTCTCACTCAAAAAAGGGAGTGAAAACCAGAATTTGGAGAATTTGGACGTTTTAAACCCCCCTCAGGTGGCAAAGCCCTGCAAACCAGGAGGGGAGAGGTGCGGACATTCCCGCAGCCCGTCCGTGCTTTAAGCTGACGCTGCTGTGCCCGAGGCAGAAGCTTTTGGCCACCGCTGCCTCAAAACGCCAAGGACAGGACAGGACGGGACAGGAGGGGACAGGACAGGACAGGAGGGGACAGGAGGGGACAGGACGGGACAGGACGGGACAGGACGGGACAGGAGGGGATGGGACAGGAGGGGACGGGACAGGAGGGGACAGGACAGGACAGGACAGGACAGGACGGGACAGGACAGGACAGCACAGGACAGGACGGGCTCCCCGGAGCTGCAGGGCTGGGAGCACACGCCCAGCACCCAGCGGTGGCTCTGACCACAGAAATCTCCAAGCATGCCGCGCGGGCGGCCGGCCGGGGCCGGGCTGTGACAGTCTCCGGCCAGGGCGGCCGTGCTGGCCGGCACGGCCGGACACGCTCCCTGCAAGCTCCGCTGCTCTCGGAGCAGCCTGTTCCAAATGGAAGCAGCTAATCAGGGACCCTGCAGCTCCGGCCCCGGCCCGGCGGCGCCAGCCATCTGTCCGGGCACGGATCCGGGCTTTTCCAAACTTATTGCCCTCTGGTGTGATCCGCGCGCTCTCGCTGCCCTGCCAGAGCCGCCCCTCCTCTCCCTCCTCCTCCTCCCGCAGCCTCATCTCGCTCGGAGGGGGAGAGATCGGAGCGCTCAAACGGCAGCGCCTGCGTGCGCCTGGCGGGGGCACGGCCCGTCCCCTGCTCCGCGCGGGGACGTGCTGGGGGCTCTGGAAGCTTCTCTCACCGAAATGACAGAAGGCATCTGCACGGGGGGGCCGGGGAGCACGGGCACGGTCTGGCCGTTGGCGAGCTGCACGACGAGCGGGAGGGAGCCGCCGGGAGACCTGCGGCAACAAACAATGCCTGCGTTATCTTCCAGGTTCTCGGCCGCCCAGCAGCCCCAGGAACTGGACCCAGTCGGTGGATTTGGGTTTGTTTCCCCACTTCTGAGCAGGGTACGGAGCTCAGCTGGGTCAGAGTGAGGGGGCTGGCAGGGACGGGGAGCGGGAGCAGCCTGACAGCGAACACGGGCAGGGCTCAGCCAGCGTGTCCTGAGGGCTCAGGGTGTTGTGACCCCTGATCCTGCATCCTCAGGCCCCTTCCTCTCTGTTCAGGGTCCTGGCAGCTCAGAACCGCAGCCTCCGGAGCCCCACGGAGAGCCAGGAGCAGGTCCTGGGCCATGCCAGGGCAAACAGCCCCCGAGGCAGGGCCAGCGGCCCCGGGGTTGCACTTCAGAGGCACCGAGCAGCAGCCCGAGACAATCCCTGAGCCGTTCCAGCCCCAGACAATTCCCCGCCGCCGCTCGCCGGGCTCTGCCAGGCGCCGCCAGCCAGCGCCGCGCCGAGCTCAGGGAGCGCTTTCATCTCTCCCCACGGTGAGTTTTGCCTCGTTTCACTGAGTTCTGCCTCGTTTCCTAACTCCAGGACAATTAGTTCCTGCTTCCTGCACTCCCACCCCACAGCGCTGCTGCAGACGGAGCGTGAGGAGCCGTGAGGAGCCGCGAGGAGCCCCTGCTGCAGCCGCGGCAGCTCCTCCTCGGTGCTGGTGCTCCTGGGGCTCAGGGAACTCGTTCGGGGGTTAAATTCCAGCCGCAGGGAATGCTCCCTGCCCGTACTCACCCCAGCTGTCGGTTGGAGGGGGGGGCCTGGGTGATGACGGACGTGGGGGACGGCAGCGTGGGGTGCAGGGGCTCGTAGCCCAGGTGCAGCGGCAGCGAGCCGGGCCGCACGATGGTGGGCGTGGGCGTGGAAATGATCACGGGCTTGGAGGGGCCCTCCTGCGGGGCAAAACACAGAACGGGGCCGTTAATCACCAGCTCATCATCAGCGCCACGACTCTTCCTCCTGGAGGCTGAAACGATTCAGGCACAATTCTGCCACAGAACGTGAGGGGAGCACACCACCCGAGGGACACGGCTGTGGAGGGGTGCGGCTCCAGCCCCTCTGCCCTTCCCCGATTCTCCCGATGTCGGTGCAGGGAGCAGGGCACAGGAATTCCCACTCTGGATAATCCCCCTCTCTGAATTTCGGGCTGGGAGGTCGCTCAGGTGTTGGAATTGTCACCCGGACTCCACTGCTGTGAATCCCCAGCCCGCAGGGACACAGGGAGCTGGGCTGGGAGCTACTCCTCGTTTGGGACAGCACTCCCAGGGGGAAGAGCGAGGCTCTGTGCCCCAGCCAAACCCACCAGAAAAGGTGGATTTTGGCCAACCAGCTTTGGTCTTTCTTTCTCAAACCAGGGGAAAATCAGGCCTCAGAAAAGCCCAGCTCAGGCCTTGGCCCCACAGCTCGGCCCCACACGGCAAAGGGGCACCACCACCCCGTGGGGACAGCCCCACCTTGTCCTTGTGCTGTGGCGAGCGCGGCCGGGATGCGGGGCTGTCCGGCGGGGACGAGTCCACCTCCACCGGCTCCTCCTCCTTGATCTTGATGTCCGGAGTGGAGGGCAGGGACATGTCCAGGGCTCCGGAGCTCTGCGGGAAGCGGGCACGGACGGGAAGGACAATCAGCTCGCGCTGTTTGCGAAACGTTCGCTGCTCCTCCCAAGGAAGAGGCTCCGGCTCCGCGCTCTCGCCAAATTATTATTATTTATTTGTACTGAAGCAGCATCTGGGAGCCCGAGGCAGAGAGCGGGGCTGCTCCAGCCCCGGCCAAGCGGAGATGGAGGCCCGGGAACAACAGGCAGCCCCAGATGGCAGCGGTTTGTGGGTTCTCAGCAACACACACGACTTCTCCGTGGGTTGTTATTGTGATTTTTTGGTATAAAAAGGGCCCTGCTAAGGAGAACAGGTACCCAAGCCAAATGCCTGCGAGTTACAGGAGGCACTTTCATTCACAGAAGAGCTGTAAAACATTGTATAAATCAGCCTGAATTATTTTATTACCCGATTATCAAAAGCAAACAAAGAGCCATGCAAGTTATTAAATATCTATGAGCGCCCCATTAAAATAAAACCCAACCATATGCCTGGACTTGGCCACTTGCCACCACGCTGGGATCCAGCAGTGCCACGTGCCCCACTGGGACCAGTTAACAACCTGCGGGGGACAGGGAAAGCACAGGAGGACAACGAGGCCAGGGGACAACTGAGCTGAGGGGTCTGTCCCCGTCCCAGAGCTGGAGGGACGGAGAGCTGGGAGGGAGCAGAGAGGGAGAGTGGCAGAGCCAGGATGTAGCAGCAGACCTCGCAAATCACCCAGCCCCTCCTCCTGTCCAGGAGGAGAAACTGTCCCTGAATCAGCCCTGACAGCTGCTTGTCCAGCCTGTTCTCCACCCATCCCAGCTCCATCCATCCCAGCTCCATCCATCCCAGCTCCATCCATCCCTGCTCCATCCATCCCTGCTCCATCCATCCGTCCCCCATCCATCCATCCATCCCTGCTCCATCCATCCATCCATCCATCCATCCATCCCTGCTCCATCCATCCATCCATCCATCCATCCATCCATCCATCCATCCATCCATCCATCCATCCATCCCTGCTCCATCCAACCATCCATCCCAGCTCCATCCATGTCTGCTCCATCCATCCCTGCTCCATCCATCCCTGCTCCATCCATCCCAGCACTTCCCTTCGCTGCCCGGCTGCGGACGCTCTGTCCTGGCATTGCCCCTAAACCTCCTCCTGCTGCTCTGGGAATCCTCCCAGGGAGGCAGTAAAAGGGTAAATGTGGATGGTTTAGAGCAGAGTGAGACTCCAGCCCCTCGGTTTGGGGTGTTTTAGGGGGATGCGGCCCCAGCCCCTCGGTTTGGGGTGTTTTAGGGGGATGCGGCCCCAGCCCCTCTGCCCTTGCCCGGTTTCCGGGCGCTCCGCCCGCGGTAGGGGCAGCAGTAACCATTTACCTGCCCTTCCAAAGCACAGGCGCTGCTCCGGGAATCACAAAGAAGCCGGGATTAACATGCAGGGAAGTTTCAAACCGCTTAAAGCGCCTCCGGGGAAGCTCCCGCTGCGCCTGTGTTTTTAATTAACGGCGCTGGTGCGAGACCACCCTTGGAAAAGGGAGGACAAACACAGAACTGGATGCTGGAAGCTCAGCTCCGGCCAGGGCCGGGCAGTGACCAGCTGACCTCACCCGGACAGGGGGTTTGAGGAGGGATAATCCTTTCCCTAAGAGCCGACACCCCCCGAGCTCCACGCGCAAGGGATATTTAGGAATATTTAGGAATATGTAGGAACATTTAGGAGTATTTAGGCTGAACCCCCCTAAAGCCAGTCTCAGGAGCGCAGCCGGCTCAGGAGGGCCCGGCGCTGGGTGGTCTCCCCGGGGCTGCTCAGCGGTTCCGCGTCTGAAAATCGCCGGCGGCCGCTCCTTCCCCGCAGCCCCTTCCCGTCCCTGCGCCTCCAGAACAAAGGGCAGGAGCCGCGAGCAGCCGCCGCATACCAATGAGAGAGATCAATTTCGGTTTAAAGAGCCTGTTATTGGCGAGGGGGGGCCGCGGGTGGGAAGCCAGGTTTCAGTTTTAATTCTGAATTCCTCCGTTCCCCATCTCGGGAAGATTTACGCGGCTCGGCTCCCGCAGTTTATTTCCGAGCAGCGCCGCTGACTGCGAGCGTATGTACGGACATACATCAATTTAGTAAATGTGCGTGCCAGGCTGAGAGCCCAGCACGCATCTGCTGCTGCTCGGAGCCCGGCACGGCGAGGGGAGGGGTGCGGGGGCTTGGAAATGTCCTTAATTAGCTGCTTTCTGATGAGATCCCGTTGTCCTTCAGCCCCTGGCGCTCGCCGGGCTGCGGGGGCAGCCGGGATCGATGGCGCTGGCGGAGGAGAGAGCTCTTTGTTCGGAAAAGCTGCTCTTTTCCGTGAAACTCCTCGCTCCAGACGCGCTGGAAATGCCCAGGGTCCGGTCCTTTCCCCGTGGCTGCCCCTCAAAGGCACCGTCCCTTCGGCTCTCGGCTCCCAGGGAGGCTGCGGAGAGGATTTTGCTCCCATCCCGACTGCTCCCAGCGTCCTGCGGCTCCTTCCCGAGGTGGGAGGTATTTCGGGTACTCCCCTCCCTTTTCCCCCCCTTTTTTCGAAGTGAAAAGCCAAAGGAATAATAAACCATTAAATCTGCTCTCTGCAGGCCTCGGACCACTGGGAAAAGCAGCCAAAGTCACCCGAGTTACAAAAATAAAACCCCACACACGCCAGCAAATCCCACCCAGGAGCCTGTGCCTCTCACGAGAGCAGCCCCCAGCCCCTCCCAGTCCTCCCAGTTTGCTCCCAGTGCAGTCACAGCCCCAGGCCTTGGCCTCTTGCCTTTTTCTCATCATCCTCAGCAGCTTTCTTGAACTCGTGCTCGAAGGAACTCGCCAGCTCGTTGAAGAGTCCCACCTCCTCGCAGTTCTTCAGGAACCGAGTCGGGGTTGGAGTCTGATCTGGTTCGGGTTGGAACACCAACAATTGCTCAGGGAGAGCCCAAAAAATCGCATTTTACCCACCCAGCCCTTCACTGGGAGCCCTGGGGAACGTGTGTGTCACCCTGGGGACAGCAAGTGACAGTCTGGAACGGGGACACTCATTTCCTGCTGGTTTTGTTTCTCTCGTGTTTATAGAAATCATCACTGGATCAAGAGGATTCCTGTGAATTCCGGGCTGTGGAATTCTCGTCCCTCCAACCCCGAGGTTCTGCTGGACAAGGAAGGAGAATTGGGAGTCTGATCTCCCCGAAATCACAGGAGTGACACGCAGCTGACAGGAGCAGCCCGGGCCAGGCAGAGCCTCTTCCCTCCCTGGGCCAGCTCCGCATCCCAGAATCCCGGGAATTCCGATTCCCTGGGAATGCTCGCAGCCCCTGTGCCCGCGGCCATCCCGCGGGACCGTTTTCCACCACATTGGCGCGGTGAGCCAGGACCTCTCTGGCCATCACCCAGCCCATAAAAGCACAGGGAAACCTCCCTGCTCCAGCCAGCCTCGAATGCCACCGGGAACCCCCCCACAGGATCCATCCCGCACAAAAACACCGGGATTTTCCAGCACAAAGAGCATCCCTGGGATGATTCAGCCTGACCCGCACAAAGCAGCCTGACTCCAAACCCTCCCTCTGCTGCGTTCGCCGCTGAAGCAAAATCCCCCTCTGGGCACCCTTCGCTTCCCCCCAGATCCCAATCCATAAAATCCAGGAACTTCATCAGCCGAATCTCTCCGCAGGAGGTTGTTTTTCCAAGGGTTTAACAGCTCTCAGGGCTCTTTTGGGATCATTCCCTGCTCAGCAAGGCCCTCCCGAGCCGCACAGATTTCCACGGCGGCACAAACAAAGCCTGGAGCCTCTGTGGTCCTGTCCCTCCCCAATCCGAACCTCAGGAACTGCAGCAGCTCCTGCGTCGCCCCACAGGCGCCCGTTCCCATAAAAATCCCTCTCCCTGCCGCCAGAAAAACGATCCTTTGTGACCCTCCTCAGCTCGGCCACCTCGGCCAGGTCCTGCTCCGGCCACACGGCCTCGGGAGCAGGTGGGGACAAGAAATCCCAGAGGCAAAATGGTGCCTTAAAGAAACGCCGGGACGGACGGAATTTCCACCGGCAGTAACGGGCCCGGATCTCAGCGCTCAAAGCCAGCAGGGTTTTACAGCCCCCACAGCCCCGTCTGTGCCAGACACGCTGGGCCTGCACTGGTTTGGGGGGGTTTAGCTGGTCCTGAACTGGCCACAGACAAATTGGGGTTTTTTGGGTTTTTTTGTGTTTTACCCCAGAGCAGCCCCTTGAGAACCAGCCCTGGTGAGCTGGGAGAGGAGCCAGAGCCTGTTCCTCGTGCTCCTGACGTGTTTCATCCCCTCCTGCTTTGCCGGGGAGAGGAATTCCGGCTCTGGGAGCTGTGGGGATCGGGGGGCTCATGTGGGATTTTGGCCGCATTTCTGCCCCGCACCCCCGCGTGCCCCCGCACGGACCCAGCAGAACCGACCCTCCCGCTGTGCCCCCCGCCTGGAAAGGGCCGAACCCAGGCACAGGCGACCCTCAGGAATCCGAGTTCCCGCCAGCTCCTGCTCCAGCTCCTCCATCGCTCCCGCAGGACGATCCCGCTGGGAATGAGCTCTCCTCTGGGAGAGCCCTCCCCTGGGAGCAGCTTCCTACCCACAGCCCCAGCTCACTCCAAACCCTCCAGAAACCAGCTGAACTCCCACTCCCTGCTCCAGCGCCGCATTTGGGCTGGAGATGAACTGGGAAAAGGTGCCAGGCTCCTGCAGCAGCTTTGCTTTCCCTTAAAAACCCTTCAGGAAGCGTCTCCCCTCTCCTCGCTCCCAGCAGCAGCCTCTTCACCCCACAGCGACACGAAAGGGACAGGAGGGACTCTGGACCCTGCCGGACAAAGATCTGCGGGGTTTGGGTTTCCCCCCGTCTTACAAAGGCAGAGCTCCTCGGTGGGGCTTTAATTTATGAACTGCAGCTTCCTAAAAGCTCGGGAAAATTGACACCTGGGCTGAGAGGGGAAGCTGCTTTGTCAGGTTTGGTTCATCGTCCTCAAAGCACAAACGTGAAAGCCCTTCTGGCCATAAATCCTCCAGCCTTTAATAAAAAAGGGCGAGAGCTTAAAAAAAAAAAAAAATTAAAAAAAACCCCCCAAACCCCACAAAACCTGATACTACCATAAAAAAAGAAAAAACTTGGAAGCCGCTGGCTTTCCTTTCGCCCTGATTAAATGCAGATCACAGGAGGTTTTATGGGCTTTGCAGTGCATCTGGTCCCTGGCATCAATCTTGCCGGGCGCTGGCCGGGCACATACCTGCGATGATGACGGAGTCGGTGCGAGCGGGGCCGAATTTCAATGTCATCTCATGCTTGTGTTTATGAACCGCCAGGTGGTCCTCGTTTGTGAACCTCTGAAATGAAACAATTTGGAAAATGGGGGATAAATGCATTTTGTGTTTTACGGGGCCCGTCCTGCGCTGGCTGCGGGGGGACGCGGCGCGAGGGGCCGGAGGGGG
>VZTD01001452.1:6820-58864 GCA_013397725.1 Rhagologus leucostigma | reverse complement strand
TGTGTTTCTACGCTAACACTCCTGCCAGCACTTCTAGGAGAAGCTGAATGAGATTGAACAGAACCTGGCCTAACAGCAGGCGCTGTTTTCCGATGCTATGTCAGATGAAGAAAGGTAATGACAGCCAAACACACTTACCTAAATCCAAAGATATCATTGTGTTACTGCATGACTTCTGGTCAGTGAGATACAGCTATGGATGTCCCACAAGCGGAGGAGAAATGTATTGTGATGTGATTTTTGCTCAGAGGAAAGTCCAGCTTCTCTCCGCATCGTTAAAGGCTCTTGAACATAAGCATTTTGAAGGGGAAGATTGCTACTTAGATTCGGGCTAGATTTTTAGCATGGAAATACTATGTTCTAATAGCATTAAGAATGCAGCAACAGATACCTGTCAGCTGGACCTTCGTGTCCCAGGTCAGTGCTGGGTTCAGGCCATGTAATTATTGTTCATGATCAATGCAGTGACAAGGAAGGAAATTTAAACTAGCTTTTCATGGATTCAGCACAAGTTCACAGTGATTAGCAAGAAGCCTCAGGTTCATAAAAAGTTACTAGGTGTTTCCAGCCTGGAGCTGCCTAAAAGTAGGGCATTTATGCAGTCTTTGTGTTTGTGATAAATCAGAAGTGATAAACCTGCCCATACTCAGAATCTCAGAATCACAGAATGAACTAGGTTGGAAAAGACCTTTGAGATCATCAAGTCCAACCTATGACCTAACACCTCCTCATCAACTAAACCATGGCACTAAGTGCCACGTCCAGTCTTTTTTTAAACACATCCAGGGATGGTGACTCCAACACCTCCCTCGGCAGACCATTCCAGTGCCCAATCACTCTTTCAGTGATGAATTTTTTCCTGATGTCTAACCTAAACTTCCCCTGGTGCAGATTAAGACTGTGTCTTCTCGATCTCTCAGTGGTTGCCTGGGAGAAGAGACTGACCCCCACCTGGCTACGACCACCTTTCAGGTAGTTGTAGAGAGTGATAAGGTCTTCCCTGAGCCTTCTTTTTTCCAGACTAAACAACCCCAACTCCCTCAGCCGTTCTTCATAGGGCTTATGTTCCAGGCCCTTCACCAGCCTTGTTGCCCTCCTCTGGACACATTCGAGCATCTCAACGTCCTTCCTAAATTGAGGGGCACAGTACTCAAGGTGCGGCCTCACCAGTGCTGAGTACAGGGAAAGAATCATTTCCCTGGTCCTGCTGGCCACACTATTGCTGGTCCAGGCCAGGATGCCATTGGCTTTCTTGGCCACGTGGGCACACTGCTGGCTTATGGTCACTCTGCCATCAGTCAGTACCCCCAGGTCCCTTTCTGCCTGGCCACTGTCCAGCCACTCTGTCCCCAGCCTGTAGTGCTGCAGGGGGTTGTTGTGGCCAAAGTGCAGGACTCGGCACTTGGACTTGTTAAACTTCATGTTGTTGGACTCAGTCCATCTACCTAGCCTGTCCAGGTCCTTTGCAGAGCCCTCCTACCTCCAACAGATCGACACATGCTCCCAGCTTGGTCTTATCTGCAAATTTACTGATGGTGGACTCAATCCCCTCATCCAGATCATTGATAAAGATATTAAACAGGACTGGCCCCAGCATTGATCCCTGGGGGACATCACTAGTGACTGGCCACCAACTGGATGCAGCACTGTTCACCACCACTCTCTGTGCCCGGCCATCCAGCCAGTTCTTAACCTAATGAAGGATGCACCTGTCCAAGCCGTGGGCTGCCAGATTTTCCGGGATTATTCTATGGGAAACAGTGTCAAAGGTTTGCTGAAGTCCAAGTAGACAACACCCACAGCCTTTCCTGCATCCACCAGGCAGGTCACCTGGTCATAAAAGCAGATCAGGTTGGTCAGACATGACCTGCCCCTCCTAAATCCATGCTGGCTGGGTCTGATCCCCCGGCCATCCTGTAGGTGCCGTGTCATGGCACTCAAGATGATCTGTTCCATAATCTTGTTGGGCACCAAGGTCAGGCTGACAGGCCTGTAGTTTCCTGGATCCTCCTTCCGGCCCTTCTTGTGGATGAGCGTCACACTGGCCAGCTTCCAGTCACCTGGGACCTCTCTGGTTAGCCAGGACTGATGGTAAATGATGGAGAGCAGCTTTGCAAGCTCATCTGCCAGCTCCCTCATCACCCTAGGATGGATCCCAACTGGTCCCATAGATTTGTGAGCATCTAAGTGGCTCAGCAGGTCTCTGACTGCTTCCTCCTGAATAACAGGGGAGCTGTTCTGCTCCCTGACACCATCTACCAGCCCAGGAGGACAGTTGTCCTGAGAACAACCTGTCTTTCTGTTGAAAATTGAGGCAAAGAAGGTGTTAAGTACCTCTGCCTTTTCCTCATCTTTAGTTACTAAATTCCCTCCTGCATCTAATAGAGAATGGAGGTTGTCCTTGCCCTTCCTTTTGCCATTAATGTATTTATAAAAATATTTTTATTGTCCTTTACAAAAGTGGCCCGATTGAGTTCTAACTGGACTTTTGCCTCCCTAATATTTTTTCCTACATGACCTAGAAACTCCCTTGAGCATTTCCTGAGATACCTGACCCTCCTTCCACAGGTGATACACTCTCTTTTTTTTCCGTAGTTCCTTCAAAAGCTCCTTGCCCATCCAGGCCGGTCGTTTTCCTCATTGGCTCATCTTTTTGGCACATAGTCAAGATTTCGGTTTTGAATTACGCCCATCCTTCCTGGACTCCTTCGTTTTTAAGGGCTTCCCAAGGTAGTCTCCGAGTAAGTCTCTTGAATAGGCCGAAGTCTGCCCTCCGGAAGTCCAGTGTGGAAGTTTTGTTGGTGCCCCTCCTTGTTTCACCAAATATTGAAAATGCTGTAATTTCATGATCACTCTGCCCCAGACGGGCTTCAACCACCCCATCTCCCACCAGCTCTTCTCTGTTTGCAAGCAGTAGCTCTAGCATACTCAATATGGCTCTGCAACTACATTTTTAATTTTGCAACTGGGATAATGTTGAGGGTTTTAGGAGTTCTTTTTTTTTTTTTTTTGTGCCTTTCTTTCCCTCTTAAAGAATTTTTTCCCCATGCTAAGGGACAATTGCTGGATGCTTAAGAGAGACAAAAAGACCTGGCCATGGGAGGGGGAGGCCAGCTGTCCTCTTTTACTTTTTTTCTTCTCTGGTGGGGGTGGAGATGCCACGAGATTTGAACTGAGAAAAAAGGTTGGGTACAGTACCTAGTCTCTTCCAGCATTCGGAGGGGAAGGAGAGGCTGCAGTCGCTGTNGAGCTCGATGCATCTTGTCTACCACCTGAGATTTTGTGTTCATCCCTGCTGTTTCAGCCTGCTGCTCCCGGGGGTCCTGCTGAAGCACCGGGATTGGCTGCCCAGGGGTTTGTGAAGCCTTTCTCCCATCGCTTCCAGGCTCGGGCATGTCCGCCATTGCCGCGTGCTCCCCGAGCTCGCTCCGGAGCGCCCCCTGCAGCCGCGGGGGAACCATCGCACCCGCCCTGCTCACCGGACCTGCCAGTGCTCCTGCCGGCTGTGACCGTCACTGCACCAAAGGGGAAGGTGCCTGACAGCTGAGAAGGCTGCACTGGGTTCTGGTTCTGTTTGTTGTTACTGTCATAGTTATTGTTGTTTTGTTTGCCTTGCTATATATATATATATATATATAAGTACAGAACTGTTATTCCTATTCCTCATGTTTTTGCCTGAAAGCCCCTTAATTTCAAAATTATAATAATTTGGAGGGAAAGGGGTCACATTTTCCGTTCCAAGGGAGGCTCCTGCCTTCCTTAGAAGACACCTATCTTTCAAACCTAGACAGATAATCAAACAAACAAGAATCAAGCAGACAAGGACTCTTATTCATTATTTTGTAAGGTATCCTGTCATCATTAATAAAAACAAGACTGCAACAGAGGGAGACACAGGCATTATGCTGGGGCTGAGAAAAAGGGGTGTTCGTTGCTCACTCTAATGTAAGTGTGCTTTCACTGCTGTCTCTACAGGAAGGAAAGCAGACATCTGCAACTCTTACAGCAAGCCATTGGTCAGGAGGTTGCAGAGATGGAATTTCAGCTGAATGATTGAGCTTTTCAGGTCAGAGAGAGCATCCCTATGGTATATTGCACAACCACTGCTTTGGGTCATGTGGGAAGAATTGAATGTCCTGTTATTTGGTGTTCGAAGTGCTAACTCTGGAGGTACATCTGAAAACCCTTTCAGAGCCAAGAGGAGGATTTTCAAATACAAGACTTACAGTTTATGTGCTTGACCTTCTTTCTCCTTGGCTGTGCTACTTGAACTCAACTACCCAGGAAAAGTGACAATATTCATAAAAGGGTCTGTATTCTACCCTGTTCTTGATTTCCAGAAAAAGGTGACACACGGCCTACATAATTATTGGGAAATGGTTACTAGCCTGGTTCTTTTCTGGATCACCTCTTAATTTGATAATTGAAGGGTAAAGAAGTTATGATTAGGGGACTTGTCTTTTGATTCTTTCCAGACAAGCTTGGGTTAGAGGGTCTCAGAAATGCAGAATAGCTAGGGTTTCCTCATATTGAGGTGGAATTCCTTGTGTTTTACTCTATGGCCTTTCCTCTTTGTACTGTTGCTGAGCTCCACTACAGAGTCTGGCACCGTCCTCTTGACACCCTCCTGTGAGATACTTGTATGTATTGGATAGATCCCCTGTCAGTCTTCTCTAGGCTAAACAGGTCCAGCTCCCACAGTCTCTCATTGTAAGAGAGATGCTCCAGACAAGATTGCATTGGCCACCGATTTAAGTCTGTTTGCAGATGATCCCCTAGGCAATTAGATGTGTTGGAATAAAATGTCCTTTAGGGTTTTCTCCTTTTTATGATAGCATCTCAGTAGCCAAATATTGCATGTCTTCTTCAGACTAAGCAGAAGCAGGCATGCTTCATATAGTCTTGTGTATCTTGTCTGATTCCTTTTATTATATTTTTATTATTGCAATATGCTTTTCCTTCCATTTTCTTTGCAGCAGCTGGATCAATTACTAGCAGAACAATCCCATCTGTTTTCTGAGCTCAAACTCTTTGACTGGACGAAAGAAAAGCCCAGAATAAACAAGTGTTTCCAGATGCTGCTGACACTATGCATCCTCAAACTGGGTGCTCAAAAATGATGCACGGAAGAGCTCCTAGCAAAAACATGACAGCAATAGGCTTTCTCTCTGCCCCACCGCAAGGGACATCCTTGATGCAGTTTCCTACTAGGACAGTACTTGAGCCAAATTCAGCTGAGCCTGCCCACTAGAAGCTCTCCACCAGTAATAAGGAAATAAAAGGACATCCACAAGCAAAAATGAAGTTTAAGACATTCGTATACCATGTAAGGAGAAGTTTCAGTCTCAGCCTCAAGGTTTTAAGTGGAAGAGATTGTTGACGAATACAATTTTACTATTCTCTGTCTCATTGCCACAGCCTAGCTCAAGACCGTTTACTTCTAAGCCTTGCATTTATCTGAAGGAATGAAGTCAGTGTTTCAGCGCACTTTCAGTCTGCGTAGACAACACAGGCAGAACCGAGACTGGACCCACCTTGATATTTCTCAGTAAGCTCTGGAAATTATCTAGATGCTCCAGAGAGAAGAACATAATACATGGATTTTATTTGGCTTGCTTGAAATGTGAATGCAACTGTTTGACTAATTAATATATTCAGCACTCTCCTGGTGAAATTAGTAATTTATGGCTTCAAATTTTAGACCTAATTAACCAATTTTACAAAGGCAGTAAAGGCAGTGAATCGAAAGGTTTGTTGTTTTTCTGAAGAAATTCCAAGTAAGCATACATCTCACAATGTAACCATAAAAAAATTTGCCTGCTTTTTAAAATACAATTTAAACCTAGAAAATACCTTAAATAGCTGCCTTATGAATTAGTGGTGTCTTCCATCTAAACAAGTGTCCCAATTTTTAAAGGATTTATCATTTTCTTAAATGAAAAATTAGGGCTAAATTATGCATTTTATTATAATCTTATACTACTATATTGATTTATGTTAATATTACCACTGATGTTATCAAGCAGAATCAAGTTCCTCAGCCATAGACAGTGAGGAATGAGGAACTGAAGTATTTGAGATAATGTTTTGTTATCTTTTGCACCCATTTCTTTTTAAGTCTAGTCTTGGTTGTTCTTTCAACATGCAAAGAAAATAGCGTATTTTTCCCTTTTTTTTTCCCAGTTGAAGAAATCTTTCCAAAATTTTTTAGGTAATGATTCAGCAGAAGGAAAAGACTGATGGATGTCAGACTTACGGATTTTGTTCTTAATAGTTGTGGCCTTTGTCTTAAAATGCATGGTATATGACAGAAGTAGATGAATAAAACTTTGCATTATAGAAAGTTCTGATCACAGCAGTTTCATTTGCCACAAGATGAGTGACTAGAAAAGCAGGCATTTTTAAAAGATGTTTTCAAGAGCAGTGCTATGTATTTTGCTATTCCGTAATCACTAAACTTATTATGCTTCTATTAGCAATTACATGAGATAGGGCTGTTTTTTGCAAAAACATTTAAAAAGAGGGGAAGGTTTATTTTTTCTGAAGAAACTTAAGAGCCTGCAGACACTCCAGGAAATACTACTAGAAGGTATTCTCCTTATAGTCAGTTATTTTAATAGTCCTTCAACCAGTACTGATCTCAGGTCCCAAGTACCTTGTATAGTCCTAGCCACACTCTAAATTTAAACTTGTTACTGCCTCTGACTGTTTGTTACTGACAGTATCAGATTAGAAGCTCACTGACAGTGCATAGAAAGTTAAACTGTCGAACTATTACTGTGCAAAGTCACCTGGCTGTCATCTGCCTTTTCATGTTTGCTTCATATAAATCCAACTAAAACTAAAATGAGATAAGAAACACAGGATTTTCGACAATATAAACCTGGAATCAGAATCCTGGTTCAGTTTTCTGGGAAGCAAATGGAGCCTGGATTCATGCAGGAAAGCCTCTCAAGTTGGGATCACAGCAAAGAAATGCAACTGGTTCATTTTCAAAGCAGTGCAGTTTTCAATTTAGGGCTTCCCAGACTGTGAGATGTCCTACTGTCTTGTTTGTTTAATGTTCTAAAGGGATCTTAGGTATCATTTAGGCTTTGGTGTTGCAAATCACCGCTCTGCTAAGGTGCAAACAGAAGTAGCATTTGCAGATGTTTAAGGAGAAAATGCAGTCAAACATGGTGAGCAGCCTTGAGGCTCCTTGCACCTCCATGTTTCCACAGATGTTCAGGGTAATAAAATGATTAGAAGAGAGAGGTACATAACATAGGAACTAACAAGATCCTCCACAGCCTGCTGGGCCATGAATTTTACTGGTTGAAATTTGCCCCTTTCTTGAGACCCGACATGGGATTTGTACGCTACTTCTGTTATGAATTGGACTCAAATAATTGATGTGAGTCTGGCCAATTAAGTCAAATATGGATTTATTCAGCAAGCAACAGCAAGCAAAACAGCGCTGGGCCGCCGGGGAGTCTCCGCTCCACCAACGGCACACAAACCCCCACCCCAGGGTCTTTTGTTATATACGTTGCTTCTTCCGGTATATGTTACAGCTCCTGCTGTACTCTGCGTCTGCACGGCGTGTTGCTAGAAGGTCGTTTCCTGCCTCCTGGTGGTCTTGAGGCTGAAGGTTGATTGATGCATGACCCCTGCTGTGTCTCTTGCCTAATATGGTCCTTAACTCTTTTGGTACATATCTCTGGGCGCCAGCTTAAGTCACACAGACTGTTTACAGTTTTCTTATCACTATTCCTGCTAGTGCAAGCAAGATTTGATTAACAAGTAAAAGAGACATACCATTTATCACAGTAAACAAGATTTGATTAACAAACAAAAGAGACATACCATTTATCACACTTCCACACTGTCAAGTTTTTAAGAGTTTATATGTCAAGGTTTGTGATTGTGACAGTATATTTAGGCAGCATGAAAACAGGACCAAAACATCTTCCATGGAATTATTTTTTTGTGAAATAAACAATAAATATGGCATAGTTTTTTCTCTCTCCACTGTCTTAGGAACTGCATTTGCAGATGTTCTATCTCAGCTTGTGGAGGAGAGCAAATAAAGAGCATGGTGAAGGACAAACAACAATGCCAGTGCTGAAGATCTCCTGGAAGAAAGGATGTCTAAGAAGCTTCCTTGCTGTAGGAAACTGAGGGGTTAAACTTCCACAGGCAATGGTGGATTTGACCTTAACCCTTGGAGAGAACTCGGGTTGATGGGATGACAAGATATATGGATTTCAAGCAAGAGAAGTACAAACCTATGTTTTTGTAGCTATAAATAAGAAAGTGTATTGAGTGATTTGGTGGAGGGTTTTAAGTATAGTAACGTGATAGTTTAAGTTAAGAATTTAGACGTTATAATAGAAGTATATGGGTGTATGTGACTTAGCAGATAATTGGTAGAAAATAGACACATTGCAGTAAAAGTGACCAAAGGTGATAGGTTATCAAGTCAAAACAAAGTTTCGTGTTAATTACTTATTGGAGCAGAAAGTTATAAATTGCCATGTAACCTTGAAACTCGTGACTATCTTCCATTATGGTGCTTTGTTACTAAGCTCCACGGACTCTGAGACTGATACCTTGTTTGTTATTTTAAGTAATAAATGGTGTATAACCGTGATAGTCCCATCTCTTTAATGAAAGGTCCGACCGGAAAGAAGTACAGAAACAGCGAACACCTTATACCTTGCCTCAGTGTGTCTTGGGGTGACTCTATCACGTGTATCCCCTATCATGCTCTATGCCCAAAAAGTAATATTGTGCCTTTTCTGTGCCTTTAAACTGAGCTTGAGGGAAAAAAAAAAACAGATGAACTTTCCAAAGCAGCTTCTCAAGGACACAGAGATTACACTCCTCAGTGTTGTCTGACTGCGGGTAGCATGGAGGGAGCACCCTGCTTGCTTTTTCTTCAGCCAGCTGGTTTTTTTTCCCTCTTGGCGTGAGACGGAGAGCTGAATTTTGTTTCCTGGGACTTTGTTTTTTTCCCTTCTTCTCTTCTGAACTGTTTCAACAACATCAGAACACATCAGGAGAATTTTGTCCCCAAGGCCCGGGGGTGGGCCCACGCCCTCACTGACCAGCTCCGAGGAGGAGAGAGACCACACCTACAGAAGGACTCTGAAATCTTCCCAGGTTTCTCTCTATAGCGAGGGTTTTAATTCCTTATTTAGCATCATTATCCTTTTCCTGTGTGTTTGTTAAAATAAATAGTTTTTATCTCTTTCACTTTCCTTCAAGGAAACATTTCCTTTTTTCCCCGAACCCTTTGGGGGGAAGGGTGGTTGTAACCTGGTTTTCTCTCAGGGGCTATATTACTAGATTTTGGCCAAACTGGCACACAGTGATACTAGTGATTCCCCCCATGAAACAAGATGATTTTTGCAAGAGTCACTGCAACCCAATGCATAAAAGCACTGTAGGTATGTGATGCTGCAATTACTATTGGCCTGTCTTATGTCTATGTGTACAGAAGATGGTATTGGCAGGTGGCAGCTGTTCTTGATTAAAAAGGTCACGCAGGACCTGTTGTGCCATTTGAATTCTACTATTTATATTGATGATGAAAGGAGTTGATCAATAGTTAACTCATGTAAGCGCGAGTTAACTATTAAGAGTCAGCAAATATTGATCACAAGCCTAAGAAGCAGGATATGCCTTAGCATTGTCAAGATGAGAGAAACAGAATGCACCTTGTCAAGATAAGAGGAACAGAACCTGTTGAAACCAGCACAGAAACCGCCGAATCAGCCAACGAAGGACTGCGCATGGTTCAGAAAGAAAGGTGAAAGGTGCATTGTGAGGAAGACCATTAGCCTTCATCAAAAAGACCCCCCCGGAAGATGTGGAGCCTTCCTCAGTGCAACCGCCAGAGTACACTGCACTTGCGTGTCACATATGCTAATGATATTAATGACTTTTGAGAAGCAGTTTGTATAACCACTCCTATCCCAAGGAATGTAATGAATATTCATGAAATGTAGCCATATACCGTGCTGTGTAGAGTGCCGTGTGCATGTTAGGAGGAGCAATCCCCCACGCACCCAGCGCTGAATAAAGCAAATGCCCACTTCTCTGACTCCGTCTGAAGTGTCTCTAGGCTCGGTTTGGAGTGGTTCAATGAGGACTGAATCTGACTCTTGTTAACAAAACTTTCCTGTTTGAATGATCTTTAGATTGGTATGTGCAGTCCAGCTCCTCCTTTAAATTCAATTATAAAATAATTTCATGCAAGATATGAATGGTATAGGGTTCCCCCGTATGCAACACTTAGACACTCACAAATATGGTTAATGTGAATGTGTTTGCATGCATAGCTAGAAAACCTTTTAAACCCTCAACACTAATTTAATTGTTAAGCTGCAATCTTATAGCAATAAAAAAACATACTAAGCAATGGGAAAGTACTTCTTTCTGAATAATTCTAGAGCACAAGTGGTGTTTCACTTTGTTACTCCTCCAAGCATGTTACAAGGACGCTGGACTACGCCTCATAATGCTGTTGTTGAAGATTGGAGAGAAAAGAAAACAAGCAGTAATTTTGGGATCAGGAGAGTCCAGGGGTAGCACTGGTGAATGTGACAGCCAGCTGTGTACCTACTTAAACGCACAGTGTTACCAACATTCTAAAATCCATCGTTTGTTTCCCTTTGAGACAGTCATGTGCAAATATGGTTACAATCTTAATGACAACTCAACAGAATTGATTAAATAATAATATATCTGATTGAGTATCACAATTGCTCTAGCTAGCTAAAATAAAAATTAGCTTGCAGGCTCATATCTTGGAGGGGTGGGGAAGCTACATTACTTGTGAAAAGCATTAGCATTAAGCAGTTTGCAAATTTGAAATCTGAAGAAAACTGACCTGTGACACTGTAGGACTTCTGACAAAAAATTAAAACCGAAAAAATAAAAAAGGAAAGAAATTGAAGTATTTCAGTAAAATTATGCTTTCTTCCGCATTGTACCTCTCCAAAACTAAAGTAGGTAGAACCATTGGCTCTTTCCACAGGACTGATAAGGCTCCACAAAGGTCCATGCAATATATATCAGGTATGAAAAGGATAAGACACATAGGGTTACAGCAGTGTTCTTCTCCTTGCTCTCTGGTGCTCTTTCACTCTTTTTTCACTCTTTTTGCTCTTTGCTCTTTTTGCCTCTACTAGCACCTGAAACTAGCACCTGAAATCCTTGTAACTCTCTATTAAAGAGAGAGCTTAGCATTTTCTTTGTTCTGGTTGCAGTATCTGGAGTGCAAGGGCAACACGCAGCCTCCGCGAAGCAGCAGGGAGCGAAGGAAAGAGATGGGAAGGGGGAGGTAAATTCTAAAATTATTCCCTAACAAAGATAGAAAATTCAAAACCTAATGATTGCTTTTACCTACCCTAGTTCAGTAGCAATTTGTGTCACTTGAATTTTACTTCTTTTGTCATTGTCTTTTGCCCTCACTGGTTTCCCCTGATGCCCCCATAAATCTTTAAACCCTGAAGCTAAAAGAGGCTGTTTTGTGCACCAGCTTCAATATTGATTTTAATAGACAGTATAATAAAATCTAGTCAGATAACAAGGAAATTAATCTAAGGTACCCTGCCAAGAGCTCTCATTGCCATATCAGGCATCAATTCAATCAACCCTTGAGAGAATCACATGAATAAACATCAAAACCTCTCTGGCATGTTAATGCATCAGTTGCCTTATTGTCAATGATATTCCTTATTGCCATGATATTCCAAGAAAGGTTACTTGTCATGGTATCTTGGAAATTCAGCCCCTTCCAACTTCAAGTCCGAAGACGATTTGACGCAGGTTTAGAAGAAGGCAGGATTCAGGAGAGGGGTTGTGACAGCCAAAAAAATCTGGGCACAGCTGCTTTAAACACAGCTTTGACCTCCTGCTAGATGCACAGTCCAGCCCTACACAGTCTGGGCATACTGCCTCCCTCTTGCATCCCAGTGCATAGTGATGTGGTGCCACAGGCCAGGCCCAGGGTTTCCCTTGTACAGGACTGGAATTTGTGTTTGAAAAAACCGAAAAGTCTCAAATCTTGGCCTCAAGCAATACAAATAAACTGGTTCTGAGCTGCTAGGTATGAACGGCTTTCTGCACTAGGGGAATCAGGGAGCCTGGTGACAAGAACCCCACATCTTATTCCAGGCTATACCGTATGTTTTTACTGTGACCAGAGTCTTTTTCTTCACCCTAGGGGCACCCTTATCCCTGGCACAGCTTCTTGTTGTCTTATCTAATGAGGTTTTAAATTCATTGCAGAGAAGTTATTCTCTCCTAATACGTTCATAGAGTGCCTGGCACAATAGGGACCTAGTATCAGTTGGGATCTTTATTTTCTGCCGTGATAATAATTTTATGAGCAGACTTTCATTAAGATCCATTGCTACTTAAGAAACAGCTGCACTGTCGCTTTATAAGGCTGTTGACTGTTTTAACTCTCTGCTCCAGAAACAAGGTTTTAGTCTTCCCTGTAGGAATGGATATGGGTAAAAGAGGCTGAAGCATGAACAAAGGCAATTTTGCTATCAAATGGGAAAATTCAGAATCACAACATCTGAGACTGCCAGGAATTAAAGGATCTCACCTCTCTAGAGAAGTGCATTTGAATTCATCCATCTTCATTTCATTGCTTTTCATTGTCTTTCAATGGACGAAGCACTCTCTCAGCGAGCCCAGATAACAGCTAGTAAGAGGGACACAGGTGTGGTCCATTGAGGCTATTTAATATCCATATGGGAAACATTTGTTACCATGACAAGTAACAAAACACAGGCTGCCTTTTCCTGACTTCCTCCTGCCCCCATCCCTTAAAATACAAAAGTCTGTAAGCATAGTCACAGAAACAGTGAGAAGGCAAGATCAAAAGTTGGAAGCTAAGTTGTCAGTTCCATCCCCCCACCCCTTATCCTAAGAGAGTGTGAGGGCTCTCTAGGACCTCACCTGAAGGTTTGCCACAGATATCCCTTGCATGTTGCTGTCAGTCTCTGGCCTTGTCACCTGCAAAAGGCTTCTGCAAATACAGATAGCTAAAACATTCCAGTCGCTCCGTATTCTCTGATTAACCAGCTGCCTCCAGGAGTGACTGCAGTCAGTATTTATCAGAGGGATTTTAGATAATACAAGAATCTGTCAAGGGTGACAGGCTGCTAGAAGTCATGAAAAGGAGCAGAATGATAGTCCCAGGTGGTGAAGAAAACTGTGGTGCTCATCCCAATATTATGGTACACTACCATTTTCATTATCTTGTATACATTTTTGGGAAATTACTTTAGGTCAGTTCCCAGTCTGTGAAGATACAGTAACATGCACCTTCCCCAAAAAGTACAGTTTCCTTTACAACAGACAAGTCAAGCTATTGTAAACCTATGGTGAAACAAGGGAGGTGGGGGAGGAGGGGTGTGTGTGGGTGTGTGTGAAAGTCTGTAGTCAAGTATTGTCTTGGTGGTAAATTAGCTTTTTAAAGGTTGCTTGGACTTTACAGAGCTTTTTCTAAGCTATTGGCAGAGAAGGAAATTATGGAGAGTAGTAAATAGTGATAATCACTTGGGGGAAAAAATTAAAAACCTAATTACTTGAAAGCTGGAGTCAATTGTATTAGTGACACCTTAGTAATGTCCTGTATATGGGCTTCACTGTCCTTAATTTTTCATCTACAAGGAATAGCAATAATGATCTTGTTACATCAGGAGAGTTGTTCCAGATCTCGGGTTTCTCTAACCAGAGCAAAGCGTGTTGAAAGCACGGTAACCTGGATTCCTCACATCCTTGTCCCATTTAACAAACAGAGAAGTGGAAGCAAGGGCAACTGAGTCATCCCAAACCAGGCCAGAGAGATGTGACAAGCTCCCTTCTCAGAACTGGGTTTCCTGCTGAGCTAATCCACAGAGGAGTGACTGTGTGTGTGTATGTGTGTGTGTGGGTGTGTGTCTGTGCAGCTGAGACTGGAGGGTAGCTGGAGTGAGATGTCCAGGGAAACTTGAAGCAGCTAGTGCCAAAGAAATCTCATTCTGGGAGCTGATAGCCTTGTGATATCATGAGGTGATATCCAGCTGTTGCCTGGTGAGCCCATTCTGGCACTGGTTAGCAATTGCTGCCAAAGTGTGCAGCAGCTGGTCTGACTTCCAGACGGGAAGTGAAGAAAAGGACTTGTGAGCAGCATAGAGGAAATGTTGTAGCTGTGGATGGGACAGAGGAATCTGAAAACAAGGGGCAGACATGGGAAGAAAAGCAGAAAGAGAACAAGAGTTCAGCAGGTGTAAGAAGCCTGAAACTTGACAAAGAGAAATGAAGTTGTTCTTCTATGTGTAGACTCATCAGTTTAAAGGTAGCCTAAAGATATCTGTCCATACAGTTCCTTCAGTGAAATACGTAACCTGATGTAGACCTTGCTCAGAAATCCAGGGAAACAAATTCACTTGTTCATCTTTCCAAGGACACTTATGAACATGTCAGGATCACAGATGAGCAAAGGGTTTAAGGACCATAGTCAGAATAACTGAAAGGTCAAAAGAACAGTCAGTTTAAGGCTATCCTAAACCTTGATATAGCATCCAGTGATTAAGACCATAAGAAACGGATTACAGGGCCAACCCACCTGTGACAGGACAAGGAGAAACCAGGAGATGTTTGTCCCTGACAAGAGAAACTAGGAAAGGTGGTGGGGTTTTTTTAGGGAGAGCCCGACTATTTTTTTGCAGCCTGCTCTCTTCATGTTGTTCCCAGCAGGTGCAATAGTTTGAAAAGGAAAATTCTAGTGTACCTGTCTCATTTAGTATCTCTTAATGTTACAGAATCACAGGAAGACAGGCTGAGAAGGAAATCTTAAGTCAGTTGGTGAAGTGACCTTCAACAGCAGTGGTGGCTACAGTAAGCCCTGGGGGCTAAGCACTAAAATGAGCTGGGTAGGAGGCTCTCAGAGTCAGAGAAACATGAGCAAAAGCTGAGGTACCCACAGGAATCCACAGCGCTCAAGAGCAAGGCTTGAGCATTGGGTGGGGGTTGCCAGGAGCAACCGTGACAGATCTAAACAGCTCCTGGGAGCACAAGTGAGAAGGTCTGTGGTGTGGTAGTTTGTGAGGAAAGGTTCCTCTCCTTAAGGTCAACATCGTTGCAGAACCAGAGAGCAATGTATAAGAGCAGCAGTTAATACTGAGGGGAATAAATAGTCTGAGTTCCAAACATTATGGTTATAACATGCTGTAGAGCTTGTTCCCCAGTGGCTGTTGGAGTTGCTGCACCAGTGATGTTGGAGGCTTTTCCCCAAACAGTAGATGTAGCTATGCAGCTCTCTGGTTGTAAAGAGTACCTGGTGCCTGTCTGGGAAGCTGGGACTAAGAGTTTTCTCCTCTGCAGAAAGTGTGTCTGTGTTGAGGAGCTATATCACCAGGTCAAGGAGTTACAAGAGGAAGTAAGTAGGCTGTATAGCTTTCATGAGGATGAGAAAGAGATAGATAGGATATTTTCAGAGACCCTACAGAATCAGGAGCCTCAACCCTTCTTTACATTGGAGATGTGGGTGGGCTCTGCACCATCTCACAAGAAGTAAATAGGAGGGAAGGCTGGCTAGAATGCTGCCATTCTCCAATCTCACTGCATACAAGGAGAAATTCATCAATGTATATAAGTGTAGGAAGCGAAGGTGTCAAGAGGAGGAAGCCAGGCTCTTCTCAGTGGTGCCAAACAATAAGACCAGAAGCAACAGTCAAAAACTGATGCAGAAGAAGTTCCACCTGAATATGAGGAGGAACTTCTTTACTGTGCAGGTGACCATACACTGGTCACCAGATTGCCCAGAGAGTATGTGGAGTCTCCTTCTCTGGAGATATTCAGGAACTGTCTGGATGCAATTCTGTGCAATGTGCTCTAGGATGACCCTGCTTGAGCAGGGAGGTTGGACTAGATGACTGCACTGATGATCCTTTCCAACCTTAACCATTCTGTGATTTTGAGTTAATCCAACATCCCACTCAAGAGAGGGACTAGCTTGCCTTCTCTTAATATATCAATACCTTTTTGTATTGTCTTACCATAAACTTCCACTTCTTCCTGTGGAAAGTAAATCCAGAAATTTGCTACTTGGTATGTGAACCCTTTTTGTTATCGGTTTTAAACTGATGTTCTACTTCTAATGTATAGTCTAGTTCTCTGACTCTAGAACTGCAGGATTTCATAAAAAAGTGATATGCATTCATTTTTTCTATCACTTTCCTGATCTGGCAAACCTGAGGAGTCTAGCATCTCCAAAGAGTCTTACTCTCTTTAGTCTTTCCTCTCCAGGCAGTTCCTCAATCTCTTTAAGCTGTTTCACCCAAATCTAGCTGAATGCCAACAAAAGTTTTTCTTCAGATTTCCAGCTATCTGCATTTCTTTCCAAAGTTCTTGGAAATTCCAAGAATTTTTCTTCTCTGGTCTAATTTACAAAGTCAGCTTTATTATAGCTACCTCTTTCTGCCGCCATTCTCCAATCTCACTGTAAAGAGTCGGAAGTTGTTGCCCTCTTCTATAAGAAATATCCCAGAAGAGAGTCAATAGTCCTTATGAATTTTGAGCACAATCACCATAGCCTGCAAACAAATGCTCAGCCTCAAGCTCCTCTCTCTGACTCTTTTCTTAGAGTTTAATTCTGCCCAAATCCAAGTCTTAATTGTAAATATTTCTCTATTGTCACTGGAAATGTTATGCAAAACATACAGTTTCTTCTTATCAAAATTTAAAAAATTACATGGAAGAAGGAGGAGACCTAGAGTTGACAAAAAGTAGGGATCTAGAATGAAGACAGGAGGTAGAGAGAGAAGCACAGTGAGAAACAGAGAGGACTGAGGAGGAAATAGAGGAACTCAGAGTCAGACACACAGGTGGCTGCAAACATGAAAGATAGGAAGCCTGGGTCTCTTTGCTCAGGGCCACACTTCTGTGCCAGAATGGCTATCAGGAACAGGAATCTTGTCTGTCTTGGGAATTCACAAAGAAGGCAGAGAAGGCCACCCATGGTACTTGCCCCCCTGATGGATCTCCTGGACAGTAGGCACCCATCTATAGTGAAGAAATCCAGGGATGGACATCAGCAAAGCATCTGGTTGGAATGAGTTTGCAGATTCCTTTTAGGACTGGCAGATAAATGATTCTCCCCATGTGCCGCATGACTGTGCAGTCACTTTTCTGTTCCTATTTTCCCCTTAGTTTATAGTTGTATTCCTTCTTTACTTCTCCTGTGGGAACTCCACTGTGTTGTTTTGGTAGAGTTTTTTGGGGATTTTTTGTTGATTGGGTTTGGGTTTTTTACATTATAGACTCTCAGATTCAGTCCTTTTCTGTGTCGTAATGTAGTCAACTTGACAGGTAAAGCTTTAGACTCAACAAAGAGAAGATCAGGGAATCTTGGTGGGACTATTTAAGCAAGAGGATGTCTTGGTCTTCTGCTAGGCAGAAGTGAGCTAGCACTGTGAGGTAGAAACAAATTCAATACAACAGCTCAAAATTAATTAGACATGTCACTGCTAATCCCTAGATAAACAAGATGGAAGGAAATGTGTCAAAACAATAAAATACATATTAAAACATCTATAAAGATAAACGCTCATCCATCAGCACTGATAGATGATGGAATGTTGTCAGTGAAGCATGACCTGTCATACACAATGCAAAAACCAGATGCATTGGAGATTTATGTCAGATTTGCTGAGGATTTCCAGACTTTGAAAGAAATAAATAAAGCAAGCAAATATAGAAGAAAAATATAATAAAAAATTATTTATTTTTAAATCCTAACCCTAATTTGGGGTTTTTAGTAACTTATACTTTTCTTCTCTGGATCCACAGAAGGAAAGTGACAATTCAGCAAGGTGTTAAATGAATTGTGTGAAACAATTCACAGTCACTGTGAGACCTGAGACGCTGTCACAGTCACTGAAGACCTTTGGAGGAATAAATTAATTACTCTCTTTAGACCATACATGGAAAGAAGATAAAGGTCTGAGAGGAAGAGAGGTAGGAACCTAAAAAGTCTAAGACAGCTGGAGGTCTCGGAGACTCTGTGAAATACAGGGATTCTCAGGCTCTCTAATCCTATGATGCTGATATTTTATCAGCTAACAAGGCATAAGTGAAACTCTGGCTAATAATGTTTTCATAATTTTTTCTAGTATTATGTTTTCCAGAAGGGAAAGAGGAGTCTATAAGCTGTTTTGTAAAGATGCCCTGGGGTTGTCCACCATATCCTCTGGGAGAGTTGTGGGAGAGATGTCCTACAGACCAGGACAGCTGAAGGCAGATGGTGGCTGGGACCAGAACCCTGGCTTTACCTGACTTCTGAATGATATGTTTGGCACCAGCAAGAGCTCAAAATCACAGAATGCGTAAGGTTGGAAGAGACCATCAGTGCAGTCATCTTGTCCAACCTCCCTGCTCAAGCAGGGTCATCCTAGAGCACATTGCACAGAATTGCATCCAGACAGTTCCTGAATATCTCCAGAGAAGGAGACTCCACATCCTCTCTGGGCAATCTGGTGACCAGTGTATGGTCACCTGCACAGTAAAGAAGTTCCTCCTCATATTCAGGTGGAACTTCTTCTGCATCAGTTTTTGACTGTTGCTTCTGGTCTTATTGTTTGGCACCACTGAGAAGAGCCTGGCTTCCTCCTCTTGACACCCTCCCTTCCTATACTTACATACATTGATGAAGTCCCTTCTCAGTCATCTTCTCAAGGCTGAAGAGTCCTAACTCTTTGTTGCCCTCCACTGAACCTGCTCCAGGAACTCCATGTCACTCTTGTCCTGAGGAGCTCAGAATCAGACACAGCGCTCCAGATGTGGCCTCACCAGGGCTGAGTAGAGAGTCAGGATCACCTGTCTCCACCTGCTGGCAATGCTCTTCCTAAAGCACCCGAAGAGACCATTGGCCTTTTTGGCCACAAGGGCTCGCTGCTGGTTCACAGACAGCTCGTTGTCCACCAGGACCCACAGTCTTTCTCCGCACAGCTGCTTTCCAGCAGTTTGGCCCCCAGCCTGTAATGGTGCAGGATTCTGCATCTGCCTTTGTTGAACTTCAGACAGTTCTTCTCTGCCCAGCTCTCCAACCTGTTAAGATCCTTCTGAATACCAGCACAACACTCTTGGGTATTGGCCACTCCTCCCAGCTTTGTGTGGTCAGTGAACTTGCTGAGGAGGCATCTGCCCCTCCCCACAAGTCACTGATGAACAAGTTAAACAATACTGGACCCAATATTGACTCTTGGCAGGCACTACTAGTGACAGGCCTCCAGCAAGACCCTGTTCTACTGGATTACGTCCCTCTGGGATGTGCCATTCAGCCAGTTCTCAATCCACCTTGCTGTCCACTTATCCAGTCCACACTTCCTGAGTTTACCTATGAGGATATTGTGAGAGGCAGTGTCAAAAGCCTTGTTGAAGTTGAGGTAGGCAATACACACTGCTCTCCCCTCATCCATCCAGGTAGTTTTCTCATCATGGAAGGCCGTCAGGTTGGTCAAGCCTTTAGTGAGTCCATGCTGACTACTCCTGATCCTCTTCTTGTCATCCATGTGGATAGAGATGGCCTCCAGAATGAGGCACTCTATCACCTTTCCAGGGATTGAGTTAGGCTGACTAGCTGGTATTTCCCTGGGTCCTCCTTGCCCCTTTTGAAGACTGAGACGACACTGACTCTCTTCCTGTGCTAAGGCACCTCTCCTGATCTCTGCAACTTTTCAAAGATGACCATTAATGGCCCTGCTGTCATGTCCATCAGCTCTCTAAGCACTTGTGGGTGCATCCCATCAGGATGCCTATGCCATCAAGCTGCCTATGTGTTCTGTAAAGCAATCCTTCTTGAGCAAGGGAAAGTCTTCCTTCCAACGTTCCTTTACCCTGGTCCCCTGGGTCAAAGATTCCCGAGGGTTGGCCATGTCAGTAAAGACTGATGCAATGAAGGCATCCAGTTACTCTGCCTTCTCTGCATCCTTTTTTTACGAGGGTCCCCCCTCCATTTAGTAATGGGCCCACATTTTCCTTAGTTTTCCTTTTGTTATTGATGTATTTGAAGAAGCCCTTCTTGTTATCCATGACATCGTTGGCCATATTTAGTTGCAGATGGGCCTTGGCCTTTCTGGTCTCATTTCTAGTTACTCTGACAACCTGTTTATATTCATTCCATGTGGCCTGTCCGTGCTTCCACCTCCTGTGTATTTCCCCTTTATGTTTGAGTAATGACAGTAATTCTTTATTGATCCACACAGACCTCTTCCTCCCTTTGCTGGTGCATCATTCTTGAACCTGGAGGATGTGATCCTTGAATATCAACCAACTCTCTTAGATCCCTCTTCTCTGCAGAGCCTGTTCCTGTGGGATTCTTCCCAGGAGATCCCTGAAGTGTTTAAAGTTAGCTGTCTTGAAATCCATGTTCATAATCTTGCTTGCTGCCCTGTTTCTTCCTTGCTTGTACTGATCTTCACAGTCTCACGGTCACTATAGCCAAGGCTGCCCTCAGCCTTCACATCTGGTAGAATCAATTAGGTTGGAAAAGACCTCTGAGATCATCAAGTCCAACCTATGACTGAACACCACGTCAGCTAGATCATGTCTTAACTTAAACACCTCCACCCCCTCCCTGGGCAACTCATTCCAATATTTCATCACCCTTTCTGTGAAAAAAATTCTTCCTAATGTTCAACCTAAACCTCCCCTTGCACAGCTTACAACTATGTACTCTTGTCCTATTGCTAGTTGCCTGGGAGAAGAGGCCAACCCCCATATGCCTACAACTTCCAACAAGGCCTTTCCTGTTTGTTAGTATAAGGTCAAGCAGCACACCATGCCTTCTGCGGTCTTCACTACTTCTGTCAGGAAGCTGTCATCAGTGCTTGCCAGGAACATCCTAGACTGTTTGTGCTTCTCTGTGTTTCTTCTCCAGCGGATGTCAGGGTAGTTAAAGTTCCCCACAAAGATCAGTCATTGGAAAAAGAAAAAGAGTGGCAAGGGGATTAGGGAATGTATGTCTGGTATTTTTTTCATTGCCTTATGGTTTTGAGCCTTGTTCAAGATTTTCCCAGTAAGTAGGAAGTCTAGGAACTTACTTAGTTGTGTCGCTCTGTATCATATTAGGAATATAAGTGACATATAGGTTTATATGTTCTCGGGCATAAGGTCCATCAAAGATGAACCTCTCTCTCCTTGTTGTAGCTTAAGAAATACCTGTTTGCA
Organism: Rhagologus leucostigma; assembly: GCA_013397725.1. NCBI lineage: Eukaryota > Metazoa > Chordata > Aves > Passeriformes > Rhagologus > Rhagologus leucostigma. Next base: position 37,648 of record VZTD01001452.1, on the reverse strand, counting down.
ATCCTCTGAAACTGTTTCTTCCCAGCGCTCATTAACAGAGCATCAGTTTTCAGGGAGATAAAAGGTTTTTCTGCAATCCCCTATGAAATTTTCTAGATGTCTTACTTGTTTCTGTGCATCCACCGGTTCAAGTCTGCCTGTACTGTTCAAAAGAAGGTTATGCGTCTATTGGTGTTTTAAGGTATAAACTCGATATCTGATTATTCTTATAGCTTGGGTTCTCAATAATACCATTGAAAAGAAACATTTCAAGGATAAATATTAATTACTTTCAATGTTACTTCGTATTTGATATGCTGCAGATAGTGCTTGTTTTAAGTAAGTGGAAACAGGTGTGCAACAATTGGTTTAATTAAATTAAATGAGCAAGTAGGGAATGAACTACACATGGCTTTTTTCAAGGAGAGATACTGTAAACACTAATTAAGCAGCTGCAATTCAGCAACTGACAAAACTATTCCCTCTTCCTAATTTTATGAGATGGAAGAAGTCCTGATGTTCTCAATCATGACTTTGTTATTTATACCTTGCTAAGGTATAAAGAAGAGGTGCCCATAGCCAGGCCAGCCATGAGATAGATACGGCCAGCAGAATTTTCATATCTGAATCCTGTAAAGATCCAAGAAGAATGATGTAGCATTGCTTTCACACTGCCCGTTAAGTCCCAAAAGAGTCAGTGATTGTCTAAGTGAATGATTTTCAGAACTAATTAGCAAAAATAATCCTCCATTCCCCTTCTGACTAAAATTAAGTCCTTTTATGTAAAATAAGGGATGGCTAGTATCTTTCCAGTGCTGATTCACCATGTAAGACTACTGTAAATTTTTGTGTGTAATGAATAAAAAGTACTTAGAAAGGAGAGATATGGATTTTTCAAATTTTTACAGATGTCTGAGTATTTATTTCTGGTCTTAGAGAGTCCTCATTGGCATTTATCTTAATCAATACATATGTTCCCTGCAGAAGTACAGACAAGATCTTAGCTTTTACAACTAAAATAATTTTGATGGCTTTTTCTACTATTGCTGGCAGAAGTCAACTCAGCTAAGTTAGAGCAAGAAGCTACTTCGCAGTCTGTTTTGTGCATTCCTGTGTGCAGATCATAGCAACTACCCGTGTGCTATCCCACAAGAGGCAATAAATTACTCAAGTCAGATGCACAGGGTCAAATTCACAGCAGACAACTTACCTTATGAGGTTGATTTCCCAGATCTCCACATGCTGATTAAAGAAAGGGATTCCCTGTACCGAATGGAGCAATGCCTGTGCTGGCTGAGGAGGGGGAACAAACACTGCTGCTCAGAAAACAGTGGTCAGCCCTGCCTGCTTAGCATTTGTGTTCACAAAGCCTGGCTCTGAGGTAGGTTGTAGATCATTAGAAATAATAATTAAAAAAAAAAAAAAAAGGTGTGTGAAATGGAGAGAGACATTCTTCTTTTTTTGCTCCTAGGGGCCCCAGGAAATGGAGTTCCATCTCCATTCTATGCATACCATCTCCAGCAAATCCCGAACCAAGTCTGTGTATATTTTACAGACAGGATTGTGTAGTGTCACAGGATGAATGCAAGCTGTCTAAATGGATGAAACTGTCACACTTTACATAAATAGTTGAATATTAAGGGGAACACACACCGGCATATGTCTACCTTTCCGCCTCCCATCTTTCTAACACCATCATCTCCTCTTCTTGTGCTGCTCTAATGGGGAAGCCATAAAAGTACTATTCCAGAGGAGGGCAGCAGAGCGAGCAGGGAGGAGAAGAGCCTATTCTTCTCCCTCCTGGCTTTACAGAAATGCACCTGCAGCATTTATTTGGGGTTTTTAAGTGCGTCCAAATGTTTAACTGAAAGGCTGGATTTACTTTCACCGGAGCACCTTCAGCAGGGACCCACTCTGCTGCTTTCACAATGTGTTTGGTCCTCCTTCCACATATATAAGAGCATTTGTGACAGCGGCTGTAGAAAGTGGGCACCCTGCTATTACTCTTCTACAAGATCCTCTTAAAGTTTTGCTTGTGGCTGGAAATTCATTGTGTTTGGTTTTAACAGGCATCATACCTTTGATGAATAAGACTTTATGTAATGAAAAGAGGGTTCAGTTCAACTTGTTACCAGATAATAAATGGCCTACACCTGGTGAGCTAACACAATGCTTGTTCTCCAAAACCACTGGCCTATGGAACTGCACGATGCCCATGGTGTAAGAAAGAGAACTGGAAGTTCACCAGCCCTAGTGCCCTGCCATCTCAGTGAGGTTGACTAGAACTGGTTGACTGAAGTCCCCGACCACCAGGGACCACCAGAGAGACCCCCAGGACAGAAGAACGCATGCGTAAAGGGGAAAGGAAATACGTTAATGATTTTGGGGAAATGATTATCATATGTATGTTTAGTCTGGGACAATCAATGAATATGTATGCAAAATACAGTATATAAACAAAAACTTTTCTGTACCCAGCATGCATGGCTTTTGGGAGGAGCTATCCTCCTCTGCATCTGGCAGAATGCCTGCCTCTTAATGCTACACTGATGTTAAGGAGTTTTTATTTTACCGAATTTTTGGTAACGAACTTGCTTTCAGAACCAACTTGTTGAAAGATCTGTCTGCCTTTTCTTTCATATTTCACATTAATAATTTCCTGGCCTTGGCAAAGTAAAATAAGTCCTTTGTGGTCTCACTGGACTGTTAAAAAAGAGAGGCAGATCTCATCTGCCTTTTCAAAATTTCCTGATATCAGCAGTTATTGTTCTACTGTTTCATCATTGATTAGATATTCAAATAACCTAACCAAAGAACAAGCATTTAATTAAACAACAGGGAAAGAGGCACTTTATGGTTGGGCACTGCTTGAATTGAAGCAGTCTTTATTAATGTAACTGAAATAGGTACCAACAGCTGCATATCAGCTTCACAAACATTCCTCTCTATGACATTACCCTGGCGTTGTTCTCTCCACATAACCCAAATAGTCACTTTTGACTATGATGCTACTTCAGAAAAGACATTTCCTCAATGCCTTGTGGGTCAGAATAGTACTGCTGAAGTTGAAAATGTATGTGACCGCCTTTAGAGAAAGAAAATTCACCTGGTTTATCCTGGTTATGTCCAAACTCTATGTGCACAACAGAAAAAGTATCACATTAGCTGGTTTATCAACCACATTTTCTGTGTATCATGGCAATGTTTCTTATTCTAATGACTGTGTCATTAGAAATATCTTTCTGGTAAGGCACAAAATTTGCCTTTCTGAACCAACTGAGAATTTAATTTCCTGAGGTCCAAACTCCATTGAAGTCAGTGTTCTGGGACAGTTTCCAGTTTTCATGCTGTGTTAGGGAATTAACTTTGTGACATCTTGGCCCTATTAAACCAGTAGAAGTTTTGTCTTAAACGGCAGTAGATTTAGTATGCTGTGCACTCTATAATAATTTAAATGGAAATTATAGGAGCACAATTTTCTGTCTGCTATTTTAATGAGCTTTACAACTTCCTAGAAGCAAGCTTCTGCAGATGAGGAATCTGTGCAAGTATTTACACAAATCCCACATGAAGCAGAGCTTGTATGTCTCGAATGAATGAAATGTAATGTACCCATGCTGGGCTCAACAGCTTGCTGTCAAACCTCCGGTAGGCTCAGTTCTATTGAAATTGTAGAAAAAAATTACAAAATGCTAAAGAATAACACAGCTTTTTGCTATTACAAGTGCAAGCTTGAAATGCAGGCAGTGAATTTAGGGGCGTTTTAGACTCGGTTTCAAATTCCACCCAGTGGAGGGGTTCTTCTCCCCCTTAGAAATACTTTGCATTATCTACTTTGTACCATCACCTGTAATGGAAGAGATGGTCTCAGACAGAGGACACCATCCTGCTCTGAATAGCAGGCAGTAATCTGCTTAGCAATAGGAACCAAGCAAGGACCACTAGCACACTTCCTCCTTCCCTCAATTTTGCTGTATGGGCTGGAGCATCAGTCTGAAAGTCTAGGGATGTAGGATGAAGACAGTGGCAAAAGCCCTGCATGACTGTCACCACTGCTGCATCACCAGTGCTGTCCCCTGGACTAGCTAAGATTTCTCAGGATCCAGCATGGGTTGCAATATGCCCTTGTCTCTCCCTCAGCTCTTCACATAGCTTTCTGAGGAGCTACTCTCCTCAGAAATCAGGGCTACGTGATGGCTGTCATGGCTCTGATTAGCCAGCCAGTTGATCACAGTAGTTAAGGATGATACCCAGAATGAAGTAACAAGGCCATGACATGTAGAAGACTGCTCCCTTGAACTTTCATCCTCTATATTCTCTAGCCAGTAACAATTAACCTATTAGTTTTCATCTACTGAATTTTTCAGACTGTAATTCTTTTTCTCAAGCTGTAAGGAAAAAAAAAACCACCCCAGGGGATGGAAAGGTATGCTCTTGTCTCTTCCTACAGAGGACAAGTGCTGAAAAATGCAAAGATGCAGCTTACAGCTTGCCACTGACTAAGCAATGCTGAACCAATCAGCCATATCGGCTTCTCAAGACCCAAGTCACCCACAAACTGGAAGTTTGCCAGCACAGCAATGCAGTCTCATTGCATGGCAGGGCAGTAACTACCAGAATGTTTGTGGTGCTGCTATAATGTGAAGAACAGAGAGTGAGTAAGGATTTTTCAAGATGCTTGCAGTAAACTGGAAACTCAGGGAAGTTGAGAGGAGGCAGTATTTACCTTCCCTGAGTTTCTTTGAAAACCCTCTTATGTGGATCACTCTGCTCCTTGCTTCTTTGTTTCATGTCTTGTGTTGATAGACTTTTGGTGTAGTTTCAATCAAGTCTAGTTTATTCCTCTTTTAATAGTTTATTGGATAACACATGCAGAAATATTCTTTGCCAGGGAAGTTCACAGACTGTGTCAGGCATCTACAACTCTTGCCATCCTGCTGCAAGGCACAAAAAGGCTGAGGAACAGCCCAAGCTTACCAATGAGTATGTGTCTCCAATCTGTGAGATAGGCATATGTTGTAGCCACTGATGTTTCTCACACTCATATGTGTAATTTCCAGTCAGAGAAGTTGTTTTCTTTCCAGGTTCTCAGTCTAATAAAATAAAGCAGACATTGTGGAGGGTGTTAAAAAGGGGAGTGAACACAGCAATGTTTTAGAAGCTGTCTAATTATAAGCTCCAAATGCAGGAGGACGGTGATGCTGTTTAAAAAGATCCTCGGATGTAGAGTTGGAAATTATGTAATCTTGACAAGTCCACACCGTTTTAGCAGGAAAACCTCTTTGTATCCACACACAGGAAGACACTGGTTCAGCATATAATTAACCAGAGCAAGAACTTAGAGTGAGAAACAGCAGCTCCTGGAAAAGGAGCAATTCTACAGGTCTAATGCCCCTGGAAAGGGAGGGAGAGAGACTTCTCTAGGAGGTAAAGGCCGGCTTTAACCTCATCCCAGCTCCCACCTTGCTCCATGCTGCATAAGAGCGATGGAGATAAGGAGAAGCACAAATTACATGGGTCAGAGGTCATCTGCTACTGCTTTGTTGAGTCTCCCTGGAATATAGTTTTTCACTACCATCTGCAATTTGCTGGATTTTACATCTGTCTTTCCCTAAAATTAACTCTCCCAAAGCCCTCTGACATAAAGATTAATGAAAATTGTGCACTGGAGTCTTTACAAGCACCAAACTTGAAAATCTTTCTCCCTCATGAAAGCCACATCTTTTTCTTTCCATGTTTTCTCCTGCGTTGCTTCTCCTGAAATAAGAAGGAAGACTTTGTTATAGACTAGATACATCAGAAAGTGTTAATTTTTTTATCTAAATGTAAAGCACAGGTTAACCTATAATCATTTTCATGTCAACTTAGTGTGATAGTTTTTTCTCCTTGGCTTTGCCCAACGAATCTGGGCATGACCCTGATTCTTGACATAGAAATTTCCTTTGCCTCTCTAAATGGGGCTATTGTCTTCCAGACTTTTAGGTTCTCTTTGTAATGCCCCTAACCTTTGCAGGGGCAGCAGGAAAGACATTTGCATGAGAGTCATCTATGAGGGTAGATACAAATCCCAGACTCCTCTGAGCCTTGTAGTGTTACATCCTTAAAGGCTTTACTCAGCAGTACAATAAACACAAATGATTTCCCTCTTGGACCTGGGACAAATATGCTGGTTTTCAGCATGTGGCAATGATTTTCGTCAAGCCTTCTGTTTCAAAAATATAACATATGTTTATGTTTGTGTCTGTGATAAGTGCAACTTATGTCCCTATATGCATATACAATTTCATATAGGGGGAAATGTAAATGTTTATAATAGTAAGTCTGAAAAGTGAGGTGCATTGAGTGCAGGTTTTGGTCTTCTGCACTTTCAACCTCCACAACTTAAAGGGAAACTACCAAAGACAAGTGCTGACTGTACAATCAGGCAATCTGTTTGATTAAAAATCCAGCATAGCCCATTGACCTATTGATCAAACTGTTGTGGCTGCAAAGTAAATTATTTAGTCAATTGTAGTCTCTTTTATACCTATGACAACATTTATAAAGGGACTAAATTAATAAATTGGTCCTTACAAGGTACAGTTCTCTAATTTTACACATATAAGTTGACTTTGGGCATGAACATGCGTGCAGCAGCTTAAGAGTTAGCATAAACGTGGAACAAACTATTTACGGCAGAGTACACTTTCACACACAATAAGAGCACAGGCTGAAGGTGGGCTTAAGCACACCAGGAGAGTGTGAGCCCTGAGTTTTCTTACCTGGAGTGAGTATTATATGGGATGTAACCATATACTACTGCATAGAGAAGTGACTTGAGGCTGAATCATTAACAGTTTTCGGATACCTAAGATCTGTTAAAATAAAATAACACTTCACTTTCACCTTATCAGCACCTCTTATTTAATCTGAAAGCAGTGCCAGGGTTAAAAGTAAAATCTGAAGAAACCTTAATGTAAACTTAATGTAACAAACCCCCACAGAACCACAGTGGTACATGTGTCTTGGATTGTACACGTGTCTTGGATTGTACACAAGGTTACTAGTATACTAGTTTTAAAAGATTTTCATAGCCATCTGCAGTAGATATGGAATATACAGAGGTGACAACTATGTCATCTTTAAGGCAACAGGCCTTCCTGGTACTGATAATCATGCTCACCTTTACCTCTTTAGAGACAGGGTTTTGTATGGGAAGGTACTGTCATATGACTTACCTGGTGATCTCCAGTGTTCTTGGTTCCCTCCTTTCCAGCAGACACATTCTAGCCTCTGCAGGCAGCATCAGCTGCTCTGTTCCACACCCATGACCAATAACAAATGCACAGTAAGATAATAGTTATATATACATACGTGCATGCATATATGTACATATGTGCATGTGTGTGTGTATATATATGTGTATGTGTTGTATTTACCTGATTTTTTTGTTAGATCTTCTCCTACTTTCCTATCTGTTAACGCTGTATCACTTGTCTTCTAAAGGACTAGCCTGGAAACTTTTAGACATGCTCTTATCTTTAGCTACATGAGTAGTTCTCCAAGAACTACTTTTCCCAGGATGGGAGTACTTGTGTACATGTGAAGAGGACTATTTTGCAGGTTGTGTTTGTGAAATAACTGAACAGAAAAGATTAGAAAGCTGGCAGGAGTCTCAGTCCTCTTACAAGCAGGACGACAACTGTAAACATTTTAAAGACCACATCGGATAGTAAATCGTCCATCACACTGATAATGTGACAGACATCCTGTAGAGACTGGGATAAATCTGCTGCTGCAGTTAAATGCTTTGTGGCATCATGGTAGCTAACAAATCTAAAAGATGACCAGGGTTGGATGTGTAATCTTGCTGAGATAGCTGATAGGCTGCTTTCCTTTTGAGTAAACCTATCTTTTAATATTCCCAAAGCAACCTTGCGATCTGGTGGCTAGAACAGGAAATTATTTTCTTGTCCTCAGGGAATACTTTAGTGCTATAAATGAGTGACTGACTTTTTCAATCAGGACAATAAAAAGGCAATCTTCAGCTGAGTTTCAAAACATTTCTGATTTGACCACTTTGTTTCGTTCACCTCATTCTAATTTTCTGACTTCGTAGAAAAATATGAAATAACTGTGTTTCTAAGTAAAAGACATTTCAGTGAAAATTAGAGGGTTTTTAATTTAAAATTCACTGCAACAGAGAGGTCTGGACAATGATGGAGGTGGGCAACTCAAAAAGCAAGGCTGGGGTTTGTGTGGTTTGAGGAGTTTGGAGGTTTGGGGGGTTTTTGGTTTTTTGGGGTTTTTTAAAATTTAGAAATATTAATCTTCACAAAAATTCTTAGGAGCCTCTGCTCCATTTTTTCAGGAATAATTTAAGCATTTATGAACTTGCTTTTAAAAGTGGGCCACTAAGACCCATAAGCACAGGTGACTTACACTTCGCAAAGTAATGAATGTATTTGTCTCTCCTGGACATCAATGAAGAAAGATCACAGTTCTTTCAGGTGGTGCCTTTAGAGCATTTAACATGCTTGGCATTTTGTAGAACCACATATGATACATAAAGGATCCAAGGGTGTAGCACAATTTGCAGGGCTGGCAATTAGCACTTTGCCCCTTTGGGCTTTCTGTCCAATATACTGTTTATGAAAGAAAATATGCTGTGCACATTGGTGCTTTTGAATTGCTGTCACTGAGTGGGGGAAAAGAAGAGAAGATAATTGCAACTGTGAGCCCTCAGAGTTTTTATAGACAGAGGCATTTTTGTTGCAAATGAATACTAAGAGAGGGGCAGTTCACACTCCCACCACTGAGTGGACTATATCTTCCAGAGCTTTTCCAATGTCATGCATGTTTTTATTTCTTTCCCTCAGCTGAAATAACAGTTCCATCCAAAGGCATGGGGTAAAATAAGAGAGACTGGTCTCTGCTGGAAAACAATTGGCAGCCATGGAAGACTCCCTGCCTGGCCCCATAAACACCATGCTTGTATAACCAGTTGTGGCTAGATACATACACAAAAAAATGCAGTCATCGCTGAAGCTCAGTGGTAGAGACAGTGTCCATCAGTTTCTATGCTTATGATGCTGCTCCTGGATGTGTGCCCTGCCTTCTCGCTCTACTTTTATTCTCAGCTCTCCCTCGGGTCCCTGATGGCATCAGCCTTACTCCCTCCCCTTGTGATTTTCTTTGCAGCTCTAGACACAGCAGCTGCAGCTCACCTTTTGGCTCTCTGTGCCAAAGCTTTCACATCCTCCCTTGCTTCTTTGAGAGCATCAGCATCTGTGGCTCTTGGTCATCCGGCAGGAATGAAGCCTCAGCCTTGAGGCACTGCTGGTCTCCCTTGCATCTTGTTGCCTCTCCTTCGGCCTCTGCAGCTTGTGAAAGAGGAAGGAAACAGGATTAGAATCTGCTGGTGGGGCAGGGAGTGATGGTGCTATTCCCTAGCCTCCAGGAGGACGCCTGAGTGCGGCGTTGCCATAGTGACGGCTCTCACTTATCCCTACATAAGACAGACAAGAGCATCAGCTGCAGCCCCAGTCCAGAAAGATCCTCCAGTAAGCCCCGACGACAAACTGCACCTTCCCCACTACCTCACACCACTCAGTAAGTACTTCAGCCACACGTTTTCCTCCCGTCTGGTTGGCTTCTTGATTTACTTTTTCTTTTTTTTTTTTTTTTGAGGGGGTGTGTGGATTTGTTTGTTTGATTGGTTCGAGTTTTTTTTAGCAGCCACCACCAGCAAGTTGTCTTATCACCTCTGGGGACGAGCAGGAAAGCACAGAGTCCCCACCGCATAGGGAATGGGCTGGGGATGGTCTCATATGGGTAAAGTTGGGGTATGACTGAACTGAGTCTGGATTTTGTGGATAGGGCAATGGGTAGGAGAGTGTTTTAGAGAAAACTATAGCACTAAATTCAGCTGCTGGGACAGTTCACAACCAGAAAACGCAAGTCAGCAAAGTGGGAACTGGTATAAGGACTTCTTATCTCACTACTAAGTCTGGCATGTGCAATGGGTTAATTTGCACCTCAAGGAAAAAATTAGGGAAGACTTCGTATTTTCTATCATCTCCAAAGACAAAAACTTTGTGACCAGAACCTGTGCAAATGTATCTCACATTTTTTCAATCAAAAAAATAAATATTTTTATTTGTTTTACAAGTTTATAGCTAGTAGTGGGAATCAGTCCACAAACTAGCCAGGGTTTTTGAAATAGCACCCAGAAGCACACTGTCTGTAAGAAGAAACTGCTCCCAGATGATTCTGTGGTACTTCCGCATCCATGTTATTATTAGTAGCAAAAGTTCTGGGTAGAGGGAGGCACTCAGATCAGGCTTTCAAATATCTAAGTCTTTGCTAAGAAGATTTAAATATGCTTTATAAAAGTAAAAATCAGAGTAATATGCCTGTGGAGAACAGCCTAGTGCCTAAATAACTGAAGAAGAAACTCTGTGCATTAGCATGAAGATGTCTTCTGTACCCTGGAAGGCCTCACTCCAACAGAGTAATGTTAAACATACAGTAAAACTTGTAATTAAAGGTTTGGGGTGCAGAGCAGCAACACTGAGAATTTCTACTTGTAGGACATTTATTTTCTACTCTGACCACTGTAATCTTGCTTTATTCACATGATTTGCCAGGAAGCAGCTGTAATGGGGCTGGCATAGGATGGGGTATGGGTGAAGGTGCATATTTTCTGATAAAAGTACCAAGGCTGCCTGCTGAGTGCAGATGGAAGAAGCCAAATGCAGCCAGATGTTGTACCATTCCCCTTGACTCCTGACCTGTTTCACATGATTTCTGTGTAGGGCAGGTGTGTGCAAGATGGCTTCATCCAATATCTTACTCCTTCTTCATGCATTTGTAAATTACTTCAAGCAAATAAGTGGCCTACTCACACTACAGAGCCCTCCACAGAGGGCATGCTACAGAAGGAATGACAGGTCTCTCTGCCTCCCACATAGGTTTAGGGATGCAGGGAAGAAGGAGCAGGTAAGGATGCTGGAAGCCTGTCTGTCCGTACTTGCTCATGTGCTCATTGCAACCAGACAGAAAGGGGCAAACCAATTTAAAATAATTTAATAATCAAACCCCGCCAGGAAACTGGTGCATGCTTGGTGGGAGAAAAGGCACCAGTCTTAAAGAGCAAACCCTCACGCCAGAGCACCTCTTTGGGCAGGGCAGCAAAACGCTGCTTTTTGTCCAGGCTAGACTGTAACTAATGAAGTCCAGCCTCTGCCTTGTGTCTGCATTTGGCAGCAGCCTGTAAGATACTCCTACGTACTTCCGTTTCCAACTACTGAATACACCAGCAGCAGCAAGGCCAGGCCCTGCCTATGAGAATGCGGACAAACAAGTGTGCATGCTGTACCACCCCAGGACCCTAGTTGCCTCTGTTTCTGCCTCTGCTCCTCTCTATGTTCTTAGGAATTGCTTTGGCGTCAGAAGATAAGTAAATAGGGCCAAACAGGCTCCAAACTATCAAAATGAACTTAGTAAATTCAGATTGACTGCTGTCACCCAACAAGGATGCTATCAAAAGTACTTTTATTTATGTAGCATCCTTGTCAACATGCCAGTTGTTTTTTTTACTAATTATGCATACTCTTGAAATCAGCATGTTTTTCTTCAGGATTTTGTCAGTTGTGGAAACAAAACACTCTCCTGAACAAGAAAAAATCCACATACAATACCACATGCACCACATGGTCTACTGAAGTCTTCAGAAGCACAGGTTGTGGATACCTTATAAAGGGCCAGATCAGAAATTCTAAATATTCAATATACAAAGAAATCACGAACCTTAATGTACAATGGTGAGGAGTATTGACATTGATGCCCACATAACCCCTCTAAACTTCTATAAGAATTGAGTATCAGAACTTCATTTCTCCATCTTATAGGTAAGAATGATCACCTATGGGTGACTCATTTGAGAACTGCATTGCCCCTTCAGACTACATAACAACTATCCATAGGTACCTAATTCCATGTAGTTGCATAGCCCCTACAACCCTTCAAACCCTAAGAGAACACAAGGAATGGAGACTTTCCCCCCAAGCCATTTCCACACCTAGTTCAAGATCAAATGAAAAATAAGTCCAGCCCTTTAGTTTCGTTCTCAAAGTTTTAGTTTTCTATCTTACAAGATAGGTTTCTCTCATGAGATTTCATTTTCAGTTGGTTTGAATGTCACATTATCAGATGGCCTTGAAAGATTTACATCCTCTTATGTGACAGCAGCTGTACTGAGTATTCCCTAAACTTTAGGCTGATTACCTGCAACAAACATCTACATTAAACCAATTATGCATTAAAATAGTAAACCAAAACAGGTTTCTTTATCTGTCTCCAGCAAAATATTTTTACCTAATTGAAGCCTAGAACTGACTGCATTCGTGAACTTTGTTATGGAAACCAAAAATTTAAGCAAAGAAAGTAATCCTTTTATTTGCAAGTATTTGTGTGTTTTACAACTGTGTTAGTGAGTGACAGGATAGCTTCATTTGGGCACTTTAATCAAGCGGGTACAGCAACTGAGAATTTTGAAAAGAATTTTACTATGTGCTTTAAGCTATATAAAAATCCAAAGCTGATATCCAGAAAGTGAAAAGTTCAGATATTTTTCATCTGAATCACTATGTCTTACAAGTGTATATGCCCAAAGGAGTCATGCTGTTATATGACAGTGATTCAGCATGAGACCTCATTCACATGAGGCTGAAGTAGCTTTTAGTAATACCTGCACTTTTCAGTCTGCCTTACCATTCATTGCCCTCCTCTGTCTGTAAGTAGAGCCAATCCAATCTAATGCCAGAAGTTTTAACAAGGAGCAAAGCAAAACTATGTAGGCAAAGCTATAACTTGCCTCAACTTTCAGGAAAGCATTCCAGGCGTCTCTATCAGCTCTCTCTTTTCCTAGAAATAAGAGACTTGAGGTGACTCATTTAGGCACATATCTCTGCAGAGAGTGGTACAGCCTAGCTTCACTGTACCAAAGTCTCTGGCCAAATACAACTAAATCCTAAATCATATAGGAAAATCTATAGCACCTCAGGATGTATCTTCTACTGAGTGTGAATTAGACCTCCAGTGTAACCATTACAAATGCACAAAGGATGAATTTGGATCATTATGTCAAGAGACATAACACAGTGCAAGAAAAAACCACCTTACTTCACATGAATAGCAAGCATTTGCTACCAAGGTGACTGATGGCAAGCAGAGAGTGCAAACTGTGCTAATATGAAGGCTGCTAGGAAAAGTGTTGCACTTAATGCATGAAAATCTGACAATGTGCTTCAATTTGTAAAGCCATATTACTGACTTCATACAGTCCCCATAGCAGGCTACCTTCCCACGTAAAACGTTACTGGGGAATCTGCTTCCTTAGTTGCAGGAATTGATTTTAGTGGTTTGGGAAAGCACCATTACAATGCTCACATACAGCAACTTTCCTTTGAGGGAGAGTTCTGTGTATAAACCATGGTGACAGGATGTAACAGCACGCACAGGTTCACACATCGTTCACGATGTATATACACTCAAGATACCAAAATCCATGATGTATTTTGGTAATTTTTATCTTTTTATTCTTTTGTCATACAGACTGTCACAAAGTGCATTGCAGAAACGCTTTTGTAAGCAAGGCAATGCTGGCTTCAGGGTAGACTTACGAAAAAAAAGAAAAGGAAGGGGAGTGTCAGAAGTTAGCCTGTAAAACAGAATTTTAAAGCACTGAAGATGCCAAGGAGTTGGCATGTGTGACATGAAAATATGAATACAGATCTAAGAGATGTATTTTAAAATAATATTTTTCAAACTATCGTATTAAGAGAAAATAATGAAGCAATTCTCTCAATAATCTGCATATACAAATCCTATATTAAGTCTATTTACAACGCTTAATCTTTATTAGATGAAATAATTCAATGAAACAACTTACTGAAATCTAACCAAATTTAACTATATTTTATAAGCCATTTCTAGTAAATATAACTTACTATCAATTTTACATTTAAATTCTGCTATCTATCCTCAGCCTTTTTTGCCTCAAGACCTGTTAAAAACAAAAATGTCCACAGTGTCTGAAATTATATCCCTGGTTTTACTGAAAACATTGTAAACAGAGTATTCTTCAGAAAAGAACATTTTACCTACAGTCACAATATTTAGCCAGCATGCCCTAATCAAATCCAATAAAATCTAATGGCATTGAAGAAGAAAACTCCCTCAAATCACAAAATGTAGTGCAAGCCTTCATATGGCCAGATAATAAGTTTTGTATTAAATAGAATTATGTCTGCTTAATTTTAAACCATAGCTATAGCTTATTTATACAGTGACTAAACAGAGCAACCAAACCATGTTAAGGTGCCTTCAAAGATTTCTTTATGTAGGATCTTCCCAAGTGGAGGATTTTTCTTGCAGTGAAGGTAAATGAGCCTTCAGGCAGTATAACACTTCAGCACAGATGTGAGGCTGGACTGGGACAGTTCTACAGTGAACATCTGGAGGTCAAATTCCTTATCTAGGCCTGATTCAGTAAGGTTTTAATAATTTTTAGAATATTACAAATTTCTGTAAATTTAAAAGAGTGAAACGTAAGGGAATTAATCCCATATGTACAGTATCAATCAACATCAGCTTTTGATGTTGACGAGTCGAGTCAAATTTGATGCTGCCAGGCAGTGTTACTCCCTTTATTTTTAAGTCACTGGCATTTAATACACATGTTTCCATCCTCTGAAGAACCACATCAGTGCAACCCTTCCTACTTTCTTGTGCAAATATTTCTGTGACTGGATTTTGCTCAAGGGTTAATTGTTCTTTACACAGATGCAAGTTTAGTCATGGAAATAAGACTAACTCCCCTACTCTTCTGTTTCTTGTCAGCAAACAACCATTGCAATTTACAGAGAAATAATAAGGTAATTTCTTTTCCTCCAGAAAGATGAAACCAAACTCCCACAGTTTAGTCTCTTATTTTCCCATCCTCCTTTTCACTGTTATTCTCCAGCTGCCTTTTATTTTTACCTTTCTCTTTTATTTGCCTTTCCTTCTCTCCCTCCTCTTCCTCTATTTTTTCCCAATTACTTCTGCCTTTCATCTACTAGTCATAATGTCTCCAGTTTTTTTCTTTTCCTCATTGCCTTTCTCCTCCTTACAAGGAAGTCACAGTCTGCTCTTTCTCCCCGAAAATGGAGAACAGAGATTGTGAATAAGAAACTACCACAGCTGTTGCTGGATGAAGGCAGATACTGAGATCACTTGGACTGCACCTTCAGGTTGAAGGTTGTTTCCCTTTAACATTGCTTTTGTCATTCTGATGAGTTTCTGCTACGCAACCATAGAAATGCAGCAATTAAAAAATGGTCTAATTTTCTGCTTTCTGTTGTGGCATCTGTGGCAGCCCCAGGATCAAATCTCAGCTTGCAAGGGGCTAGGGAAGCTCAGGTAGGAGGATGGATGAGGATGGGCTTCAACGCCCACTGCAGCTATAAATAAAGGGGGACAAAATAGCCCAAACAGCAATCCGGTGAGACTTACAGAGCATGGACACTTAAACAGCTGCATGAAATGGGTTCCCATGCTCTTACCAAAGTGATGAGTAAGTTTACTTCATGATAGCTTTGGGGTCTGTGGGCACTGGCCATCTTTCTGAGGCAGCACTTTACATCTAGTTCTTCTGGGATATGCGAGGTCTCTTAGTGGAGCTGGATTTATAAGACTAAATAAACGGAATTCATAATTAAAGTTGCTTCATATAATAACAAATATGATCCTTAGTTGAGAAAAAATGGAGAAGAAAACCAGAACAAAATAGCCTCTTCCGTAGCATTTACTTTGTGTATGAGATAGCACTTTCTGCATGCTCAAAGTCAGTATTTTTCTGTAGCACCACTAGCATTCCATGCTAGTGTGGGTTGCTTAAAGCAAGGTAGGTGGAAAAACAGGTTACTGTGTGTGTAAGCAAGGCAGTGAATAAATGCATTGCAGCATATGTGAGCAAAAAATCAGGTCAGCAGACTGCTGGAAGACAAGAACTCCTCATCAGCTGTTAGGTAACACCAATATGTTTTATGCTGTGCTGCTGACTTTCTTTCTTTTAATGTGGTGTAGCATCTTCAAAGGAGGAGAAAAGCCTGTTTCAATGATGTCAACAGAATGTGTTCAGCCACTTGATATCCCAGATGACAGCCTGGACAAGCAAGATTCACAGTGTAACCATTTAGGTAAGTGTTATTTGATGATGTCATTGCACTAATGAGGGGTGTTGCCTTCACATCATAAAGTCCTGTCCAGTGTCCTTTTTCCCCCTCCAGCAATACTAAGCCCCCATGAAAACAGATAGATTATACCTTCTGCTGACACTTCTAGTGCCAGATGGAAAGACAAAGAGCATTTTTCCTGCATATAAATATCAGCTGAAGCTCTAGAGTGAAGTTAATTAAAGAGGAGAAAGGAAAAAGAGTCATTGATCTTTTCCCTGGTAGAAAAAGTAGAGCAGTTTCTTATTTACCACAGTAAATTGAAACCTAGGATATAGCTGAGCTTTCCCTGAACATATTTTCCATATGCAATTTTAGTAAAAGATTTCAAGCATTCCATTTGCCATCACTGGGACAGCTTTCTAAAAATGTTTTCTCCTTCGTCATCAGTTTCCTTTCTTGAAGCTGCTTCATACAACTTTTATACTTTACAGGGTTGTCTTTGCTCTGCCACACTCCTGAATACCAGACTTCATGCTTGATAGATATGCTTTTTGCATATTCATGGTCTTTGCCTCTGCTTCGAGTACTATGATTTCACTTTTATCTTGCAAAATTATCCTGAAGATTTAGCAACCCAGAAACAAAAATCTGTTTGCTCATTGTTACCTTTGTGATGACAATAACAAAACACAAATGCAATTTCACTTCCTTATAAAAAAATGTCTCACCACAGGTTTAATAAATTTTGTTTATTTGTACTGCAAGGAAGGTATCCTAGTTCTGTCTCTGCCACATGGCATTTCTAGCCACAGACACCATTTTTACAACTGCTGGTATACCAGACATAGTTGGTCCATAAAATTGCTTATTTAAATTCATATAGAATGAGTTTCATTCTACTGTTGGGAAACTGAAGCAGTGGAAGGGTAAATGAGCTCATTAGGACTATGAAGAAAGCCTATGAAGGCCAGAAAAAGAACTCACATCTCCAGGGCCTTAACCTGGAGGCCATCCTTCCCACATCTATCTGCAGGCTCATAACAGACATAACAGCTGCCTTAAATAGTGTGAGAGACTCTGGAACAAAGTTGTGCTTGCATCCAAGTCTGCAGTCAGGGGTTGGGTAAGGGTGTAGGGAGCCCAGCTGAAGGCAAAAAAGCAGCTTTTAAGAATTCAAAGCATTGGTTTCTGTGATGATACTAATGAGAGGTTCACAAATGAGTGGTTAAAATACTTAAAGAATCATCGTCAAGGTTATTGGTAAAAAGCAGGATTTAATATGAATTTATGAGAATGCAGCTTTAACAGAGTTAAGTGGCAAGGTTCATTCTATTACTTACTATGCAGATGAAGCATACATAAGTAAATTGGATTAGAAGCAATTTGGAATGATTTACTTGGAGACTGGGGATGCAAGCGGGTAAGGGTGCAGAGGATATGGATATAAGAAAAGGATGCAAAAGCACTTAATCATTGACTAATTTAATATTTTTAAAAGTAACTCAATAGGATTTGCTACAGTTGTAACAGTGAGTTAATCATATACTCAAAATAACAACATTCATACCATAATCCATTCACTTGCGTGAACACATGAAAAAAAGTATACATCTATATCTACTAGTGTAAAGGTACCTATCAAAAATCGCCCTCAGGCTCAGTGCAATACTCATATCAAATCCCTTAGGTGTTTCTCAACAGACATGGGCTGCACCTCAAGGAGTATGTATGTGTGGTGGTGGTATCTGCCTAGACCTCATTGTCAGCGATGGTCTTTCAAGTATTACAAACTTGAGGGTTCGCAAGCTCCAAGACGCATCCCCCTCAGAGGCCCAATGTGTTCCAGGAGAGCTCAAACAGCCTTACTTAGTGCTGCTGTTTGTAGCGCCACAAGACGATTTTTCCCAAAAAAGTCCAGTAACAATAGTACTATTACACTCAGGCTATGATTCATTTTTTCAGAAGGTCTCATAACAGTGGTACCATTTCAGCTGGGCTATGAGTGAGGTAAATGACTTACCAAGGCTAATAAGAATGACTGCTTACCCTTTGCTCCACGCCTTGGTCAGACTGCTGATGTTCCTGGTATGGTCAGAATAGTTCCTACCTTTACCGTACAAGAGCCCCCAGTATGGTCACGGATGCCTCACTGCCCAACTGGCACAGTTAAGGGGCACTTCACCACTCAGCGGATTCAACTAAGGCTTGTCAGAAGCTGCTGAGATTGTAGAGCAGGCCTGAAGAGGAGTTGAGGGAGGAGGATGTACTACCACAACAAGCTATCTTCAGTATTTTCAGCTTGCATAAGCACTCAGAAATACAAACCCTTGCAGGAAAAGTCATCTTGACCCTCTGAGTCATCTGAGTAAAGGACTGTTTTAAAGGAAAACCAAAAATCCAGTTTAATGTTATGTAAATAAAAAGCAAATACCAATTGCTCAATACCTCTGGAAATAAAGCTAACTCTTGAAGGGAACAATATACTGACTGGCTCATTTTAGCAGTACCTCAGACTGACCCTATATATGTAAAACTTTCCTTCACAAAACTGCCCTTGCAACTGTTGAAGACACAAGCCACACAGTTACCACTGGATGAAACAGGGGTGGCCATGGAACCTCTGCACACAATGACGCAGCCTTCCCTCTGACATGTAAACACACAAGCTGCCCACAACTCTCTCTCTCAGTTTTATATCTACTGCCAACAACACAGAAGGACCACCTAAGTCACTTGACTCCCATGTAGTATGGCACAGAGGCCTCTTTGGTTTGCTTTCTAAATATCTAAGAGATTTTTCTTCCTGGGCATTTTAATTTACTTGGATTAAAGCACTATTATCAAAGTCTTTCTTTTCACCATCTGGTTTATTACTTTCCCTAAGTTTCAATTTCTATTATATTTTTTCAGAAGATCTTTCAGAGCAGCTGATTAAGAGCTGTGACCTCAAAAAAAACCCAAGAAAAGGTAAAACCCTCACAGCTTCCCAGAAAACTGAACAGGAGCAAAAAAAGCCAAAGAGAAAAGATACACCTGCTTTGCACACTCCACCACCTCTAACAGGTGAGCAGTAAATCTCTTGACTTTGAAATCCCAATTCATCTCTGGGGACTGAAGCTGAGTGAAAGTCCATAGAACGTTCATTCAATTATGTCCCCTCGGATGCAGACAGGAACACAACTCCATGCATGTGTACCTGGGAAGGCAGGTGAACAGAGAGTCTGACTTTCTCAAAGACATTGCGGGTTAGCTGAAGGGTTTGCTCTCTCTTCTGGGAATACCAAGGTGGGTAGGTTTATGCTTTGAAAAACATGCTCCCATGGAGCTCATAGTCTTGCTGCTAAATGATATTACATTTATGTGTGAAATTATGTGTATTTATCAGCAGCTGCTGAGCCATGTCCCAATTGGATATGGTCCAAATTCCAAAAGGATCAAGTCCAGCCCCTGCACTGTCTCGTGAAATTTACATCCAGTGCACAGCAAGAGGCTAAACAGGGGTGAGACTGGGACTAGACCAGTGAAGCACACAAGTCACCTGCAGGATGGTCCTCCTGGAAATCACAGGGCTCATGTGTTTATGGGGACTCTGGCAAAGGGTAGGTGTTTCAGGAAGCCAGAAACCATCACAGCAACAAAGGGGCTCCTTGTAGGATGCTGCCTGCTGTGGCACAAATATAGATATTCGAGAGCCAAATGCCACCAACCTGGAGAAGAGAAGAATAAGCAGGAAACTGCCACTGAAACCTAATGATCCAAGAACAGCAGTGGGAATTAATGTTTGTCACTCTCAGCTAACAAGCACTCCTTTTTATACTCTCCAGGGAAAGAGCTGTGCTCTTGTATTATTGAGTTTTTCTTCCCATGCTGCACATACACGGAAGAGTTAGCTAGTAACTACTTGTATGCTTCTTTGTATATCTACAACAATTCACCAAGTCAAAAACAAGCAACTGGGATTTTCCAGTATTTGTAATCCAGACATTGAATTTGACTCTGTTCAGTTTTCACATGTTATCTTCCATCAGCAATTCTCTCTTAGGAAGAGCAGCTCAGAGGCTGGAGAGCTGCATTTTCTTCCTGCAATTGTCATATCATAAAGAAAACGTTGTTTCACTAGTTAAAATAGCCACTTCTTAAAATAGTCACACTGTTCCCAACTAACCTCTGTGCATCTGTGGGATTAAACTACTGTGGTAAAATGTCTAAGGTTCTGGAATAGGAGATTACACTCATCTGTCCCACGATTTCTGATGGGCTGCCGTTCAGTGCATTATGTACAATCAGAAGCCAGCTGGCCAGATAGCATCATTTTCTAGAGCCTATGGGATTTAATTAATTTGAAAGAAATGGAGGGTAGTTACATCATGCAGCAGATCATGCAGTTGTGCCACTGTACTTCAGAGCAGTCTTTGGGAGAGTTATACAGGTGAAAGTTTCTTCAATGTAAACAGGCTAAAGTAGCATTTTCTTTATTTCTTGATTGCAGGCATACTTTCAGACTCATCTGATAATCTGCTGAAAAGGTATGGTATCACAGAGAAGTCACAGAGAGAGAGAGTGAGTCCACTCTCTCAAGTCACTGAACTGGAGCAGAAAAAGCCCAGGAGAAAAGATACACCTGCAATACACATCCCACCTTTGATAATAGGTAAGAAACTTAGGTAAAGATCCTCTAAGAGGCAGCAAAAAGCGGCTGGTGTCAGAGATATACTTGAAGGGCTGAAAGGAGGTTGCTCTGCTCAGTGTACTTAGCAGTTCTTGAATTGGACCTATTTGGTCTAAGTATATAATAGCAATGGGGCTTCATGAAAAGTCTATTACATATCCCATGTTCAAGCTCTGGGTATAGAAAGGACAGGGAGAAAGAAAAGGCATTTTGTCACTTGATTATCTTTTGCAAACTGCAATCCTACTTTTCTGAAAAGCCAACTACCGCCCTGCTTTTCGAACCTAAGCACATAGAAATTTTTAGGTCACCAGCACTAAAATGCCTTAAACAACCTGGACCAAAGCTGTACTGATTAATCCCCTCTTCACTCCACAGTCCATAACATGCACTGAGGAAGCCAAGTGGTGATGAACCTCTCATTAGCAGCACCTTAAAGATAATTCTGTGCTTCTGGCATAACATGCAATACATACACACTACATAGCATGCCAGCAGGGAAGGGAAGGGAAGGGAAGGGAAGGGATGACACTTAATGGAGAACTGCTCAGAAACTTAGANAAGGGAAGGGAAGGGAAGGGAAGGGAAGGGAAGGGAAGGGAAGGGAAGGGAACCCCTACAACAGATCATTTGTATAGAGCTAACCTGTTTTTTGGGTAAACTCAGGAGTAAGAGTTCAGGAATGTACTAAATAAAGCTGCACTGTGCTTTACGATCATGTCCCCTCTCTTACTTAAATTAAGAAGTGATGAAGGAAAAGTATATTTATGTAATTCTGATTATCTAGTTACAGCACATAAACCAGCCTTTTTAGAGCAGATGCTAGAGACAGCTGAAATGTAAGACCCAAACAGAAGTCCCCAGCTCTCAGACGGACTCATACAAGTAGTGGGTCAGATGCTTACCACAATCAATAGCAAGATCATTACCAATGAATCACTTTGCTAACTGATGAACTCCAAAGGTTCCCAGTAGAGTTCAAGATTCAAAGCTCAGAGAGGGATGTAGATTCAAAGCTCAGAGAAGGATGTAACCAGAGATGCAGGTTATAAACTTTCCATGGACCAACAGCAATTTCAAGGACAAATCAGCATTTTAATGCAAAACAATGGAAAGGGAATACAAATAGGAAGTCAAAACAGTAGTGATTTGTATAACACTAGGAAAGCATTTTTTTCTTTTATATGATGCATCTGATCACTTGTGAAGAAAATGTGCTTTACTGAATGCAGTTTGGAAGTTCTGGGTTTAAAGGAGTGAGAAGCATGTTTGATTTGGGAAACATTTGTAGGTTAGTCTTTCTCTGTTTGCTGTTTAAATAAATCACTTAGCCGCCCTACCGCTGTTTTCCTAGCTGTGTGTATTATGAAATGCAACCCATCCTGCAGATCTATTTTAAGGATCGGTAGGTTGTTCTGTTAATATCTGCCAAGGGATCTGACTAAAGAAAGCAGAGGGTAAATACAGTGTAATCATAATTTCCCAACAGAACTTGGAAGTACTTGCAATTTTTAGCTAGACTCTAGAACCACAACAGCTAACAGAAACATGAGTGTTTCTGTTAGAAAGTTAAAAAACAGGCAGAAGAAGTTGTCTTAAATCATCTATTTGTGAGGTGCCACCTAGATCTAAGCCACTCCTCCTGGGCTACAAATCAGAAAAACAACAAGATAGCACATGTCTACAGACTGCCTACGGACAACTCCTGCAGCTGAGTTGGGAGAGGCAAGAGGTGAATGGTTAAACTTCCATTCTTCTCGCCCAGAGGTTTTCAGTGGGGGTGTGGTATTTTCCTAAAGGAGCCACCTTAACTGGTTTTCTAGGCTATGAGAGAGAATGAGGGTTTGAAACTGGTTTTACTAGTTATCTCTCATTTGATTAGGAAACCTCAGGCAGCCACCTTTCAGGAACTCCTTTCCCCTATTTACACATGTATTTACATTCTAGCTCAAACGCACAGGCCTGAAGACCATTAATTTAGTTAATGGACTATATATTGCTAAGTGGGGATGACAATAGAGTGTTCCAGAGCTGACTAGAGTCTTGGATCAGATTCAAGCCATTTACTGTCAAGTGATATGGGAAAAAAAGACCATTAGAATTCCGATTATATTTTGTCTTCTGGTCTAATCCCTTCAGAAAGACAAGGTGTTGGCTGAGTGAAGGAAAACTTGCCACTGAAGGAGACATCTGGTCATGACTCATTTGTATGGACATGGCATAACATTAACTGTGCCACTTCAGTAAAAGTTTGAAGGCTGAATACATTTAGAAGCCTGACCCTTGTAGAGGAGATTTCAGACAACTAATTTAGTAGCCCCCTTTCTTTATTTGCATTTCCCAGTTAGTTTTGCACCTTGCAAACACCCAATCTGATTCTGCTTCTCACTGGGACCACATGCCAACCAGTAGAGAAATTAATTTTCTTCATTTTATATGATACATTTGACTTGCTTCTATTTGTGACAGAAAATCTCTCTGACCACCCAAAAAGGAGAGGGACTGTCCTAGGAGTGCTGGTGTGCTGGTTTGGCCAAAATCTAGTAATATAGCCCCTGAGAGAAAACCAGGTTACAACCACCCTTCCCCCCACAGGGTTCGGGAAAAAAGGAATTTTTTCCTCGAAGGAAAGCAAAAGAGATAAAAACTATTTATTTTAACAAACACACAGGAAAAGGATAATGATGCTAAATCATGAATTAAAACCCCCACTATAGAGAGAAACCTGGGAAGATTTCAGAGTCCTTCTGTAGGTGTGGTCTCTCTCCTCCTCAGAGCTGGTCAGTGAGGGCGTGGGCCCACCCCCGGGCCTCGAGGACAAAATTCTCCTGACGTTGTTGAAACAGTTCAGAAGAGAAGAAGGGAAAAAAACCCCAAAGTCCCAGGAAACAAAATTCAGCTCTCCGTCTCATGCCAAGAGGGAAAAAAAACCAGCTCGCTGAAGAAAGAGCAAGCAGGGTGCTCCCTTCGTGCCTTCCGCAGTCAGACAACAACTAAGGAGTGTAATCTTTGTGTCCTTGAGAAGCTGCTTTGGAAAGTTCGTCTGTTTTTTTTTTCTCAAGCTCAGTTTAAAGGCACAGAAAAGGCACAATATTACTTTTTGGGCATAGAGCATGATAGGGGATATACATGATAGAGTCACCCCAAAACAGCTGGTCAAAACAAAGAGGGATAACACATCTGCCATTTTAGCTGCATTTACGACAAAGTATTTGTGTGGACAGCTGTTCAAGAGGATACTCTATTAATTAAGCTCTTTTACTACAATTAAGTGGAGTTTCTTGAATTGGCGTCTAAAAGTGGTTTTCAGGGGATCTGATGGGGATATATTAGAAATGGTGACAATCCTCATCAGCAGGTCACAAGAGATATCATGTAGCACTGCGTGCTTCTTACTGCAGCCACACTAATAATAAGGAGACATGACAGAAAGGTCTGTCTATATTTATTTAGCTCACATAGTCCTGCTGGATCTTTTCAGGTCTCCAAGTCTATAATTCAGGTTCTGTTTTGCACAGCAGTTCCACAAGAGCTTAGTTTCTTTGTGCTATGTGATGGAATAAACCTGAAAATAGCAAATATTGGACCAGCCTTCAACCAAAACAAGTCACTTTTTCACAGCAAATGGAGCCATCAATGGTGAATTTCAACCAGCAGAATGATGTATGTTGGTATGTATCTTGAAAAGTAAATATGCATCCTTAAAATAGGAAGGGAATGGAATTCAGGCATTTAAATACAAAGGTTACTTTCGCCCGACACAGGCACAAGTCTGCCACAGGCAGTTAATCACTGGAAAACAGATCCAGAATACAGGATCTGAAAAGCTCTGTACGGAGAGGCAGCATCTTATCAGGCTGCTTTGATTCCATGCCAAGTGCTTGAAAATGGCTTCACCAGTAAGCAACCAAGTGTCATTAGAGGCATAACTGAAAACTGCATTAGTTTCTGTCATTCTCTCAATAGCAAATGCACATAGTTTGAATTTTGTCACACATATGAAGGTACATTTTAAGCATATATTAGTTATGTTTTCCCTGTTCCTCAAATGGTCCAGGATGTAAAAAACAACAACAAATAACCCTCACTCACCTCTGGAGAACACACAACCCAAACCCCAAAGACAACAGGAAAAAAAACTTGTCTGTATTTGCCTAGGTTGCCTATAGGGATAGAAGTCTGTATGGGGAATATTTACATCTATCTCCATAAAATGGCATCATTCTTTGCAGTTAACAACAATGGTTACTCAATTGCTGCTTGAACAAATGACGTCTTTTGTATTTCAAACTAACATTGATTTATGCCTTCCAGTTTATCTTACAGTGCTGCTGAAACCAGCTAGTTCACAAGAACTGCATATAAATGAAGCAGGAGCTAACTTAAATAAAGGGCAGTATAGGTCTATATTTTCATTAATTCGTCACCTCTGAAAATACTCTAAATTTGAAGAAAATTTTCCTCTGTGGTATTATCCTATTTTCAGACCTTGTCATGACTGAAAGCCTTCTCTGTGAAAGGACTTTTGATGCAGAAAGAAGCAAAAAATTTGGTTTGACAAACTGAACAGCTTGGCTGGCTAGCAAACAGTAGGAGATCAAATTAAAAAGGAGAGATTTCATTGGTCTCAAAGCAATGATATCCCTCATCCTGTTTGTAGAGTGTTAATATCCACACCAAGGCATGTGGGCATAAAATCCATCACAGAGGTCACTTGCTTTTTACTGGAAACAGGCAAACCCAGCACAGTATGTTAAAATAAGTTTCAAAAACATTTTGTACCTAATGCATTGTTCTCACATCACTCTTACTTATTTTCTAATGAGGAGAGCAGTTACAATATTTTTTACACCTTGGTATCATATAAAAGCCTCCAGATCCCCAAAGGGTGAACTTACTGGTTTAACAGAGAAAAAGAGAAAGAGAGACACAGAAAAAGGAGAAGAGACAGATTTGTGGGAGGTATGATCTACAACCCATTTTCACATTGTTCTTAATTCAGAAGCTTTTGCAATTTATTGATACTATATAATTTCAGTGGAGATGGCACTTGTCATGTAGGTATTTTAACATTTGTCTCTTTTGTCACCTGCATTTGCAAAATCTAAGTAATATGGCTATATACATACAGGAAATATATACATGTCCACAGAAGCTGTTTCCGTCACAAAGATTAATTACAGTATTTGCTTCATCATGCAGGCTCTTTCCCTTATTTAGCTACCCAAACCCTTCTAACAAACAGGTTCCCAAATGAAACTAGAGAGTGTCTTTTTACAGGTAGCAAAAATATGCTGGATTTAAGAGTGCTTAATAATTTTAGCTAAAAATGCAGTGATTCAGTTCTAGTTCTCTAAATATTAGGAGACTGAAACACCAAAAATAAATGAGGAGTAACTCGCATGATGTTGGAAAACTAAACTAAAATCAAGAAATAAGAGAGAACTGAAAAATTCTCTTTAGCCTGATATTTTCTAAAAAGTAGTATATTAAATCAACTCCTTTTTTCATCTTTTTTTTTTGTTTGTTGTTTGTTTGGTTGGTTGGTTTTTGTGGTCTTCTCTTTTTAAGGCACTAAGCTGTTTACAGAAGAAGAACAAACAGTGATTATGGAAGATGAAGAAAAGGATGGAGACACAGTCCGCAGTTAGATTACAATGATTCTTCAATAATACAGTGTAAATAATCAAGGGTCATTCAAAGTGGCAGCACATAAAAAAAAGTTCTTTCATCTTTATAAATAATTATTTTCTCAATCGTACACTTGAATTTAAACTATCATCAGGTGCTTATCTGCTTATCTGCATCTCATAATTCCCAGCAAGCATCATTGGAGATGATGGCAGAAATTCCAGTTACACTTAGGGTTTGAAGGATTCTGTTGGTTTACTACAAGTGGCTTCCTAGCATTTTTGTCAGTGAGGAATCCACCTCGGATCAGATCTAGCTTTGTGCAGTGTGGTACTCATACAGTACCTGGCACTAGATACTAGAGAAGTGGTAGTGCAGAGCAGTAAAACATTAACTAATGATTCAGACTGCTTTTTTTGCCTGACACTTTACCTCCTTTGTGCAGCTTTCCTTTCCTGGAATAACACTGACTACAGTGAAAATTCCCATGTGCAGAGCTGATGGGAGAGATGAAGAAGGTGAGAGGGCAGGAGTCAACTCTAGAGTCCCTGAAATGCAAAGCAAAAATTTCTTCTGCCTGCTCATGACTTGTGTCTGTAAGGAGGAAAAGATGGATTTACTGTAGAATGAAAATTTACACCTAAGGGCTCTCAGCATTGACATTCACATCAAACAGGATGGAGGGCAGAGATCTCAGAGGAGAAACGCTAGGGAAGTGCAACACCTGCCTGTTACACCAGTGTTACACAATTGTCTCCACTGGGTTGGTAGAAAGATAAAATAGTTGGATAGTTGATCCTTTTGCTCCAAGTAACTTCTTTTGACATCTGCTTTTTAAATTGAGTCCTAGGTCATAAGTTAGGAGAGGTTGTAAAGATTCAAAATCACATCAGGAAGGTAAAAATTGAGTAAAAGGAATAATGTTATTCAATGGCATATGCTTACTGCAAGGTAGAACAGCATTATGTGACTTTTTTAATAGTTTACCTCAATGATTCAAACAAGAATTGTTTTCACACCCAGCTACAGCCTTCAGCATTTGTAGAGAGATGGGTATTTGTAGAATATTTTACAAAAAAACAAAAGATAGAACTGGACACTTTGTGCTTGCCTTAATAACTCTGGGCTAGATGGAGTAGCACTGCCAGCTGAACCCTTAGGGAACTGAGCAGAGAGGTTGAAGATTATCTAGCCTGGCAGACTGAATTTAGTTATCTTTTTAACTCACTTAGGCAGACAGCTGAGGACCATACTAGTTTGAACTTCATTTGCCACCGTGATTGACCCAGCACCTTCATGAGAATGCAATCCATTCACAAATATATGTCAATGTATACTCTCTAGATGTAATCAATGAGCTTACAATAAATAATTGCATATTAAATTGTGCAAGAGGTCCACTATATTATTAATGGGATGCCTGTTATTTAAAAAGTGTACTTGTTTTTATCCTATTAATCTATTAGTGAGACAAGATAGTATTTAAAATATAAATAATCAATAGTTCAAATAACAACATTAATGTAAGATCCACAGTAAAGTATGTCACAACAAGTACATGACAAGAAATATGTATGACTCAGGTCTAGTTTACCAGTGATGTTGGTGAATACTTTCGGTGCACATGTAGTGAGTTGACCTTGGCTGAATGCCAAGATGCCCATCAGGCTGCTCTATCATTCCCCTTTACAGCAGGACAGTGGAGAGAAAAAAAAGATGCAAAACAACTAGCAGGTTGAGATAAGGCAGTTTACAAAAGCAAAAAAAAGAAAAAAAAAGGTGAAAGTTTACACATGCATAAGCAAAGGGGAAAACAATTAATATCTACTTCTCATCAGCAAGCAATATTCAGCCACTTGCCAGGAAGCAGGGCTTCAGCACACACTTCTGAAGTGGTTGCTCCAGAAAGCAAATGTGGTAAATAACGAATCTCCCCCATTCTTCCTCTCTCCCTTATTTTTGTGGGGGCTGAGCCAGCAACTGTGACGGCCGAGGGGCCAAAGAGCTCAGGTGCAGGAGAGACCCATTGGTGGGCCAGCTCCACAGTTTAAGATCACCCCCTGACTCACGGCGAGAAAAGCCTCCCCCATTAGGCTTTGTGGTTCTATGCAGATTTGGTCTGTCTGGTTGACCTGTTGGCCATACGCCCCTTTTACCCCTTAAAAGCTCTAGTCCTCACTCCGTCCCTTCCTTCTCCCCATTGGTTGTTGTTATATTACCCCGCCTTCTGTCCACCCCTGGTTCCTCAGACCATTGGTTACTGGTGCTCTTCCCACCTCTGTTCTGTACCCCATACAAGTTTGTCACGGCCCTAAGTTCAGTCTCTTTTTTCCATGGACACCTCTGTTGTGGTTTGGCAATAAACCCTTTGGAACTCTATACAAAGAGCCCCTCCTGACTCTTTGCCTCTGGTAACACATGAGCTATCTAGCTTGAGTGTGAGCATGTGCTTTTGTGCCTACATTGGCACGGGTGGGAAAGTCGGCCTGCTAGTGTGCCAGGCAGCACCGCCAGAGCGATTCCTTGCTAGGGACGTTTTCAGGATAACGCAGTGGCCTCTCCACCGACCACCCACACCGCATTACCTTAGCTTTTATATCTGAGCTGATGTCATATGGTATGGAATATCTCTTTGGTTTATTTAGGTCAGCTTTTCTGGCCTAGTTGTGTCCCCTCCCAGGATCTTGCCCACTCCCAGCCCCTTGATCGGAGGCATGGGAGAGAATGTTAGAGAGACAGTGCTGATGCTGTGCTGGTGCTGCTCAGCAGTAGCAAAAACTTTGGTGTGTTACCAGTACCTTTCCAGCTACCAATGCACAAAGCACAGCACTGTGAGAGCTGCTAAGGGAAAATGAACTCTATCTCAGCCAGACCCAATACAGCACAATACAGCAAGAGTGAGAGTGTGGAGTCCTGAAAATATTCAAATGAACATCAGCAATGGATTAGGCATGAAAATCTACATGTTTAGACATGCAGGGGTTTAACAACACAAAGCAGGAGCACAGATAGGACGTGACTGACTTTACTGCTCTGAAAAGGATTTGTTTCCAAGCTTGGGAAATGCTGATACAGTTTAATAGGAAATAAAAAAAATGAACACCCTTTAAGCCTAGCACTGTATATTGCTCGGCAAAGAGGAGTTACAGTCTTAGTGACATCTCTAATGGCACAGCAACCTAGTTTACCATCTCTGTATAGATCAAATTGAAGCCCAGACGTAAGAATGCTGCAACATACATCATAGTCTGCAATTCTTTTAAAATTGCATATTCACAGCCTGCCAATTCAGCATTTTCTTTTTTTTTCCACCCAGGAGCAACATGAGCAATTAAAAGTAATTTTTCACTTGATCAATTAAGTAAATAGGAGGTTTTGTAATGTTCCTTGCAAGCAGTTGTAAGGACCTGATAGTAAATATAATGCCTCCAAAAGTGCTTCGTCATTATCATAATCTCTTTGAACACCTTAACACGAAAAGCAGGTCACCTTGAGGTCCATAAAAAGGTAGGCAAAACCTGTGCAAAACTGGGGAGAAGGAAGAGAATGATGGAAACTCAGGCCTTCACCTTCCCCCCCCCCCCGCCCCCCGCCACAGCTGCCTGCCAAGCTTTTTCACAGCTGCGAAAACAACCTAAAGCCTCCAAAAGCTGCGACACCACCAAGCCTTGGATGCCTCCAGCCAGGGCAAAACAGCAACCTACTGTGACACACGTATGACTTGTGGAAACCCTCCTCTGCTCCTGCATCCTCTTGTGTGAGCAACAAGAGTGGACCAAAGTCAGATGCAGGGACCCCATTCTGCACCTACATTTCAGAAGGTAAGTGACTGCATTCCAGCTAAGCTGCTATCCCTCAAGACTGGAAAAGCAAATAAGCTATTCCGAGTAGCAGAGAAAAAAATAAAAGGCAAAAACTGCTTCACCCCCACCCCCCTCAGCAAAAAGGTAGCAAGTATGGTTGGTAAACTATCCCATGCTTGTAAAGTAATCTTAGCTTTTTTCCAACTTTTCTCTACTTTCCCCTTGCTCTCTCTTTGCCTCTTTTAGTTAATAAAGTGAAAATATCCTTTTTTTTTTTTTTGGTATCAACATATAACTTCTTTTGAGTTTTAATTTCGTTTTGGGGAATATTCGAACCTGAAGTTCTTTCCGCAATTCACAGAGATGAATGCTCCTCCGTAATTAAGTGGATTAGAATATTTAATCAAGGGACACGAATCCCTTAAAACTAGAGTGCTGATTCCAAAAAATCGATAAATTGCTAATTTTTATGATCGATCATTTTGTGTTAGAGAAACAAAGCAAGATACCCTTATGACTTTTCTCTTTTTCCTTTTTTTTTTTT
>VZTD01001451.1:45499-65151 GCA_013397725.1 Rhagologus leucostigma | reverse complement strand
TTGGGGGGGGCGTGGGCCCCCGGGGAGCCGCCGGCGCGGTGACAAGTCTGGAGCGGCACTGGCGCAGAGTGGCTCCATCGGCAGCGCTGGAATTCTCCGTATCCCCCTCCCTCGGAGCATCCTCGCCCAGAAAAGGGCTTCCCTCCCTCTCGTACCGCCCGGCAGAGCCTCGGGGGGAGGCTGACTCAACAGCTCCTGGCTCCTATCGCGACAGATCGCGACGCTGTCGCAGCGAAAATAGCTGGGTTTCGTAGGGAAATCTCGATTGTGCTCCCTTGCGCTCCCCGTATCCCTGGAATGTGGCACCTCCCTCGCCGACAATAATGCCGGGAGGGGAGGTGGATGCTCCGGCTTGCACCGGGGCCGGCTGTTTCGGCCGGAGTTACCTGCCCGTGTAGGTGATTAATTCATTACCGCGATTAATTACCCCGGCAGCTCCCGGCGGCCGAGCCTCGGCTCCGGCTCAGCCGCTTCCCGGAGCTCCGGCACGGCCCCTTGCCGGGGCTGCTCAGCACAAAGATCCCGGCGTGTTTTCCTGCCCGCCGCGGGCTCCCCTCCCTCCGGGCCGGTTTTCCAGGCGGCACGGAGCGATCCCGAGCTTCCGCGGGCCTGGCAAGCGCTTCCAGGTTTTTCCGTATTGCAGCTACCCCTGGGCTGCGCGGTGCCAGCGGCCCCGCCGGGCCAGGCCTTGCCCGGGAGGTTCTCTCCCTGTCGCCGTGTCCCTCTGTGGCCTCCGCCGCCGCGGTGACATTGTGTCCCAGACCCTGCCGGGCACCGCCAGCGCGTTTGGGTCTGGCTGCGCCAACTCGGCAGCGACTCCGGGATGGAGCAGGGGAGGGCAGACCCTTCCCCACCGCTCCACGGAACCCCCAGACCCTCCGTGGGCAACGTGTCCTGCCCGCTGTGGGATACGCCAGGCCCGGAGCCGGTGGGATTTGAGCCGTGGCCGGAGGGATTTGGCTGCGGAGGGAGCAGCTCAGGAAAACTTCCCAGCCTGGAGCCTTTTTTGCCTGCCCCGGCAGGGTCTGAGTGTGTGTCCGTGCGGGTCTGTGGGGGCTGGAGCCCCCCGCCTGCTCCCCAAACCTCCCTGTTTTCCATGGGGAGCAGGAGGAAGGGGGCGAAATTCCAACCTAATTCCTGATGGCCTGGTGGGAACTGGGGGTTCCAAGGGGGCACGGAAGGAGCCAAACGCTGGCTCCAAGGGCCGATGGAGATGTGGCTGAAGGAGCAGTGGCAGGACTGGGGGTCCCAGGAGTCCCAGGGGGTGCCAGGGCAGCGCTGGACGCTGCAGGCAGGGTGCTGTGAGCAGGTTATCCCTGTTTGGCTCACATGGATTTTGGAATTGCCACCGCAGGGATCACGGCTGTGCTGACCCTTCCTGGGGCTGAAGCCACTAGCCACGCCAGCCCTGTCCCTTCTGGGTTTTAGGGACACTGCTCCCAGTGTCCAGAGACGCCCAAACCCTCCCAGTTCATCAGCCTGGGATCCAGTGCCACCATGGTGGTGGGGACTTCATCCCAGTGCCACGTCCTGGTGTCACCCACGGCAGCCACCCTCGATCCCAGGGCGATCCCTCCTTTCCGCGGGGATCGACTCGGCGCCGACCAGGCTTAAACCCGGAATTCTTCCCGAGTCTTTCCCTCTTCCAGCTTTGTGGGTCGCGCCTGGAATTTGGATCTCGGCAGAGTTGGCTGCTCGGGATTCTCCCGAAACTTTTGATCTGAGCTTTGAGTGACGGTTTGAGGCTCCGTCAGTCTCACCCGCACGGGGGAGGAACGCACCGAATATTCCCGGGGTGATCGGCCGGGAGGGAGCGGAACGCTGAAGCCCTCGGATGGAGCACCGGGGTGACCCAAATCGCCGGGAATTCATCCCGTTTTCAGTGCCTCGGCACCAGGATCTTCGCGCAGCAGAGCAGACAGCCTGTGGATGTCTATCATGCTTCAAAAAGGGGGGAAAAACGGGAAAATGCTGGATTTCGGGAAGCTGTGGGGAGCAGAGTCTCCTGTGGTGGTGGTGGCAGCGCGGCCGAGTCCTCGTCCCTCACCTGGTGTCCCTGGAGTGGGGACAGGCTCCTCCTGGGCTGGCGGCTTCCTGCAGTGACGGCTGCTCCAGAGGCTCAGCGTTCCTGGTCGCTCCTCTGGCTGCCCCATTCCCACCGCCTGCCCTGCGCCCTGCTCGGATCTCCCCACTGCGAATCCCTGGATTTCTCATTTCCTGGGATTTAGGAGCTTATTCCCACTCCAGACCGAGCGGTGACAGGGCTGTCACTGTGAGTGGCCCCAGCCCTTCTCTGTTTCCTTGTGGCTTCCCACAGTTCTGTTCCTCCATCCTCTTCCCTCGCTGTTCCGTACCCCCTGTTCCCAGGATTCCCGAGTGTGTTCCCCTGGGAATGCTGGCGTGGTGGAGGGGATCCGTGAGGAGCTGGCCTGGGAAGCTGGGCTGTGTCACTCACTGGCTGTTGTGCCCTGGCGTCCCCAAAGATGACTGTCCCCATGTTTGTGGGGTCTGTCCCCTTCCTCCTTCCGCAGCCGGACAGGGATTGTCACCGCGGCCAGGAGGAGTGACCGCGGCTGTGTCCATCCCTCCTGGGATGGCCGTCAGATCCCCAGCTGTGGTCAGCTGGCTGGGACAGTGTCTGGGAGTGCCCATCCCGCCTGCTTCCAGCTGGGACAGTTCTTCCTCTTGTAAAACCTGGGTTAAGCACGTTGGTTTTATGGGAATTCCGGTCGGGGCTTTATCCATTGGATTGGAGCTTCCAAGTGTCTCACGGACCGATTTCTGATTAGTTGGAAACAGAAGGTGGAGACCCATTTTCCTGCTCCTGAGGGATGGGATGTGGTTGAGGAGATTCGTTCTGGGCTCTCCTTCTTTTCCCAAGTGTGAAAGACTCCCGGAATGTTTCCGTGAAATTAGTGCTGGTTGGCAAATGTCCATCGGGGCCAGGCTGGGGGAGCTGGGAATGTTCTCCTGGAGAAGGGAAGGCTCCAGGGAGAGCTCAGAGCCCCTTGCAGGGCCTGAAGGGGCTCCAGGAGAGCTGGAGAGGGATTTGGGACAAGGCATGGAGGGACAGGACACAGGGAATGGCTTCCCACTGCCAGGGCTTGGAATGTGTCGCATCCCACGGATCTTACCTGGCTGCAGGTGCCAAACGGAAACCGGGAGGGATAAAAACTCCTGCTCCAGGAACCTTTCCGTTTACTGGGGGTTTGGGATTTTCCTTTGGGCTTCTTGTTTCCTTGGAGCGCTGCTCTCATTTTCCATCACCCCTGGAACACGATTTTCCAGGTGCTCGCAGGATGTTGCTGCAGCCCTGGCAGCTGGAAGGAGCCAAAATTTTGGGAGATATTTGGGTCTGGGGCATCGATTTTGTCTTTGAGGTCTTGGGTTTCTTTGTTGGGTGATGGATTTCGGGGTTTAATCCGAGTTTGTTTTGGTTTCTGCCAGTTGGGTTTGGATGAAACCTAGAATTCGGGCTTGTGGGAAAACCCTCATCCCTGGTTTTATCACAAAACCCCAAACCCGGTGGTTTCACTCTGCATCCCCACCTTGGGAAGTGCTGGCGAGGGAAGAGGATGGTTTGCTGGGATTCTGGGAGCTTCCAGAGTGCCCTGGGTTCTTCCACAGGCTGAGAATTCCCCGAATTTCCCAAACCCCCTGTGGTGTCCGGCTGTGGCCGAGGTTTGTCCGCAGGGCCTTCCCGGCCGTGCCGGGTGAAAGAGGCTCTGTTTTCCTGGGATAAAGGACGGATTCTTTGGCTGAAGCTGGGCCCAGAGCGACTGAAACTCCACATTTCTGCACAGTGACCGGAACCAGTGACACGTGGAGTGGGGGAAATGCCAAACTGGTCCCGTTTTTGGGACTGCTGGGAGGTCGGGATGAGCGGGAAGATGGAGCTGAGCGGGACAGGGAACATCCACGTCCTCTCTGGGATAGAGGCAGTGGGATTGAAAGGGGTCAGGGTTTGAGGAGAGGGGCTTTGGATGCGGGCATGGAGGGACAGGACACAGGGAATGGCTTCCCACTGGGAAAGGGGAGATTTGGGTGGGATATTGGGAAGGAATTCCTGGCTGGGAGGGTGGCGAGGCCCTGGCACAGCTTCCCAGAGAAGCTGTGGCTGCCCCTGGATCCCTGGGAGTGTCTAAGGCCAGGTTGGACATTGAGGCTTGGAGCACCCTGGGATAGGGGGAGTGTCCCTGCCCGTGGCATGGAGTGGAATTGTTGGGATTTAAGGTCCCTTCCCACCCAAACCGTTCCAGAATTCCATGATTAATCTGTTCTACTCAGGCTGACTGCAGAGCAGGAGGCGCTGGGAGTGGATCCCAACAAATTCCCTGTGGTTTCAATAATCCCGAGGGTCTCCAGTACCCACAGAATTCCTCACATCCGTCACCTGATTGCTGCTCCAAGAGCACGGATCACCTGGATAACCACGCCTGAACCCAGGTGCATCCCGGGATGTCACGCTTGGAGTGTCCTGGTGCCCCCTGAAATTTAAATATGGGTGTAACGATTATGATAGGATCATGGAATCACGGAATTGTCGAGGTTTTAAATCCCTCCAGGGGTGGGGACTCCACCTGTGCCAGGGCTGGACAGCCCTTCCCAGGAGGAATTTTCCCAATATCCAACCTAAACCTCCCCTGGCACAACCTGAGGCCGTTTCCTCTCTCCTGGATCATGACAATCCCACCTGGAAAGCTGCTGGACTTTCCCATCCACATTCCAAGGTGGGATCCCTCGAGTCCGGCCAGGAACACCGTGGGGGCCACCAGCTCCCGACAGTGTGACGGGATGGGACGATGACCTGTGTCCCTAAACAGTCCGTGTGCTCCTGGGCACGGAATTCCCAAGCTGGAAAACCATGGGAACACTGATATCATGGGAAAAGATGGAGCGCGAGTCGGTTGAGGCTGATCGACTGTGCTGCTCTTGGGGTTTTTTTTCCCTCAGAGGCTCATAAAAATGTTATAAAAAGGGATAAATGAGGTTTGTGAGGCCGGAGCGATGGCGGCCGTGCCCTGTTTGTGGCTCCAGTTCGGGAGCGGAAGGAATCACCCTTGGCTGGCTCCCAAAATAAAACGGGGTGGAGGAAGCGAGCGGGGGACGGAGTGGGGTTTAACGTCCCAAAATCTGCATTTTACGTCCATCCCAGCTTCTCAACCCGTGCTTTTCCCTGTTGGCCAGGCCTCCAGCACGCCCAGGATGAGCGCAGACGGCGGCAGCAAGCCCCTCAAGGTGGGCTCCCGCGTGGAGGTCATCGGCAAGGGCCACCGCGGCACCGTGGCCTACGTGGGGGCCACGCTGTTCGCCACCGGCAAATGGGTCGGGGTCATCCTGGACGAGGCCAAGGGCAAGAACGACGGCACGGTGCAGGGCAGGAAATATTTCACCTGCGAGGAGAACCACGGCATCTTCGTGCGGCAGTCGCAGGTGGGTGGGATCCCGGGATCCTCGAGGGAAACGGCGCTTCCCGCCCGGGCTGGGGGAGAAAAACCAGATCCCTTGGCTCCAGCGTCCGCTGAAATATGGATGTGGATGTAATGTTTATGATAGGATCGTGGAATCGTGGAGTTGTCGAGGTTTTAAATCCTTCTGGGGGTGGGGACTCCGCCACTGCCCTGGGCAGCCCTTCTCAGGAGGGATTTTCCCGATCGCCGATATTTTTGGGAATCTCCATTTGCCGCAAGGCAGGGAACAGCACGCTCCAAACCCGAGCTGAACCTCACCCGGGGTGGCTCCGGGGCCCCTCTGCGCGATTCCTTGAGGTCCTGCTCATCCCACAGGGTTACTGTGGAATGTTTTCAGATGGATCGGGTGAAAACAGCGCGGTGAATTCCCGAGGGTTTCGTTCTGCTTCCCGATGAAGCGCCCAGCCCGGTGCTGCCCTGTATTTATTACCTGCAGCAGGCGCAGTTTGGGATCGATCCCAGATGTTTACCTGGAAGCAGAGCCAGGGAATTTTAATGAAATCATGTTTACCTGGAAGGAGATTGCCTCGGTTTAGATCAAACACACCGTGTGTGGGTGGAGCTGCTGAGCTTTGCTGCTCCTGTGCTGCCTCAGGAACCAGGAGCTCCCTCCGGAGCAAACATCCTCCGGGTCGATTCCCTGTGTCACCTTCCGAGGGCAGAGAGGTGACACTGGGGCTCCCCCAGCTCCTGTCCCCTCCCTGGCTGGTTTGTGTCCCACCCCGTGGCCTCTCGCTGCCAGGACCTTGGCAGTGGGTGACAGAGGGAAGCTGAGCACGAAACGAGGGGATTTGTGTCCTGGGGTCCATCCTAACATCCTCTGTCCCATTGGAAGAGCCTTTGGATCACACGTGGTCGGAGGCTGCAGCAATGGCTCATCCAGGAGAAACTCCAGGAATCACTGAGGTTGGAAAAGACCTTTGAGATGAGTCCAGCCGTCCCCTGCTTCGGTCCCTTTGTCACCAGCTCGAGGCAGGATGAGGGAAAATGATCCCCAACCCTTGAAATAATGGGATAAACACAAAGAGCTGAACCCGCCAGAGCTGGAGGCGAACGTGCCAGGAAGCTTTTCACTGTTCTATCCAACCCAAACGCTGTAGGAATTGCTGGATGGAGCTCTGCTGCTCTCCTGGGATCACCACGGACATTTCCCAGATGTAATTCCACCGCGCTCCCAGTTCCCCACACGTTAAAACGGGACGCGTGGACCCAGCTCCTTTGTCCGTCTCTCTCCAGCTGGGAGAGGCTTTGAGGGGTTTGCAGGGACAAAGTTGGGTCTGCAGGACCAGGAGGGACCTCAGAGCCCACCCAGTGCCACCCCCTGCCAGGCAGGGACACCTCCCGCTGTCCCAGGCTGCTCCAAGTCCCAGTGTCCAACCTGGCCTTGGGCACTTTCAGGGATCCAGGGGCAGCCACGGCTTCTCTGGGAATTCCAGACCAGCTCCTCATTCCTTCCCAAAATCCCATCTGGCAGTGGGAGCCATCCCCCCGCGTTGTCAGCTCGGCCTCTGTGCAGCGAGTGATGCCCAACCCCTGCCCCAAATTCCACATGGGGGCACAGCTGGAGCAGAGAGGGGAAGCAGGACGGATCAACAGCCTCCAAATCCCCCAAATCCTCTGTCCCAGAGCAAAGCCAGGGGTGCAGGGCTGTCCCAGCAGGTCCAGAGCCCATCCGGAGCCGCCCCGGGGCACAGGGAGGGTCCCCGGTGTCCCCCAGCTCCCACCTGGCGGGCGCAGGGCGGGGGCCCCACCCCTGGCACCCCTCGGCAGGGGCAGGGGGGGGCAGAGGGTGCTGGGCACAGGGCTCTGGATGGGGCTGGGTGCATCCCACATCCCTGGAAGTGTCCGAGGTTAGCTGGGACAGGGCATGGAGCAACCTGGGACAGCGGGAAGTGTCCCTGCCACGGCACGGGGTGGCACTGGAGTGGGATTTAAGGTCCTTTCCCACCCAAACCATTCCAGGATTCCCTGATTCTAGCTGGGCTGGCAATTCCGAGCGTGGCTGTTCCTTTGCCGGAGTGTGGAAATCCCTGATTTTGGCATCACCTGGAGCTGCTCCTGCCTGGCAGAGGAGCTCGATGGCCACGATGTGCCCGGTGCCTGTGGTGGCACTGCCCAGTGTCACCTCAGATCCAGCCTCGCTCTCTCCCCGTCCCCAGCCTCTCCAGCACCTCTGGAATTCCCACCTGGGCTGTACCTGCTGGAAAACCCCCAGACCACTCGGAATTCCCACCCTGCGTGGCTGCAGGTGTCGCGATTTCCTTGGCATCATCTTTTCCTTGGTCTCCTTGTGGCTTTTAATTCAATTTTCATCATTCCTGGTGCTGGGAATCTTCCCAAAATGGAATTCCTGTCTGACAGCTTCCCAGGTTATTTTGATTTTTAAGCTGAGCTCCCAGGTGGGAGGTGTTGATGGATCAGGCAAATTCCTGCGGGAACAATTTGGGAGGTGCCGATCTGAGGTTCTCTCTCAGGGATCTAATCCCTTCCCAACCTCGTTTTCCATGTTTATCCAGCAAAAATGCATCCAAAAATAGTTCACAGAGAGAGATCCCTGAATCTGGTTCGGATGCTCTGGGCTGTCAAATCCAGAGCTTTGACTTTCCTCGTTGCCTGTGTGAATATTCCCTGTTCCTGATGGGAGTAAGAAGTGTGTGGCTGTTCTCAGCAAAGCTGGAATGATGAAATTAAAAATCCCTGCCAAAACCGTGGGATCTGCTGTGCTGACCCCACTGCCAGAGGGACCTGTTCCCTGCTCTCCCTGTTCGGGAATTTTGGGCAGTGATGGTCGTTGTGCTTTTCCCAGATCCAGGTGTTTGAGGATGGAGCGGACACGACGTCCCCAGAAACCCCAGAATCTGCTGCCATGAAGGTCCCCAAGAGAGGTAAGGCCCGGCTGGGAAATCCTTCCTGGAGAGGTGGGAAATCCTTCCCAAAGGTTTGGGAAATCCTTCCTGGAGAAGTGGGAAATCCTTCCCAAAGGTGTAGGAAATCCTTCTCAAAGGTTTGGGAAATCCTTCCTGGAGAAGTGGGAAATCCTTCCTGGAGAGGTGGGAAATCCTTCCCAAAGGTTTGGGAAATCCTTCCTGGAGAAGTGGGAAATCTTTAGTGGAGGGGATGGGAAATTATTCCTGAAGGGGATGAGGAATCCCTCCTGGAGGAGTGTGAAATCCCTCCCGGAGGGATTGGAATCCCTCCTGGAGGGGTGGAAATCCTTCTTGGAGAGATGGAAAATCCTTCCCAAAGGTTTGGGAAATCCTTCCTGGAGGGGTGGAGATCCTTAGTGGAGGGGATGGGAAATTATTCCTGAAGGGGATGGGGAATCCCTCCTGGAGGGATTGGAATCCTTCCTGGAGAGATGGGAAATCTCTCTTGGAGGAGGGGGAATCCTTCCTGGAGAGATGGGAATCCCTCCTGGAGGGGTGGGAATCCTTCCTGGAGAGATAGGGAATCCCTCCTACAGAGGTGGGAAGTCCTTCCCAGATGAAATGGGAAATCTTTCCTGGAGAGACAGGAAATCTCTCTTGGAGGGGATGGGAATCCTTCCTGGAAAAGTGGGAAATCCTTCCCAAAGGCGTGGAAAATCTTTCCTGGAGAGGTGGGAAATTATTCCTGAAGGAGATGGGGAAATCCTTCCAGGAGAGGTGGGAAATCCTTCCTGTAAGGGAGGGGGGAAATCACGGAGTGCTTCCCGGCGGGAACGCAGACCCGCTGAACCACTCGGAGCCTGTGGAATCGCAGCATCCCTGTGGAATCGCAGCATCCCTGTGGAATCGCAGCGTCCCCGTCTCCAGCCCCTTGCCGTGCCCCATTCCCACGTGGGAGCGGCGATCCCTTCCCGCTCTCCTCTGGGCATTCCTTCTCCCTTTCCCACATCCGTCGGCCCCCGCCGTCCCTGGCTGTGGGCCCAGAGAGGCTTCCCTGCCTCCCTCGGAGCTCTGCTTTGTCGGGAATGTTTTCCCCACACGCTGCGGGATCCCGGGAGCTGCCGGAAGGGGCTCTGCCAGCTTCCTGCCTTGGCTGCTCCGTCGCCCGCGTGTGCCAAGCCGGGAGCTCTGCGTGGGAAGCGTTTGTGGGATCGGGATTAACGGATCGGGGTGGGCTCCAGGTGCTGGGTGTTGGGTGTGGGTGGGATTTCCCCTCTCCCAGGGAAGCCAGAAGTCAAATGAGTTGGGAGAGTGGAATGGACCCTTCCTTGATCCCTGCTTTGGATCCCGCAGTCGGCATGGAATCGTGGAATAATCATGGAATAGTTTAGTTTGGAAAAGCCCTTGGACACTCCCGAATACCCCAGCACTGACCGTGTCCCCAAATGCCACATCCACAGGGCTGTTAAATCCCCCCAGGGATGGGGATTCCACCACTGCCAGGGCTGGACAGCCCTTCCCAGGAGGAAAATTCCCAATATCCCACCTGGCCCAGCCTGAGGCCGTTCCCTCTCCTCCTGTCCCTGTTCCCTGCGAGCAGGGCCCGACCCCCCCCGGCTGCCCCCTCCTGTCAGGGAGTTTTGGGGGGGCCACAAGGTCCACCCTGATCCCCCTTTTCTCCAGGCTGAGCCCCTTTCCCAGCTCCCTCAGTTTCTCCTGGTGCTCCAGCTCCTTCCCCAGCTCCTTCCCTGGACACGATGGATGCCGGGTCGGGACAGACGGACCCCGCTCCCAGCACCCCCCCTCCATCCCGGGATCCGGGAGCAGGAGGAGCTGGGGCTGCGGGTGGGGTGTGGGATGATGCTGCCGGGGATGCAGGGCTGGGATGTGGCTGCCTGCCAAGGGTTTCCATGGAAACCGCAGCTGCTGCAGCAGGACTGCAGTGGGGGGAGCAGGGATGGCTCTGCCACGGATCTGGCACCGGCCCCTCCGCGGTTGGCACAGCAGGGGACAACACCTGGGGGCAGCTCCTGGTGGCCCCCGGGTGAGGGTGGGAGTCCAGACACACCTGCAAGGGATAGACAGGACACAGGGAATGGCTTCCTGCTGGAAAAGGGGAGATTGAGGAAGAAATTCCTGGCTGTGAGGGTGGGGAGGCCCTGGCACAGGTTGCCCAGAGGAGAGCTGTGGCTCTCCCTGGATCCCTGGAAGTGTCCCCGGGAGTGTCCCTGGGATAGTGGGAGGTGTCCCTGCCCCTTGCACGGGGTGGGGTTGATGGGATTTCAGGTCCCTTCCCACCACAAACCATTCCAGGGTTCTGTGTCCCCAAAGTGCCACATCCACACGGGTTTAAGCCCCACCCAGGGATGGTGGCTCCTCTACTCCCTGAGCAGCCTGTGCCAGTGCCTCGGGAATCCCCGAATTCCAAGGATTCAGCCCAAGGAGAGCGGTGCAACTGCCCCGATTCCCAGGCGTGTCCAAGAGTTCGCCTTCCTCAGCCAGCAGCTCCCATGAGGAATTCCCACTTCCCCCAAACCCACACCCCTCGCTGTGCCACCATTTCCTGCCGCATCCTGACTCTGCTTCACTCCCGCTTCCCGAAATTCTCCTGTCCCCCTGCTGGCTGCCCTGTGGCTGCAGGGACACCGGGATGCGGACAGGGGTGTCCCTCAGGCTCACGGCTCCCTTTCTGCTCTCTCCGCAGATTCCCTGGATGCCGCCAAGGCCAGCAAACTGGTGAGTGACCCCGGCACTTTGTCACCCCTGAGGGGTTTTCATCCCACTGGGAAGAGCGCACGGACACACTTTTCATGGGATAAAATGCCCACGGGAAAGCGAATTTCTCCCGAAACCCGTGGGAAACAAGGTGTAAAAAATGTCATTTTCAGCCACTGGCCAGGAATCTCTCGGTTCCCGAGGGATTATCCAGGGCGGGTGCTGTGCCACGTGTTTGGATCCGAGTTCAGCGGCGTTTCCTGGCTGCTTCCTTCAAACCCATGGAGTCATGGAAGGGACCTCGAAGCCCCCTCACTACCTCTCACTATCCCGAGTTGCTCCAAGCCATGTCCTGGGACACTTCCAGGGATGGGGCAGCTCTAAGGACCCTCCCATCCCACGGGAAGAGTGCATTCCTTGGGATGAGTGACGCTGGCACTCTCTGGCTTCCATGGGCGAACACTTCTGTCTTCATCCAGGAGCTCCAGTGGCTCCTGGGACATGGGTGGGGACGTGCTGTATCCAAACATGAGGGATATTTCCTAAGGAATGGGAATCTGTCCTCGGGAATGGCCCTACAGGTGTGGGGTAGTGAGGAATCACGGAATAGTGAGGCTGGAAAAGGCCTCGGAGCCCATCGAGTCCAGCTGTTCCCCCAGCAGTGCCCAGGTCACCGCTGCTGGGAACGGGGTGATCCTGGGATCACGGCGGGTGGGTTTGTGTGTTTTGGGGTAGGAACTGGATTTTCCACGGGGATGAACTGGCCCAGCTGGGATGTGGGAAGCAGTGGGAAAGGAAAGGATGGGGACAAGGGGCTTCTGTGCGAGTGGCACCTGCAGGGCCGGGTCGGGGCACACTGAAGCCCTGCCTCCTGCGCTGCCCTTCTGGATAATTCCTGGGAGTGGGAATTCTGCGCCCCACCCCCCTGGGATGGAGATGGAGCAGCACCTGGGGGTTTGTCGGGCTCAGATCCCGGGGAACGTGAGCTCCAGCCAGTGGAAACGGATTCCCTGCCCTGTATTAGAGGGATTTGGGAAGGTTTCTGGCTTTTCCTGCTGCGTGGGGTGTGATCCATCAACCCCTGGCACTGCTGGAGCCCTGTGCTCCGTGTGTGCTCCCTGCCTGATCCTCCTGGTGGTTTAATTCCACCCTGGAATTCATTAAAAGACAAAGAGGATATTTAGGAAACCTCGGCGTTCTTGAAATCAGGGAATGGGGATTGTTCCTGGAATTTTTTTTAGTGCTGCTGGTGTGGAGAAGGGGTCAGGACAGGAGGTGCTGCTCCATGTGCAGCTGCGTTCCGGGGCATTCCCGGAACCATGGAATGATTTGGGGTGGGAGGGACCTTGAAGCCCATCCAGGCACATTTTCCACCATCCCAGGTGGCTCCAAGCCCCGTCCAACCCAGCCTTGGACAATTCCAGGGATCCAGGGGCAGCCACAGCTTCTCTGGGAATTCCATCCCATGGCCTCCCCACCCTCCCAGGGAGGAATTCCTTCCTAAAATCCCATCTCTCCCTGCCCTCTGGCAGTGGGAAACCATTCCCCGTGTCCTCGCATCCTCTTCCTCCTGCATCCTGGGAGATCCTGGCCCCCCAATCCCTTTAACCTGTCTGTGCACCATGAAATGATTTATTCCCCTTCGGACGTGTCCTGACTCCCCAAATTCTCCGTGCTCCCAGCAGGAGGTGGATCCGGAGCGAGGGGGTGACTCCAGGGCTGTTTTCTCCTTAATTTACCTCAGTTTCCCCGATTCTATTTCCCTTCCTGCCTTTCCTTCAGCCTGGGGGGGGTGGTGGGGAGGTTCCCAGGGAACGTTTTTCCTCGGAACCGCGGGGCCTGTCTAACGTTCCTTCTGTTCCCTCCTCACGCAGCGCGGAGCCAAGCCCAAAAAGGTGCTGTCTGTCCCTCGTCCGCGCGCCGCCGCATGCCGGGGCCATCGTCACCCTCACTGTCCCCATCCCACTCCATCCCAGCGCTGCATGGCTGTCCTTGCATGTGCCCCCAGCCAGGGAGGGGGACATCGCTGCGGGGCGGAACGTGGTGGTGTCACGTCAGCGCGGACTCGTGGAACGTTTGGGTGGGAAAAGCCTCGGAGGCCAGCGAGGTTCCCAAACCCGTGTCCCCGAGTGTCACATCCGCAGGGCTGTGAAATCCCCCCCCGGGAATGGGGACTCCCCTAGTGCCCTGGGCAGCCTCTTCCGAAGCTTTCCGAGCCTTTTCCGTGAAGGAATTTTCCCGTTATCCAACCTGAACCACCCCTGGCGTAACCTGAGGCCGTTCCCTCACGGATGTTTTTATAAACCCTAAACCCTCCGGTGACTCGGGGACAAGTGGCACCTTCTCAGGGCTGTCCCGTCCTGTCCCCGGGCTCTGGCTCCTCTTGGGGACACCCAAACCCACGTGGTTTGGGACTATTATTGAAGCCAAAAATCTTTCGGATGAGGATGAGCCGAAACCCCAAAGAATCCCGGAACGGTTTGGGTTGGGATGGGTGTTAACGCCCATCTCATTCCATGCCGCGGGCAGGGCCAACAAATCATCGTTCCCTGCAGGAAATTTGGGGAATGTTTTTCTTCCCCTTGGGAATTTTGCCAAGAGAAAAGCCAAGGAGGGCACTGGAGACATGGGAGAGGGGAGGGAGGTGGTACCTGTGCGCCCTCAGCGTCCCTT
This sequence comes from Rhagologus leucostigma, assembly GCA_013397725.1. Taxonomy (NCBI): domain Eukaryota; kingdom Metazoa; phylum Chordata; class Aves; order Passeriformes; genus Rhagologus; species Rhagologus leucostigma. Next base: position 51,425 of record VZTD01001451.1, on the reverse strand, counting down.
TGGTCCAGCTTTGCTTTCCAGCCGCTTCCGTGTCGGTTTTTGGGTGGAAAAACAGTCCAGAGAGCTCCGTTTGTCCATGGGAAATCCAGAGGTGAGGAGCGATGTGGAGTCTGCCAAGACTGCCCTGTGGAGAGAGGCCGGGAGCACATGTCCCCAAGTGTCCCCTCCTCGTGTCCCGCATGTCCCCGAGGCTTCAGGGTCCGTGTGGATCCCTCATCCCGGTCCTGCCAGCTCCAAGGGGCTGTGCTGTGGGATGAAATTCCCCTTAGGAATGTTGGGTTCTTCCTTCCCCATCCTTGTTCTGGCGGGTTTGCAGCTGCCCTGTGTCCCCGCCGTGTCCCCGCTGTCTGCTCGGAGCTGCGGCTGGGATTAGGATCGCGGGGGTGTGACTGTCACTGTCGCGAGGATCACGGATCTGTCACTGCCCTGGGGACCTGGGGCTGTGACTGTCGCTGTTCTGAGGGTCCTGGATCTGTCAATGTCCTGGGAATCTGGATCTGTGACTGTCACTGTCCTGGCAGTCATGGGGGTGTGACAGTCATTGTCCTGAGGATCATGGGGTGTGACAGTCATTGTCCTGAGGATCCTGGGTCTGTCACTGTCCTGAGAATCCTGGATCTGTCACTCTCTCGGGGATCTGGATCTGTGACTGTCACTGTCCTGGGGACCATGGATTTGTCACTGTCCTGAAGATCCTGGTTGGGTGACAGTTACTGTCCTGAGGATCATGGATCTGTGACTGTCACTGTCCTGGAGGTCATGGATTTGTCACTCTCCTGAGGATCCTTGTGTGTGACAGTCACTGTCCTGAGGATCATGGATCTGTGACTGTCACTCTCCTGAGGATCCTGGTGTGTGACAGTCACTGTCCTGAGGATCATGGGTCTGTCACTGTCACGAGGATCATGGATCTGTGTCTGTCACTGTCCTGAGGATCGTGGATCTGTCACTGTCCTGGGGATCTGGATCTGTCACTGTCCTGGCAAGCGTGGGGGTGTGACAGTCATTGTCCTGAGGATCCTGGATTTGTGACTGTGCTGGGGATCTGGATCTGTGGCTGTCACTGTCCTGGGGGTCTGGGGATGTGACTGTCACCTGGCAAGCGTGGGGGTGTGACAGACTGTCCTGGGGATCGTGGATCTGTCACTGTCCTGGGGATCTGGATCTGTCACTGTCCTGGCCCCGTCCTGGCCGCGCGGGCACACCCCACGCAGGGACGTCCCCGTTGAGGGCCAGCCCCGTGCCAGGCTCTGCTGTCCCCTCAGAATTCACCTTTTTTAGCCATTAATGACCCCGAGAGCCCCCCCTGCCCCTTGGGCAGCTCCTGCCCCGCACAGGGATGTGCCAGTCGAGGGGATGAATTGGATAATGAGCCTAATTAGCGGGTAAATCCTCGTTCCGGAGATTACGGCAGCTCCTGTGTGTCAAATATAGACTTTAATCGTATCCGGAGCTGCTGCCAGATGGACCTTTCCCCTCCCTGCTGTGGTCCTTCCCTGTTTTCCATGGATTTGGGAGCGGTGTGGCCGTTGTGGCCTTTGGGCTGTGCTGTCCCCAGGGTCTGCAGGACACTGGGGGTCCCGTCCCTCGGCTGTGACACCGTGTCGGGGTGTCCTTGCTCTAGGAGCAGGAGGTCCAGGCTGTCCCCAGGAAGTGCTGGCCTCTGTCCTGGGCCAACCTGGCTGGGAAGGACCCCAAAATTGGGTTAAAGAGCAGGAAAAGGGTGTTTCCCAGGTAAATTTTGGGGATGAAACAGGTTGTGTCGTTTTCATCCCCGTGACGATGTGTCTGTGGTGGTGACAGGCCAGTCCCTTCTCCTGCTGCAGTGCTGGGTGGCACTGGGTCACGGGTGTCACCTCCCAGGGACTCCCAGGGGTGCAGGGAAAGGCTGGTCCCTGGCTCTTCGGGGGGGGTGTCAGGGTGAGCTGCCGGGGGTCCGACACACTCTGCAATCACGGAATTGTGGAATATTTAGGTTGGAAAAGCCCTCTGAGACCACTGAGTCCAACTGTTCCCCCCGGCACTGCCAAGGCCGTGTCCCCAAGTGCCACGTCCACAGGTGGCACGTGCTGGTGCTGTGACCCTGCTGTTAAATCCTGTCCCGTCACCTCAGGTCACCTGTCCCCTGCAGCTGCAGCCAGTTCGATCCCCGGGATTTTCTCTCAGATGGATCAGGTTTGTCCCCCTCCGGTGACATCCCTGTTCCTTTCATCCTCCCGGCAGCATTCCGTGTGCCAGGGCTGGATTCCCGAGGTGTGTCCTGAGGCTGGACCTCCATCTCCACTGGACACCTGCTCTGATCCCATCCCATGGTGACCAGTTGGTGGCTGAGTCAGTGTCCAGGCTGTTATCCCGGTGTTATCCTGGCGTTATCCCAGTCTCCGTGCAGGAGCAGCTGGGTCAGTGTCCAGGCTGTTATCCCGGTGTTATCCCGGTGTTATCCCAGTCTCCGTGCAGGAGTGACCGGGTCAGTGTCCAGGCTCTTATCCCGGTGTTATCCCGGTGTTATCCTGGTCTCCATGCAGGAGTGGCTGGGTCAGTGTCCAGGCTCTTATCCCGGTGTTATCCTGGTGTTATCCTGGTCTCCATGCAGGACCAGCCGGGTCAGTGCCCAGGCTGTTATCCCGGTGTTATCCTGGTCTCCATGCAGGACCAGCCGGGTCAGTGTCCAGGCTGTTATCCCGGTGTTATCCCGGTGTTATCCCGGTCCCCATGCAGGAGTGGCTGGGGCAGTGCCCAGGCTGTTATCCCGGCATTATCCCGGTCTCCGTGCAGGAGCAGATGGCCCATTCCAGCCCGGAGCGGGTCCCAGATGGTCTGTGGAACGCAGAGGGGCCACCCCAAGCCCCTTTAATCCATTAAAGGAACAGATAATCCGATCAGCTCCAAAAACCCACCCCATCCCAGCTGCCCAAACCGCGTCCCACGGCAAGGCCTGGATGAGCCCGGAGCTGTTCCTCGGGCTGGGTGACACCCCTGTGGCAGCTCTGTGTGTCCCCGAGGGGTTTGTGGCGAGGCCTGAGGTGATTATTTTGATGTGACCCTTTGGGGCCGAGATCTGAGCAGCATCTGGTGCTGCAAACGGATGACCCCATGGAAAAGAGCTGGAGTTAACCCTGGCGTCTCCTCTCCAAATCCCCCCAAGAGCCAGGAATTGTCCCATCTGCGGCGGTGCCACGCGTTCCTTCTACCTTCTCGTGGATTTAGGATAAAAAACCTCCCTTCCTTGTCCCTGAGAAGTTTCAGGGACAGCCCAAAGCATCCGACACCATTTTGCTGTGGTTAAACTGCATTTCCTCCTTGCTGCTGCATTTATTGGCTGCCGCGTGTGGGAAGAGTTGATATATTCTGGATTTAGGGAGCGGAGCTGTGTGTGAGGAGAGGAGCTGGGTTCGTTAGAGCAGCTCTAATACCCATAATTATCTTAAAAGTTAAATCCGTGGGAGCCTGCACGTGGCTCCTCCGGAGATGGACACTCGGATCATTCGGGGGCTTAGAGCCACGGATCCGGGATGATTTCGTCTGGAAGTGCTTCCCGAGGGGTTCCTTTTCCCTGCGGTTTGGGCGAGGGCTGGTGGGAATGGGAGGGGGATTCTCTTGGAGCGTTAGGATGGGTTTGGATGACACCAAAAGCTGGGTCTGTGTCAGCAGCTCTGGCTCCTGGAAGGGTTTTGTGGTGCTCCGGCCGATGGAGCTCGGGGCTACTTCGTTAAGAGATGCAATTACAGCAATTACAGCTCCCAAAAATGTCACTCGGCAACCCTCCCCTGCCCCCCGCCGCCTGCCAGCAGCCGGAGGGAGCTGAGGGAGAGCGGATCATGGGATGGGTCGGGTTGGAAGAGGCCTTAAAGCCCATCTGGGGACACCTCCCACTACCCCAGGTGGATCCAAGCCCCGTCCAGCCTGGCCTTGGACACTTCCACGGATCCAGGGGCAGCCACAGCTTCTCTGGGAAATCCATTCCAGGGCCTCCCCACCCTCCCAGACAGGAATTCCTTCCCAAGATCCCACCCCAATCTCCCCTTTCCCACTGGGAAGCCATTCCCTGTGTCCTGTCCCTCCAGGCCTTGTCCCCAGTCCCTCTCCAGCTCTCCTGGAGCCCCTTTAGGCCCTGCAAGGGGCTCTGAGCTCTCCCTGGAGCCTTCCCTTCTCCAAGTGAACATCCCCAGCAATCCTGGCTCCAGAGCAGAGGGACTCCAGAATTATGGAAAGGTTTAGGTTGGAACAGACCTTAAATTCCATCTTGTTCCATGGGCAGGGACACCTCCCACTATCCTGGGTTGTTCCAAACTCCATCCAGCCTGGCCTTGGACACTTCCCCCACAGCTGCTGGATTCCCTGATCCAGGGGTTGTTCAGGAATCAGACCCCACCGCAGATGGGTTGGACACAGGGTGTCCCCAGCACGACAGCCTGGGGGGCTGCTTCCAGGGAATGCCAGCCCTTGGGAAAAGGGGGCCTTTAAAGGCTTTTTCCCGAAGATTGGGAGGATTGTGCTGAGGGTCTGGAAATCCTGGAGGTAAAATTCCCTCTCTGTGTGTGGAGGGTTGGGTGTGCGGGCGAGCCGGGGGCACCCCGAGCTCCTCACTCCTCACAGTGTGGGAATATGGGAAAATAATGGAGTTGGAACGGGAGCTGGGTGAGGGATGTGCTCGTGTTACATAATACATGGAATTTAGGATGCGTGCGTGTAAAGGGAGCTGCCGTCCTGGTCTCCAGCACTCCGTGGGGCAGGACACGGATTCATGGAGACTTTGGAAACGGTGCTTGGTGACATCCTGTGCGTTTCCAGCAGAGTTCTTTTCCAGGGACAACGGGAATGCCAGGAAGGAATTGCGGTGATGCTCCTGGCAGGGCGGCGAGGCTCAGGACGCGCCGGGCACCACCGTGGGTGCCCAGCGCGCTCCGCAGGGGCATTTTTAGGGCAGGGATTTTGGGGCAGGGGCTCTCCGAGGCCCGGGCGGGGATCTCTCCGCACCCTCAGCCGTGCAGGGTTGCCCTGAGCTCCCGGGAACCCTCTGGCGCTGCACGGCAGCGCGGCAAGATGGTCCCCCTGTCCGTCTGTCCATCCCTCCGGGCTCGGCGCCGTCCATCTGTCCATCCGGGCTCCGCTCCGTCCGTCTGTCAGCTCCCGGGGGATTCGCCCGGCGCTCGCAGCCGCCGGCGCGGGGCGGGTTCGGCTGCGGGCACCGCGGGGATGCCGAGCGCGGCCACGGAGCCTCCTGCACCGGGCAACAGCGGGCTCGCACCCGGGGGGCTGTCCCGGGGGGCGCGGAGCCGCTGAGAACCCCCCCGTCCCCTCCCCGAGCGCAGCATCACATCCGCGNGCTGCTCCGTCTCCTCCCGCTCCGGCCGTCCCTGCGCGACGATGAGGCAGGCCCCGGCCACACGCAAGGTACGGTCCGCGCCCGCATCCGCCGGCATCGCATCCCCGCTTCCCGGCCGCCTCCTCCCTCTTTTTCCCCCGCTTTCCCCGTGTTGATGCTGCCGGGCTGTAATTGGGAGCGTGACGGGCTCGGGGAGGAGGGGTGGCGGTGGGCGAGCATCGGTTCATGGCTGGCTTTGCCNGCGGGGATGCCGAGCGCGGCCACGGAGCCTCCTGCACCGGGCAACAGCGGGCTCGCACCCGGGGGGCTGTCCCGGGGGGCGCGGAGCCGCTGAGAACCCCCCCGTCCCCTCCCCGAGCGCAGCATCACATCCGCGCCATCCTCATCCCCATCCTCATCCGCACATCGCCCGGCTCGGTGCAGCGCCCGGCGGTGCGGCCCCTCCGCGGTGATGTCATGAGCCGCCGGGGCGGTGGTTGGAGCCACCGGCGGAGCGGGGACGAGCGGCCGCGGCCGGGGGGGGCTGCCCAGGACCCCCTGAGCCCCCGCTGAGCCTCCGCCGAGCCCCCGGGCAGCACCCGGTGAGCGGCCGGCGGCGGC
>VZTD01001450.1:763749-1083908 GCA_013397725.1 Rhagologus leucostigma | reverse complement strand
AGCTTTTTCAGCATCCATACTTGGGGGAATGGATTAGGAACAGATAGCTCCCAGCTTTTCAAAGGGAAGACTTTGAAAGAGTAGAAGTATGTTCTTATGTTGGTCTCCGTCACTTGCTGCTGCAGGCAGTGTGAAGGGATGGACGGGAGGCAGTAGAGAGGTTGCTGGGCAAGTTCCTCTAGAGCTTGCACCATTTTCCAGTGTTGCTTTGCACGATTGCAGAATTGTGTGATTTTCTGCAGTGTTAGAGTAACATGCAACATTAGGACTACTGCTTTCTGTGTTTAACTTGGAGATTTAACCTCTATGAATCTCCTCCAGGCTGGAAAGTGTGGTGATTTGAGATAGCACTGGTCTGATCCATGTGGATTGTGCAGGTGCAGCCCATGCCACTACTGTGCCACACATCTGGTTTGCCTTGGGCAGGAATGGTCGAAGTTTCCCAACAGCTTCCAAGGTATATGGTCCCTTTCTGGAATGAGGTGGGATCTCCTTGGAGGCAGTGCCACGTTCTCCAGAGCACTTCCAACCCAGAGCTTCCTGAAGTGCCGTGTGGCTCAACACCTGATAAATATTTTGGTGCCTGACTCTTTAGGAATGGGAAGATGGGAGAATTGGCCAGGATTGACCAGTTTCTGTCCAAACAAGAAGCTGGGCTTGTTTAGGTTTTGTTTCCCATGGGGGTTCTCGGGCCGGTGCTTCTTAGCTCTTTTGAACTCTATTGGTGAATCAGTCAGGCTCAGGCCAATAATGTCTCCAGTTTGTTAGGACTGCTGCTTAGGCACCTCCTCACATCAACAAAAGCTTTAACAGCCCATGGAAACCAAGCAGTTCCGGGCAGAAAGGAAATAAATGTCTCCTGACAAAAAGTAGAAGCTAAGATTACACATTATTCTAATGTTTTACATGGAAATTTTACCTGTTCCCTAACTTTGAGTTGTATTAATGACATTAAATAGCTCGTCGGGGAGTCTTGAGATGTTCTGAACTTGTTGAGATTTGTTGATTTTTATAATCACTGGATTTGAATTCTGTGATTTGTAGTGCTTCATTTCAGAATAATTGCATAATCTCTGCCTAATTTAAGATTTAAAGTATGTAGTTGTGTTTTCGTATCATTTAATTCATGATGATGGTGACCTGTAAGAGCGAATTATATTTTTAATGATTATATTCTGTTTAAAAACATCCTGTAAAGATTCCAAGGGTTTCCTGTGGGGCCTCCACTTAGGCTCAGCACAGTTGTGCCCTCTGTGTTTCTGCAGGGTCCAGCTACAGAGTTTTGTTGAAATCCTGTTACCAAATAGTTATAACATATAAACAGAAAAAATGCTTTGAGAAAACAACACCAACACGAGCTTGCTCCCATGCTCCTGTGGATCCCGACGCTCCTGCTCTTTGCAGTTTGCAAGGATTATAAGATCCATTTTAATGCTTTTAATACTTTGGTTATTGTGGCAATTAGAACAACAGTAGTTGCTGTCTTGGTTTTCTTTTTGAAGCCCATTGATTCTTTATTTTGGCCTTAATTACAAGTAGTAGAAGAGGTGTTTCTTCAGGGAACTAATTAGTCTAAAAAGCCTGGTTCAGCATAGTGCCCGAGCAGTTTGTCAAATGAGGCCTAAACGCAAGTGCCAATTGCAGTTGTTTCGTTTCAGAACATCCATAATTGTTCACCCTTAGTGCTTCTCCACGCTGTGAGCTGTGTGTGCTCCCATCTGTTCACCCAGCCTTTCGCCATGGCCTTGGGTTGTCCAGAGGCTGCAGCACCTCCATTTCCTCAGCCTGGTTTGTGGTAAGGTCATGAATTCGAGCACGGCACCATTGCCACTCAAAACAGTGAACAGAATTCAAAGGAAGGTGCCTGGATTTCTCTCTTTATTTTTCTCTTTTTCTTTTGCACTTCAGTGCGACCAGCCTACTAATGTTTGGATAAGGCTGGGAGCAGAGTAAGTGAAAAACCCAGCTGATAGCAGTTCTCACCATGCTGTGAATAAAAACTAAGCTGTTGATATAGATCTCCTCTGTTCAGGGGTGGTCCAGGTAAATTGTAAGGAACAATTCTGCTTTCTCAGAGGCTTTGCAATTTATCTATTTGCTTTAATCAGTGTTGATGTCAAATGTGCTTTTGATTGTGCTAAAAGCTTTTCAGCAAAACAAACCGAAAGTCCAAAGTTGTGGAGAAAGCCACAACCTCCCTGTAACGCAAGTTGTAACATTTTTCTTTTGAATTTTATTTATGCTGTTTAATAAAACAGGTAGTGCTGTAGGACATGCATGCCATGAATCCAGCTGTGGTGACAGTATCATGGCTATGAAATGCAAGGCACATCGATTTGACATATTGATGTGATTTATGTTTTCAATTTGTTTAAACGGCTCTAATGGCTGCAGCTTTGACAGATGTACGCTCAGATTTCTAGTTCTGTTCAAGCCCACATTAAAACCAGAACTGATTCCTGGCTTAAGACATTGATTTTTATCTGTTCTGTGTTCCTGTGCCTGCATTCCACACGTCAGACTCCCAAACGTGAGTTTTTGTGGCATTGTCTTTGCTTTTTTTTTTTGTTTGTTTTGGAAAATTGTAGAAACCGTCCATTGTCCTTGGAAAGCTGATCCTTGGAAGAGCTGCTAAACCTAAATATTTTTGATTTTTAAAGGAAATCAACAAGAAGCTTGAAAGATTACATGTTATGGTATTAATGGTGTATAAAAGCCCAGAAAGGTGTTCAGTAACCGTAAACGTGAACAAAGTAATTACTTTGTAGAGGTTATTTTAAGTAGAATATCATGTGTAATGGGAGAGGGTTTGAGGCTTGTTTGTATAAAGGTTACCACTGTACATTATTTATAGACACAAAGAAATGATGAGTGTCTGTATCTGTATTAATTATTGCAGTATTTCTTGAGAGCCCACAAACTCTGAATTTTTCATAAAATCTAGGCTGTGCAGTGCCTGACCTGATGGTGGAGACCCTAAACCCATTGATCTTTGTGGGTAGGTATTGCTAAGGCAGTTGTTGCCAGCCCTACCCTTGGCAATTCTACTCTGAGTACTCCCAATTTTATTAACATATGGATGCAGAGTTCTTCACTTTCTGGTTTATTCCCTTTTACAAGAGGTCATTTCATTGGTGAAAATTCAGCCTTAGGATAGATCAGCCCCCTGGTATCTCAAATACTCAGATAAAATGTGTGCTCCTTTGACCTCCATGGGTCTAGTTCCACCTTGGCAAAATAAGGTGTGGGTTTCTGAAGCGTTCTGTGACCTTTTGCATGAAGGAAGGGACAGCAGGAGTGACGTCTGCGGTGACAACCCCTGTTCCTCTAGGTGGGAACACGCAAGCAGTGACTAATGTTCTTTAGTTATTTGCCTTGCACACGTGTGGGTGTGAAGGGGCAGGAGCCCCTCGCTTGCAGAGTGCTGAAATGAGGCGTCCCTTCTTCAAAGAGCCTGGGCTTGGAGGTACCCGGCCCCCAGTGCTGCTCCTGCTCGGAGGGGATGGATGCTGCCCTTCCTGCTCCGAGGGGACTGCTCTGCACCGTGTGCTTAAAGATCATCTGAGTGTACTTAATTATCTCTCAGCTGCAGCATGGCAGCCCGCAGAGCTGCTGAAAAGAGAGGAGTTGTTGGCATTATGGATGGTATTTATTTAGAGCTGCTCATTGTGCTTGGCAGAGGCTGCCTGGAGGAGGGGGGGGGCCTGTGACGAGTGCAAAACTACCTATGCAGAGGGATTTAATTCCTGGGAATGTGTACAGCTGTATAAAATATATGGTGAGTCTCAAATTCTTTCGACAAACGTGGTACCAAACACATCCAAGCTTGTTTGAAAGTGTCAGTTAATTATTTTCATGTATTATTACTCCCAAAAGGCACAATGTAAATACATGTGTGCACATATACAAGTGTTCCTAGGAAAGCATGTCTAAAGAGCTCTAGATGAGTGATTTTACGCTCTCAAAACAATAACGTCCCAGGCTAATTCTACAGGCTTTTTATTGCTTTGCTGTTTAGGTCCATTTTCGAAGACAGTAGGTGAGGCCATCACAGCTGTATAGAGAAATGACATTTATCTTCCCCGTGCAGCATGACCTTATCGTTCATAAGTGGCATTTCCTTTCAGGATAATGAGCATCTCTTTATTTAGGCCAGGCGAGATCCACAGTCACTGTACCCAGTTCCTGCAGCCCGTCGACACTGTACACATTACTGCAATTATTGTGGGTATTATTTTCTGTTACATTCCACTTGCTCTTTGGATTACGCTTTTTTTCTGACCAGCAAAGGGGACTGAGAAAAGGAAAGGTCACACTCAAGTCCTCATGAATATCTCTGGAGGCTGCTGCGTGGCACGAATACAACCACTCCTACAGCAAATGTACGTTTCTATACCCTTCCTCTGTGGCTTCTTGCACAAAGAGTGAGTAATTATTTTGGCATATATCAACCTGGGACAAACAAGCTGGTGTTGCCCTGGGGTCAGGCACTTTTAGGCCCAGGTAAATGTGTGTAGCTGTTTATCTGCTTGGTTAAGAAGAAAGAAAATTGAAGCATGAAAGGAAGCTTAAAAAAAACGAGCGTTGGCAATTCTTACTTGTAGGTATTTTCGTGAGGGAGCTCTCTGTCATGCTCCATGGTGCTTTGCCACCAGGAGCCTCTGGAACAGAGCTCCCAGCCCTGAGCATCCCACTGTGCCATGGAGGAGCGGTTCGATACAGCCTGTACCTGTGTGGCAGGAGCTAATAGCTGAGATTATCTTGGCACATGTTCTGACTCCTTTCCCCTGCCGAATGGAGATCTTTCATGTTTCTGTAGCACAGTTTTGCTCAAGAGGCCTTCGGGAGCGAGGAAACTCAGAGGTTTCTAATGGCAGCATCAGGCACTTTCACCTTTTGCCTTGTCAGGCTGCATTTGCTGGAGCAAGAAGCAATGGTGAGTTGCTGGATTGCTTTCCTGAAATGAGTTGCTGTTTGGTTCACTCAGAGGAGATAAACACCCACATCTCAGAAATATCATCCTGTCTGGCATCTTTGGCAGTCTCAGCAGAAGGGCCAGGGGAAACAAATGAACCACAGCTGAGATGAAATTGCAGTGCTCCCTCTGGAGTTAATCCTTTCAGCCCAAAACTGAGCAGCACTGACGGGGCAACGTATGGAAGTAGTCCCTTCTGTTCCTGCTGCTCAATTCTATGGATAAACAAAGGGCTTCAGCCCTGGCTTGATTAACCCTGCACTTTGCCCTCTCCTGCAGGATCTTGCAGCGAAAATTAAACTGATGGTTGGCAAACACAGGATATGTACCAGGCCTGTGCAGTGCAAGGATGTTCTTTACTTGCTCTGATCCTGTCTCTGCAGGGGTTTTTCTTGTACCCCTTGCATACCCTTTCCAAAATTTTCTTTTTTTTTTCTTTTTAAAAAGAAAAAAAGATAATAACTGCTGAAGTTTAAAAATTTGGATTTCAGGTCATTTTGATAGCCTTCTCCTCTCTCCCTACTCCAATTAATTTTGAGAAGGCTGTAAATCTGTGCAGAGCTGACATGGGATCAGCCTCCATCCCCACAGAGGAGAAGGCCCTGAGGAGGTCCTGGGCTGCTCACTGGCAAGATCTGCCATGGAGTTGCAAGGAAATACTTTGCAGGAGTAGAGAAGGTCTTTAAAGCTAGTCAGACTCCTTGGGAAGGGAAACCAGAAGGTTTTCTGCTCTCTGGTTTCTGTGAGAGCCTCCTTCAGGCTTGAAAGAAGGAGCATAAGATTAAGAGGAGTAATTAAAAAGGATGCCAGAAAGCTGGAGACTGGGGATGTTGTGGGCAGTCAGACTAGCAGTGGGAGAGAGGAGGAGAGTGAGCAGACAGTTGGAACAAGAGCTGTGAAATAAGCTCCAGCTATTTTCAGAAGCGATTATTCAATATTTAAGAAGTAGTTTATTAGAAATTTCCCTGCAAATGCTTTCCAGAAACTGGATCCTCTCCGGGTGTGACTCAGATTCCTCCAGCTCTGGTGTTCATTGACAGGAGTAGTTTCACTTCTGTTATGATGTGGATGGCTGCTTAAGTTTGATTGTTTTGAGTCCACTCATGTTTTGGGTGGCTCTTGGCACAAGAGGGCTGCAGAAACACTTCCAGTGCTTTTCTTTAATGGCTGCACTTCGTATGTTGAATCTGAGATGTAAAAAAGACTAGAAATTAGTCCAAGGTGGCCCACGGAAGCTTGACTTTGCAGTTATTGATAACATAAAAGCCTTCTTCAAGTTGTGGGTGTGAGGGGACCTTCAGGGCATCCCCGGCTCCAAGTCTGTGTGCCTGCTCCCATCCCTGATCCTTCACTCCTCTGGAAAACCAGAGGCAGAAAGGTATTTGCACGTTTCATACATTCGAATGTCTTCATGTCTCCTTATCCCTCCTTCCCACGCCCTATCTTTTTCTGTTTCTTTATATTTTTACCACGTTTCTTCTACCTTGTCAGCCACCTCCTTCCCAACAGACCATTAAGCAATAACAAGAGAAAACAAAAAAAAACCCCTTGCTGTTCCCTTCAAGTGCTTGCCTTGCATTTGCTGCCTATTTATAGCTGATTCATTTAAACCACAGTGGCAGTCAATCAGAAATGTGGTGAATCCTTCTTTCAAGAGCATGCCAAGAAAGGATCTTTTCAGTTTTCTTGCTTTTTTTATGATTTTTGCTGGAGCCTCTACAGTGTGCCTAAATTCCACTGGGATTTATTTATTTTGAATAAATTCTCAGATAAAAGTAGGAGAGTTTTGTTCCTCTTCTAAGAAGTTACAGGAGCATGACCATGGTGTGCAGGGATGTTTGATTTTATTTGAGGGTATTTTACACTTTTTTTTTTTTTCCTTCCAGTTGGAATCTTGAAGGATTTTTTACTTTTTCAGTGTAAGGAATGTCTTTGGATAGACAGATTGTTAATCTCTGGGTTTTTTTCCTTCCAATCTTTTCCCCTTAAACCTCAGGCAAATTCTGCCTCTAATCTGTTTGTAGTATGAACCTGATGGGGTAAAATACAGCAATTGTAAATGATGACTGCCCATGTGGCCTTGCAAAGGAGGCGTGATCTTTAAACTGTGGTTTCTCCTTTTATTGAGCAGCTTGGTGCTAATCTGCTTCAGCCCTTCACGGGGTTTATCCTGGAATATCCCAAACAACGAGGCAGGAGCTGTGGGTGAGACACTTATACGCCACAGGTGAGAGGTTGCACAAGGCCCACGTTAATAAACCCAGCTGGACTTCTGCTGGCTTCGTGGGACGTTCTGAGGTGTGGAGCACTGCCAGGGTTTCTGAAGTGTCTGCAGGAAGGCTGGGAGCCACTGATTCATGCAGTACCTGGAAATGGGAGTGCTACACTTCTCCTTCAAGGGGAGGAGCTCTTTGGTGTGGGGAGGTCTGTGCTGGGAAGAGATGCTTGGCAATTTTCTTTTGATGTTGGAAATCACTTGTAAAGAATGAGGTTGTTTTTGCTTTCCCAAAACAGATTTAGAAAGCAAATACTGTTTGAAACTGGTCTCTGCATTTGCCAGAGCCTCTGCAAAATGGTTTTAGCAGCAGTAGTTGTGCTACTTTGGGGTTTTCCCCCCGTTTTTTGTTCTCCCCTTACTGCCCTTTGATTTTATGCCATGATACCCTGGCAGGACACGCAGGATGATGCAGAGTCATCTGGAGGGCTGACTCAGAAAACTGGTATAAATTTCTAAGAGAACTTCCTGCTTGGCCTCAAGCACGAATATACCTTCCGTGTCAAAGAGTCTCTGCTAACCTTGCCGTGGTGCAGATGGTACAGGAAAATGAAGGTACAGGCTGAAGGAGGACACTTATCCTGTTTGTTTTTCCATCTCACCGCCCACGATAGGATTGGATTTTATGCTCTGGACCCTCCTAGGTCAGTTGTGTTCAGAGCAGCCAGCACAGATCAGCTGTGCTAAGCACACTGACATTTGGAAATCCCTGTCTGGAAGGGGAATTGAGCAGTGAGCTTCTGCTAATTATAATAGCTATGTTTAAAATGGGATGTTTGCTTTATTCAGCAAAATCCAACTATACACCCAGACTCGAGGCTGGAAATGCTCTGGCAGCAGAGGAGACAGGTCCTCAACACACACATTCCCGGGGCGAAAGGAGGGCAAGGCAAGCGTTGCTTTGTCAGAGCAGACATTGCACAGTCCTGCCCTGGGGGTGGATGTTGTTACCTAGCAACTTCCAAGAGCATTTGAAATTTGTTGGAGACCCTCCGAGGCTTAGGCACTCTACTCACTGTTCTGCTGGATGCCAGAACCACGCCGGCTGTAATTTCCCAAGCCAAGGACAGTGCTGGCTGAAAACCCTCCTTGACCTTTATTTGAGCTGGGACAACCTATGCAGTAGTGCTGAGAACCAGAACAGAAACCAAACTTGATTCAAGTTAACAAAGAAAGTTTGGTTTAAACACGGATCTTCAGCTCCCAACGTTGTTTTCTGGCTGGCTCACAACAGTTGCCCAAGGAGGTGTGCCCACACGCTTGAGGGCTCCTGTTGGGAGTGTGTTTGTGGGGATAACAGTGAGATATCATTAGGGACAGGGCTCACAGCACCATTAAAGACGTCTTTTCTGAGCTATCACCAACATCACCAGCTGTCAACAGCCTTGGGCAGCTTCGAGGAAGGCACTGGCCCACTCAGAAGTGTAAGGTCAGTGTGAGTTGTTCAGTAGCCTTGTTTTAGCAGATAAAAGGTTATCAAAAGTGACTGTGATATGAGGGGACTTGAATAAGAAAAGTATAGCTGTGCTGGTGATTAGCTTCTGGTAGTCTTTGTTTCATCCAGCTACAGATCTTCTTTTTGGGGTCTAATCCACACCCCAAATTCTCTTCCTCACTGTTTCACTTGGGGCAGAGGCTTTCCATCCACACTGCTGTTGTCTGAGTTTTTATTCGTGTTCTGACTCCGCTGTGAGGCTTTTTTAAACTCTCCTAAGTACTAATGTTCCTCTCCAAAGACACTGGCCATCCACTCCTGTCCTCAGAAGTATTGACACCCTAAGGCTGTGGGCTGTAGAGCCCTCTCCTTTCTTGGCAAACAGGAATATTTTCCGGGTATTCAACTGTCAGCTCAGTGGAAAGAAAATGTTGCTTTATGGTTGGTAGACTGACAATAACTCTTTATCCCTTTAAATTAAAAGTGACACACTCACATAAATCATTATAACAGTGCTGTGTGCAAACACGGTGCCTGGGTCCAGAGGAGTTAGGAGATGACAGTGAATTGGGGTGAATACCCTTATTCTTGACTTTGAGAAGTGCAGTGACAATGAATCATTCTTAGTGATGAGATGCAGCAGTGCTGACTCATCGGGCTGAAATTAGAAGGGCTTTTTTAGGTAGAGATGTAATTCCACCATTTTTTCTGATGAACAGATAAGAGTGAACATTTTTGATGGCTAATTTACAGATTCCATGAACTAAATGCTATTTCCTTCCCCCTAGCTATCAAACCTAGTTGGAGGCAACTGCTGGGGAGAACTAAAATCCAGGGAGGTTGTACTGGCAAAAATGCACAGGAAGGAGTTGACAGTTTGGTAGATGCTGGGTGTCACATTGCCACCAGTTCTGGTTTTTGACATTTCCTCTTTCTGGGTTTGGTGAGGACTAATGTTTGCTTTCATCAAGAGAAGGCTTTGGAGCCTGAACTCATTCTGCTGATAACCTAAAGGATGAAAAAAAAAAGTAAATAAATAGGCTAGGCTTAAAATTTTGCCAGAAAATTAAACAGATGCACAAACATTTGTTCTCCCCATCCTTCAACCAGCTTAGTTATTACATCTAATGGCAAGGGATTCTGTTCCCATTAGCTGCTGTGTCTTCTGTTTGTCTCTAGCCCTGCTTCCCAGCTCCAGGAGGGTTAATACAACCTGAAGAAAACATTGTGCTCACCAGATCCCAGAACCGCTTACAGTACCTGTTTTCAGATCACCTAAATATTGATGAATTACTAGATTCCCAGATGTGCTACATCTGTTTCAGGATTGGGTGCTGGTATCCCTTCATTTCACCTTTAGAGATTTGACCACAGCACAGAAAAATTAATTCTCCTTAGTGTCCTCCAGATACTTTGTGTTTCTTTACCCATTTGCTATTTCCCTGTGGAATGGGCTGGTACTCTCCTAATGTTATTGACTTGCACTATTATATTAAAAATTCCTTTTACTCCTGGCAAGAGATGCGTGGCCGACCCTCAAAACACAGATTTTATGCCAGGTTATCTTTCTGCTGTTGAGCTAAAACTTTTGCTGGGGAGCAGCAAAAGAGAAGGGACTTCCTGCTCCATCTTCACACTCAGCTGCTTCTCTGAGGTAGGAATACTTCTGAGGCCACAAAGAGAATTTTAGTGGCAGAGACTTCTCTGATGGGTGTTCCAGTGGTGGGGAATGACTCCTTTGGAGAGTCCATCAGCATCCTGCAGTCTCCTGTGTGTGTCCTGGAGATGCTGCGCTGGCCGACTGCATCATGCTGGAAGCAATTGGCTTGGCAGAGTTTCATCAGTCAGGCTGCCCTTTGCTGTTGAGGAAGCAGCTGCAAACTCACATTTTTTGTTTGGCACTGTATTCTCTCCCCAGGGGACTGCAGCACCATTTGATTAGGATGGAGGGAAGGAGACCTATTACAAAAGTTGATTGTTCCCAGCAGAGCTGTGCTAATCTTTTGGTCTCTGTGCTCCTTCTTAGCAAGGTGGTGAATAAAAACATCAAGGGAAAACAGGAGGAGAGAGGAGTCTCTGGGGTGTTGCCCCTCAGCCTCACCTCAACCTCGGCTGTAGCTCAGAGACTGAAACAAACGATTGTTCTTGTTTTGAGATGTTTTTGCAAAACTAAGGTGGTTTTGTTACCTGAGCCCACTATTTTCCTGCCAACCTGCCTCATTTTTAAGTATTTCAGCCTGGCATGGGGCTGTCCAGTCTCTAGGGACGCATCCTTTCCTGGATAGAAGGCTCTGCATTTTTCCATCTCCCAGTTTGCTTCCCTTCCTTCCCTGGCAGCATCTGCCTGGGAGATTATGCGAACAGTGTTGATGGAATAGATTTAGAGAAGTTCAGGGTCTTTCTTCAAGTTTTACATTTTATTGCAGCTGTGAAGGTCACCTTTGCTTTGAGGATCAGGGACACGGGGTTGCTGCCACCTCTGAACGTGTCAGTGCTGGACTTCTGCACTTACCATGGTGCTTAATCCTTTTAGTGCCCGAGCGCTGTGGCCCATCAGGTGCGGTTTGGGTCAACAGTGGCACCCTGTGCTCAGAGATTATCCTCGTTCAAAGGTTTTGGAAGGGTTTTACAGAGTCAGTATTATCTTTAGGTTAGAGAGGGAGAGAAAAGAAGGCGTTTCAGAGTTTAGTGCTTCGCCCCAGGTCTCTCAGCAGTTGTTAGGCAGAGTGGGAACAAAAGCCAGGTTTCTGCTGCAGGACTGTGCAGTTTACTTTAAGCTAGGTCAAGTGGTTTGCCAGGAATAAGGATGTGGGCAATTTTTGCTTGGAATCCTGTCTTCCTCATCTCAGATCAGTTGTTCCACAGTCACTTTAACACCCTTTTCTCGTAGTCTTACCAGGGAGAGCTTGGGGTTATTTCATTATGATAAGCTTACTGTCAAGAATTCTTGACATTACTAAGTGACTGTGTCTCTTAAGGAGAAGGAGAGAGATTGGTCTGTCCTTGAGACTTAAGAGCAAGAGAAAGGTGTGGTTATTATCCCTTTGTCCCGTTAATCCTGATAGAGTGTTGACAGGAGCCCATATCTTTGCTAGGGGAGATGCGTTTTCAGTAATTATAGCGGTGACTTTGGCAATTTTTCAATTTGCAGGATCATTTTTTTTGTTTAGCGCCCAAGAGCTTTGCTGTATTCCTTCCTGATTTTGGTAACCAGCTGCTTTTTGTCTCTCACTGGGGGGCGGCATTTCCCTGCACAAATCCAGTACAAAACTGGTTTTCAGAGAAGGAGCAGCTCTTGTTTTTTCGTGGAAAACGCTCTCACCACCCTGGACAAAGCAGTGGCCTTCAGTCCCTGGGTGTTGTGGTTTGCTGTGATGCCCAGGAGCACGAGTCCCTGGAGATGTGGGACACCTGGCTTACAGGCATTCTCGTTTCTTGTGTTTCCTGTCCTTGCTTGGGGTAAAATTAAGGACTAAATTACACGGAAAACTACATAAGCTGTGGCCTGAGACACATGCTTTTCATTGAGCTGCGAGCCTATGCTCATAAATTATGTCAGTAAGTTATGGTCTCTGCTTTGCCTATTGCTGCTTTTCTGCAAGTCAGAGCGAGTGTGGTTTCACTGAATTTAAATTTCTGAAACACATTCAAAAGTTGTTGGGGAATTTTCCTCTTCACTTTTGCATCAGACTGAGCCCCCTGCCACCTCCAATCCAGCTCCTGTGAGATAACGTGGTGTTCTGGATTCTTTTGAGACAGCAGCAGACTTTATTTGTAGCTGTTCTTTCCCACTTTATAGGGGATGTGCATTTGATTTTATAACCAGGAGAACTTTGTTGAGAGCAGCAAAAAGGAGCCTGTAAAGCAGCAAGGAAATTATTTAGCAATGGCTGGTACCGAATTGTCTTTCTGATTGTGATCTCAGCTGATGCAATTTTGTGAAAGATTGGCAATTTCAACTACAAAGTGTCAAAATATGTTAAATTAGAAATGACCAGTTAGTTCAGAGTAATTCCATAGTGCAGTTCAGAGGTGCAAAAACAATCCTGTACTGCTGCCCTTGGGCAACAATGGTGTGCAATGGGTTGAAGGCCACGAGTGTTGGCTAGCATGGGAGAAATGAATATCTAACTTTAAAGTAAACAGTGAAATGCATGCATGAACTGTTGAAAGCTGAATCCCACGGGTGAGATTTCAGATTGAACACTAATGAAAATTTAATTTCGGTTCTCACAGTATTTTAATATGCAGGATCACAATATGCAAATAAAGTGAAGTCTCACTGCAAGTGGCTGATGAGTTACTTCTGCTCAGTCTCTGCCACCCCCAGAAGTAATCTGTCTGTGGCTTTTGTGAAATCAAAGTTTTCCTTCTGTTTTCCCCACAAGTCATAGCCTCCTTCTTTGTCTGAGAGGTAATTAGTGACTGCAAAGTTCTCTTCAAATTGTTCTCATCCTATTCCTGTGTTGTTCCGTGGAACTCATCAGCGTGGTGCTTATGTTTCTACATTGGATTGAATTCTAATTGTTGCAGTCAGTGCTTTCCTTATCAGAACTGCCCTGGGAGTGCTGCCATGTTTTCAAGTTTCCTTCTGTATTTCAGCTGCAGCTTCAACGCACTTTATGTGCCTTGTGTTTCCTGAATCAGGTAGAAAAAGGTGATGCTGTGCTTTTTTTTTCTTCCTTCTTCCCCAGCCTGTGGCACCAGGTAAGATGTGCTGGCCTGGGCCCTGTAGAGGTCACATCACACTTTAGCCACACACTAAGGCCATCCGGCTGGAGCCAAGAGGCTTCATCTTCTGTCTTCTTTTGTGAGTGATCAGAGAAATAAGTAGCTGTGAAATTACCCAGGGAATGGGGGGCAGCCAGCACAAGGAGACTGAAGTGATTTGGCATGTTAGAACATACAAGAATTCCCTATTTCTGCGATCGGTTGCCGATATATCCTTGTAAATTTAAATTGTGTGTTAACTCTCAAAGAGGAGAAGCAAGAATTTATCTTAGAAGTTAATTAATTTGAAATAGCTATTAATTAACATTATACCTAAATTTGCCAATTATCACACTTGACTTGGATTTGCATACAACTGTTGAATATAAAATACTTCTAAGGGTATCTTGGGCTTCAGTGAGCTGTAAAAATGCCATTTTTTGCAGCTGTGTTCCAGCTCTGCCAGGCAAAACCTCTTCCTCCTCTCCTCCCCTGCAGAGGTGCTGCCCTTCCAACAAGTGGCCTTCCTTCTGGGGACTCTCACTTTGGATTTATGGCTGTGAAAGCACAACCCCAGAATAGGCAGCTGTGTATGTTCTCAGGTATTTCACCCTGATGAGAAAGAATAAAAATTGCACTTTTCAATTCGAGGTAGTGAATGTGCTGCTTGTTTCTCTCCCTTGTAGAGCACCGATGTTGTATTAACGTGACTGTTACTATAATCATGTTTTTTGATGAAAGCATAAGACTAAAATGATGTTTCCAAATGAAGGTTGTTTTGATTTATTCCCTGTGTGCAGCACGCCTAATTTTGCTTCCCGAACTCTTTGAAGCAAGCTTTTATTTTATGGTGCTGGCTGTTGCCACTGCTGTGCTGTGCTGTACCTGTGAGCTATTTAATGTGCCACATCGAGGAGTGAATTAATGCAGGTCCACAAAGAGAGCGCTTCAATTTGCTAATTGCTTGTAGAGCAGAGGGTATTGTTGTGTGGAGAAAGACTGTTCATTAGAGATTGAGTAGTTAATTTTTCCCTACAAACGGGGCTCGCATTTGAGCTGCTTTGCCCATCGTTCAGGGCAGTCAGCTCACCATCAGCCCCCCGAGGGGAGTGAGGAGCTCTGGATGCAGTCGGTTTAACAGCTGCATTGTCACCACCAGATTGCTTCCGTTTCATTCGTTAAACCCTCCCTGACCAGCCTCCTCCAGCGCTGTCAGTGAGGGCTGCCTTTTGGAAGGTACAGAAGACAAATTATTGATGCAGGGAAGCAAGTTAAACAACTCAGAAATGTCTCCTTGGAGCTGAATCGGTTCCTCTCCTTGGAAACCATTCCTGCTCCTCTCTCAGCCCGAGCTGCAGATTCCCAGTGAGGCTGGAGCACAGGTTCTCCCCTTCCTGCCGCTCTCTTTTGAGGATGACAATGCACTGACAGTAGATTAGACTGTGTTGTCATGTAAGATGAACATTTTGAATTGACAAACCCTTTTTTTGAAAGCTGAAGGTAATTGACTGAGTACTTGAGAGGATTTGTTTTCCCCGCTTTGCTACTTGATTTTCCTTTACCTGGTCGTGTTGCCTTTGTTGGGTAAATTGCACTGTATTTGTATATCTGATTCATAATATGTTTGCATATCAGGTTTCTTAATGCTTGAGCTCAGTGATCTGTGGGAATTTAACATATGTCTTAAGTAAAGAGAATTTCCTCGGAGCTTTAAGTTAACTTCTATGCGTAGCCTGAAAATTCAACATGGAAGTGTATGCTACTGAGAGATTCCTGAGATATCAAGGTGGATGTGATCAACTCAAAAGCCCCTAACATGGAGCTGAGCTACAGAGAGAATCATGGAATGGTTTGGGTTGGAAGGGACCTTAAAAATCATCTCTCTGTGGGCAGGGTAAACCTTCTTAGACCAGGTTGCTCAGAGATCCATCCAGCCTGGCCTTGGACCAGATCCATCCCTTCCAGGGATGGGGCAGCCACAGCCTCTCTGGGCAACCTGTGCCAGGGCCTGGCCACCCTCACAGTGAAAATTGTTTTTTTAATGTCTAGTCTAAGCCTACTCTTCTCCTGCTTGAAGCCATTCCCCCTTGTTCTGTCACTACCTCCATGGCTCTTCCCAGAGCAGAGCTCTGAGATGGGACTGGCAAACTGCTCCAGCATCTGCTGGACCCCCTGTGCCTTCCCAGCGCTCCTGAATGGCCCAGGTCCAACCATCCTGTTTTCCTTGTCTGGACGTGGCCAGAGATGGCTCAACCCAGAAACCCAACAGCTCATTCCTGAGAAGACACATTCCAAGAAACAGCACAGCACTGTTTTTTTCAGGTCTTTTCCGGCAAATGCCTGGGGAATGGGAGCAGGGGCTGGGTAGGCTGCCAGGCACCAGTCCAGGGCCCTCTGCAGCTCCTTCCTTCCATGGCTGTGGGGGCTGGCAGCTCCTCCTCAGCACTCTGATTAAGTGAGATGTGGGGATAAGTTCAGAGCCTAATTTCTCCTCCATAATTAAAAATGTGTGCATCTGTCATGCTGCTGGTGATTAGTTTGTATTTTCTTGTGGCCTAGAAGGAATATGGCAGTGAATCACTTCGCAAGCAGCTGTCCTCTAACAGCTGAGGGAGGTTCAATATTTGATTTAAGCTAATAAAAAGTCTGGGATGGGGCTGATGTTTACAAACTGGACGTGATAAAGCATCCAGATCAGCTGGATCACAGCCTGGCAAGTGCAGACAGCAGGGACCCTGCTGAAAGTTTTGGCTTTGTCTTGTGCTTCCCCACCTGTCTGAGTAGGGTGGGCACGGACAGGGTGTGGGAGGGTCCCCACTCCGGGCTGCAAGTGCCTCCAACAGCATCAGCAGCGCTGGGGAAGCCTCCTTGTTTCCAGCTTTGTCACTGTAACAGCTCTCAGTGCATTAAGTATGTCCCTTTTGCTCTTCTGTGAGAGTTGTAGTCAAACCATATGTTTAAAAATCTTTTAATCTTCATAAATCATTTCTTCCAGCAGTCTAGTAAGTTTAGTAGCTGCTCTCTGAATTCCCACTAGTTACTGACTCTTTCCCTTTGAGATGAGCTGCCTAGAAATAAATGCAATGAAGAAAACCTACTTTGTGATTTAGTTCTTATCTGATTGCTTCTCCAAATCATATTGATCTGCTGTTGTTATGCTGCTGGCTTGGACTTGCTGTCCAGGTTTCTCTCTGTATCTCTGATGGCATAGCACCTTGAAATAGTTATTTTCCCCAAGCCATATTATATATGAGATAAATTATGGCATATTTCCTGCTTGTATTTTCAATTTCTCCCATCCCTTTGTATTATTTCACTCTTGCCTAAAAGGTTTTTCCAGCCTTTTCTTGAAGTAAAATGTGTTGGAGTCTTTGCTATCCTTTTCTTCTGACTTTTATGGAGGTATTATACTTTAAAATACTCTTATACCCATCTAGTTAAACAGGCTCCTAGGGTACTGTTGCCTTGGTGTTATAAATAAAAATATTTACACTGTGAGGGTGACCAAAGCCTGGCACAATGTGGTGGGCTGATCCAGGCTGGGTGCCAGGTGCCCACCAAAACCACAGGGGATTGAGCCTTGAGGGGATTCACACCCTTCCAGTGTGGGTTACTCTGTGATTCCATAGGAGTCTGGGTGAACAGGAGGGCGAACAGAGACTTGACCCTCAAATTCAGCTACTGTAAGAAAATACATGATCTTTAATGTAATTTTTAATTAAGTAATTATTATATCTGGTTTAGAATAGGCTAGTGGTTTCCATCTAAAGGTCATCTTCATATAGAGAAGGCTAATAAATACACAGAACAGTTGGGGTAGTGTGTAATCAAAAATATTCAGTCAGTCTTGGGGTGTTTTGCCAAGTTTGTGCCAGCACCTCTCCTGAATAACCTCTCTGAGGCCATGTTGTCTAATTCTTCCCCAAGCAACTCCTGGCTCCAGCCTGCTGCTCTCATTGTACTCGCTTCAGTAGCAGTGGGGAAAAGTCTTTCCCAAGTGTCTGCAAATTTACAGTTCCCTGATGTTTCGGCATCAAAGTTGGTGATCATTTCATTTTCTCTCTTCGCTTGCTTGTCCAGGCACTCCAGTTTGGGTTGGGGCTGGCATCTCCTGCGGCGCTTAATAAGCGTGCTTCATTCTCCTGTGCCAGGTCCCAGGCTTGTATTAAAACCCTTTTCATCTTATTTCAGTGTCTGTTGCTCAAATCATGTCACATCATCCCAGGCCCTGCGCAGCAAGAAGCTGAAACTTTTTTTCAGTTTCCACTGAGCTCTGGGGCCAGGGAAATTTTGAACTGTTTGGTTGTTTGTTTGCAGAATGGAACTTCTGCTGAGCTGAACACTGAGACTGTGTTTTTGTTTGTTTGCTTGCATTTCAGTGCAGTTAGCCTCCAAAGCGGAATGTTTTGCTTTTCACTGTAATAAACTGCTTGCTGTTTGTCTCTGGTTTGGATGTGGCACTCAAAAGACCCATTTCATATGTGGTGAGAAGCTGAGGGACTCTGGAGGGTTTTAATGAATATTTGCTTGAAATTACATGAATCAGTTTGTAGGAAAGTTGGTTTTATTTCTTTTATTTGTTTACATTGTTTAAATTATCTTCTCTGTCATCAGTGACTATTTTTTGGGCTTTCTGCTAAGCAGAGAAAGGCTGATTGCAGCCTAGCAGAGTGCTGGAAAATCAAAGATGTGGGAAGTAATAGCACTCATGTCTTATGTGTGGCTTCTCTTAACCATCTCCTAAATACCCATTTTGTTCAAAACCCTTTTTCATAAACAAAACTCTATAAAAGATACTTTTCTGAGTCAAGTTCCCATTTCCCCCCAAATTATGCTGGGATAACAGAAGATATTTCTACTCTGGTTTGGGATTCTTTGCATTTCAAATTTCCCTTTAAAAAGTAAAAATGCTGCATTGGGATCTTTTCTCACAGAAATTCAGGAGGTTTATGTTACAGAGCAGATTTTCTCAGTATTTTACCCCACAGCATTTTGAAAAGCTTCCAAACCCCACCCTGGCCCCAGAACTTCAGCAGAACATTTTCTGTGAAGTTAACTTGAAACACACACTCCTTTCTTCAGGAGCTATGGAGCTAAACTTCCTCTTCTTCAAAGTTAAGCTTGGCAAAAGTGGGTGGCTTTTAGACCACTCTTTCTGCAGCTTGCAAAGAAATGGAGTGGAGCATGGTTCTGTCTGGACCATGGGATTGAAATTTGGGCTGGCTCATCTAGTGGCATTCTCTGCAATAAACCTGTTTTTTCTTTTGTGTGTAGAGTTCAGGGTCTTTGGGACAGGATTGTCTCATGGTATGGGGTGCTGACAGGACAGAACGAAAACAAACACTTATATTCCACCTTAATGTCATGAAAATCATGGTGCCCTCGGTCATTTTCTTTTTTGGGGGGGAGGAGATGGCAGTCTTATTAAAAATATTCCAAAATGACATCGTAGACTTAATTTTCTTTTTTTTCCTGTGTCTTGAAGGCTCAGCTGTCTCAGGCTCTGGAAGAAGTGGGAAACCACAAGCAAAGAGCAGAGATGGTAAGTGTTCAATTTCTGCCCTTTTTTTTTTTTCCCCTAGTTGTTTTACAGAGCAGTAATATGCAAAGTTCATTTAAACAGTGGATCAGTTCCAAATATTCAGAAATGAACAGGAAATAAACATTGTAAAAGGTTACGTTGCTGCTGCCAGTCCTGGCACTCCCTGTCTCCGTACTCACCTGGAAAAAGTGTTGGATGAGATCTAGTGGTCTGTCTTCCTTTTTTTGGCAATTCCTTTTCTCTGTAGCAGTTCTAGACCAGAATCAAGCATTTAATTTCATATTGAATGAACTCCTTTCTTTGGGGGCCTTTGATTCAGTCTCAGGTGTTCAAAGGACAGGCAGATGAGATTCGAGAGAATTACCACAAACTATTCTTTTATAATGTCTGTTAATTTTCTGCTGGGTTCTTCTATTTTATTGGCACTTCCCTCAAGGACCAAAAATAACAAAGGACACAAAACCAGGTAGTTGGGAGGTTTATGTGCAGTTTCATGACTTGAATATGGTTCTTTATACTCAGGAATAAATGAGGTGTCAGTGTTAAGCCGTTTCGTGAACTGATGTTTTTGCTAACGGATGAACTGTGGGATTCCTGCAACTTTTTCTGGTCACAAGGAAAACCTGAGCAGTATCCAGGATGCAGAGACTCATTCTGTAGATGTGATTAATTTTATTACTAATATAAAAACAGGCCTGCATCACTGGCTAGTAAGTAGGTGCTAAACAGACATCTGTTCTAAAATCCAAATCATAAACTACAATGCCAACACGGGTGTTTTTAGACTTGTGCTGAACTCTGGTAGGGCACTGAAGGGCAGGATGAGGTGCCCCTGCTGTGCTGTTAATGGGTTGCCATACGTCTGTTAGGATCTTTTTTTTAATTTGTGCCTCTTGCTGTTGCAACATCAGGTTTGCCATCAGGAGAGCGTTAATTGATTCCGGTTCTGGGGTGGTCTCACGTTGTGGGTAAACATTTTCGTATGTCCAGCTGCTTTCTGTGGTGACACAGGCCACAGCTGATACTTCCAAGGAAAACTGAATTAATCCTGTTTGCCATCTGATCTCATTACGTGCTGCCTTGTAACAGTTTCAAATTCTATACAATTAATTTTGCATTGTGCTTATTAACTGTATCAGAGGAAAAACTTGCTGTTATGTTCTAAATGTTCTCGTGTTCTGGGGGTTTTTTTAAGCATTTCAAAGTTTTTCTTTTTGGCCTTATTAAGCCTGGATTTTGAGTTGTTTGCCTTCAAAAATTTGTTGTATTAAGCGGGCTAGCAGAGGGGGAAACTGGAACTTCCAGTGTTAAAGCATTAATTGGTGTTGTGCATCCTCTGTCAGCAGAGGATAAAGCAGCAGACAGTGTTCAGTGCCTATTCCCAAGGGTTTCTCAGTGGAAAACTGCTGGTCTTGTGATCTTCCAGTAGCTCTTACATCAACCTCCCATGAACAGGCTGTTTTCTGTGGTGCTTTAGACCGTGAATTGCAGATTGTGAGGTGTGGGATTTGTTAGAGCTTGAATTTATTAAGTAAATACAGAAAAATTGATTCATACAGAGGAAAAGAGAAGTTTTTTTTTTTTCCTCCTCCCTTTTCCCCTTTTGAGGGAAAACCTGATTGTATGGCTCCTTCTTTTCACTGGTGTAGATGGTTCTTCTGCATCCCCAGCTGAAAGCTCCCTGGTAGGGAAAGTTGTTGCTTTGTGTCTTCTTCAGTGCTGGTGGTGACAGAGGTCTGTCCCCTTTGGATGGGGCTGTTCCGTAGCTGCCTGCCAAGGGCTCCTGTGGATGTGCCACCAGCCCCGCTCTCCTCCCTGCCATCCAGCAAAATGCTCTTTATGTGGTTTTTTCCCCCCTCTCCAGATCAGTGTCTCACCTGGATGGCCTTATTTTCAGACTCCTTTAAATCTGACACTTCAGCAAAATTATTTGCCTAGTGTGGATTCCTGGCCTCTCGCCTTCTTTTTCATCCCTTTCACGCGTGAGCGTCGCTCTCAGTTTGATGTTGAGTTGGGGATGCTGAAGGGCTCGTCCTGCTCTGGGTGCTGACAGATGTGGATATTGCTTTTCATCAGCTCTTCTGCAAACAGGCCGTGGCTCTAAGTGAAATGGAACAAACGCCTGTCAGGTGCTCTCGTGCGGCTGATGAATCTCTGGGCTGCTTCTGGGACAAACCTCTGTGCAGGTGACATCTCCGCTGCCACCCTGAAGAGCTCTGATGGCTCTGCTGCCCTCCTTGGGGCACTGGGAGTGAAGAGCTGGGCTCTGGGGCCAGGGAGCTGGCTAATGGCACCTCACTGAGGAGTCCCGTGGGCTTCCTTCTGTCGCTGGGGGCATCTCTGGTGCCCTGGTAAATGGTTTATTCTTTTCGTAGCAATATTTAGAAGTAAAATACTTGTGGGATAAATCTGATGGGATCGTGGCCTCACTGCCACAGTGTCTGCACACTCAGGGCCTCTCCTCCAAGGACACAAGCTTAGGGAATTGTGTCCCCAGGGACAATGGCAGATGAAGGGTGGTGTGTGTGTGTGATAGGGAACCCTGTGCCAGGCCAGAGCACATGGTCCTGCTAGAGGAAAATGGGATGCCAGTGGAATGGAGTGGCTGCTCTGTGACTGCTCCAGTGCAGGGTTTCATTGCTTGTCAACTGAAAGTGAGTGTGCTACTGGAGGAACAAATAAGAAATTTAAACGTCTTCAGTTAATTGCAGTTGACAAGACAAAGGCAGTTTGACTTTCCAGTATTAATTAGCAAACCCATACTAATTAGCTTGTGTAAGCACAATTCATGCCTCTTTCCCTAAATGCAATTAATATTGCAACTGAAGACATCTCTGGGCTGTGCCTCTGTATCATTAACATACTTTGCCCTAATTAGACACGGCCAGTAGTGGCTGGAGAAATGAGTTTGTGATTACAACCGTAAAAAACCCTCTAATATTTTATATCCTTCAGGGAACTTGAACCTAGAATTTATTTTTTGATTTAAGAAAAATTACCCTTATCATTGTGCTCTGTAATTAACAATGAAACTTTGATTTTCCTCTCCCTCTAACCCTTCACTTATTTATTTTTCTGTATTCACAGTTTAAGCATGTTTGTACTGTAAGGGGACAGTGCCTGTCCACAAGACACATAAGAGTCACCACTCTTGACAGGGCTCAGGTCACTGAGCTGCCCCACAGATCCGTGGGGTTTGTCTGTCTTTTATTTGCTGAATGTTTGTTGTTTGCAATTTTTTTGGTATGAATGTGTGCTTTTCTGACAATTTTATCAGCACTGGAAGTTTTCTTTATTGAGGCTGGTGCTACAGTGTCTTTATTTCCAGGATGTTTCAAGAGGTTGCTCAGAGTTCACAAAGCTCCCTGATCTGCAGTCCCAGGATCTTATTTCTCATGGTATGTTGGTTTAGTGCTCCACTGGCCTAAAGCTGAGAGAGAGCTTCACTCACATCAAAATATTATTTGTGGAAAATGCCTTCTTGTTTGTTATATTATTTTTCTTTCTCTCCCTGAGGGAGGGAAACAGAAGACGTGTTCGTTTTTGTAATTTTCGTTTGCCTTTTTCATATCTCTTTATAGACACGAGGAGATTGTCTGGCTCAAGCTTGCCATCCAAGCAACAGCTCTGATCTCTGATCTTATGCTTTCTTCCAGTCTGGTTCTGTAGCAGGGGGCATTCATGTCAAGATTTTTTGTTCTCCATCATTAATCCCTGAGGGAAGCCAGCTTGGTATTAAAAAAGCATCACCTGTATTTTCATTACCCTGAGGTGCTCTGGGTATCTTTTGGCTTTCATCTTCAAAAGACAGCTTGGCCCATGTGAGCTCTGAAATCTATAGACTGCTCTTTGGAACAAATTAAATTTCACCCTCCAGCAGATTAAAAAGGATGGATATAAGAATCAGAAGAATGGCTTAGCCAGGGTGGGAGGTAAAGAAGATTTGAAGTCCAAGAATGCAGCCATCACCAAATGAATGGCATAAATTGAGTGTCCTTACAGAGGGAATAAAGACACCTTAAAATTAATATAATGAATGCCCCTTGCCTTGAGGAAAGGTGTTGGTTAACCCTTTGCAGAGAACAGGAGACCTTTATTTGAGAGCAGCAGGTCAGCAGTAGTTAAAGAACCAATTATGTGTTCAGTGTGATGAAATCATAATGTTTAGAGTTAACTTGAATGTCAGTGACTGCCTACACTGATGGTTATCAGGAGTAGAAATGGAGACAGAAAGGAGAGTGCATGAAAGAAATAAACTCAGAGAACACTGAGCTTGATGTAGTTGGGAGCTAGCTGTTAACTGGAAGGCAACATGGAAAAGTTATTACCTATATTTTTAATTTACAGATAACACCAATGATAATAGGAATAAAAGTGAACTTTAATATGGAAAGGCCTGCCCTGGATTACTGGCCAATAGAGCTCATTTAATTCTTGTTTAAGAGTTACTGAACATAAAGCAAGAAATACAACAGACCAAGAACAAGAACAAAAGTGGTGTTCATTAGTGGAAATGTAAATTCTCAGTATTATCTGTAATAGGAAGGCAATTAAATGTGGGATTAGAGGGCTGAAGCACACTAGTTATAACTAAAAATGAAACTTTGTTGGAATATCTATAGAACCAACAGGTTGGGAGGGGCAGGAGAGAACTGACGGGTGCAGGAAGCCTTCATCTATCAAAAGCGTATTACATAATTTCTGAATTGATTTAGCAGGTGACAGCAAATCTTCCCGTGTGACAGATTTTATCCTAACACCTTATGTGAGGCCAGCGAAGCCAAGACAGATGAGCAGCGTGGCACTCAACTGAGCAGCAGGGTGAATAGTTTTAGTAAGGCAATCTTAGAGAAATATCCACTCCTCAAATCAGATTGAAAAGCATGAATCTGGTTATAAAGAGACAGCAAAAGGAGCTAATCCAGAATGAAATGATATAGTAACAGGAGACTGGAAGAGGGACTTTTAGATCATAAAGTCCAGTCCTTCAGTAACTGAGGCAAATGCAGCATATATCTCAGTTCATAAATTTATCAAGCTTGTCTTGAAACTGCTTTGGTTGTTTGTACCATTACTGTCACGGAAAGACTGCTCTGATAGTGGAAATCTTCCCAGTTCCAACTGAAAATATACGTGCAGTTAATATCCATTTTTTTCTCGTGCTAATATTCTCCTTAAACTACAGTGACTGTTCTTCCTCCCTCCTATTTATGCCGTGACATATTTATAGAGAACAATTGTTCTCTCCCAGCCTTTCATTTGTCTAGGTTAAACAAATCAAGCTTTCGCAGCCTTCTCTTAAAACAGGCTCTTCAGTTTCCTCATGAATCTTGCAGCTTCCTTTAAATCTCTTCCTCTTTCTGTCTCTCCTTTGAAGATGAGTAATCAGAGCGGTCACATTATGCCAGGTGATGTTCCAGCAGTAGCTTTTGCAAAGGTGTCTTCCACAGGATCTTGGAGTACAGGCAGGAACCTCTTCCACTGCTGTGGTGGAAGAGCTGAGCTGTATCCAGGGCATCGCCCATTTCCAGTGCCACGTGGTGCCGATGTTCATCCTGGGATCAGTTCATCTGCCCCGCTCCGTCCTCTTCTCGAGTTTCTGGCTGAGGAAGGCTCAGTTTGTAGGAGGGGTTCCAGCTGTTTTGGGACTTGCACTATGACATTTCAATTCTCTGCTGTTACTTCAGTTCTCACGTAGCTTCCTCTTTCTGATCAGTTTATGCTCCTCCGTGATAAAGCCTCTGTGCTATCAGTAATTGTGCTTGTGCATTTATATTTTTAGACCCAAGGTCTTCAGTGAATTTTGCTTGTTTTGAATGTGTCTGAGACATCTTTTTCTCTATCAGGTAGTTTTAGTTTTACTTCAGCAGAGCCATTTGTTGCTTGTTTACTTCACAGTGTGTTATTCTTCACTTTATCGCGTGATCCTGTAAATTCTGAATTATGAGTTGTTAGAAGAGGAGGATGATCGTGCAGGAGTCATTGATACCAAATTTTGAATCTTCCCCCTGTTTTACCTGTGGAGCTTGGGTTCTGAAGGTGGAGTGAAGCCTAGAATAGGGGGATGGGAGTACACTTCTCCTTTCCCTGGCAGAGAGCTCTCAGTGCCTGTTGTAAACAACTACATTAAAACTGGTCCCTGCTATTCCCCACGGGGCAGGAATATAGTGAGCTCTGAGGTACACAGACAAGGTTATTTTTTTCTCCCTCAGCCTAGGGAGTGATGAACAGCCTCAGTTGGTGTGTTGCACCTGCTGCGTGTTTCCTCTTGGAAAATTCATGTTCAACACACGAAACCGTGGCACCATCGGCAGCATCTGTTGCACGTGACTGTGGGCAAAGCAGGGAGCGTGGAGGGAGCCTGGGGGTCCTGGTGGGTGAGGAAACTGCCTGTAGGCTGGAGAGGGGATCAGCACGTTACACCTCTGCGTGTTACTGTCTCAATGCTATTTTAATTAGGTGAGAAAGAGAGACTTAGTGAGTCAATTCTCGTGGTTTATCTCTGTTTTAAAAATCTAGCCGGGCACATGGGATCAAATAGCACATTCCCTTCAAATTAAAAAGAAATAAACGGTCTGTTTAAAAGTCCCATTACACAAATGAACCTGCTGTTGGATCCATTAACGTGGAAGTTTTATGGGACATGGCAGCACCGTTTGGTTTCAGCAGGACTGTTTTCATTTGCTCTTCCAAGGCGGTAAGAGCTGACATGGTGGGGTTAGGACTGTCAGGAGGAAGAAATGTGGCTCCCTGACGTGGAGAGCTGCCTTCCTGCTGCTCTTCCCTGTGGCACAGGTGCTGCCAGACTGGGGGGAAATGGTCTGACCCAAACCTGGAGAGAAATTCCAGCTCAGATGGGACTCATAGACATTGCCCTTATTCCCAGCCCATCATTTGGGGTGGTCTCCTTTCCACAGGTGCACCCCTAAAACCTGAGCTGTACTGACAGGCACGATTATAACAGGAACAAGGACTGGAGAGGGAGAAGTGGGGAGGGTTTTTTCTCTTCAGTTGTTGAGTAGAGAAGAAAAGTGAATTGTTTTCCTGTTTAGAGGGTGCTGCAGCTGGAGTGCTCCTTGTCAGTGTCACTGTTGTCACTAAAATCTGAGTTACACTGAGTTACTTGGTTAAATGAGAGCAGGATGGGGATATTATCAGAGGCTTTATTATAGTAGGCACAGCCTGGAGACACAAAAGGCCTATTTAATAGACATGCAAGAATTGTGCTTTTCCAGGCTTTATTCATCTCTACAGAGCCTGTAAGAAGTTTATGGGCTACCTCCGACTCACTTGGTTCGGTTTAGCTGAGCTAAAATTTCCTGGAGAATGCAGGGTCTCTACATTATGTTCAGCACTTGGAGAAAACCGGGTGAGAGGTCCAGGATACTTCTAGGATTCTGTCACTTCTGCTCCTTTATTCTGCCTTTCTAAAAGGCAGCTTGGAGAAGCTGTAGAAGGAACATGAAGTTCCAGTGCATGACGAGAGAGGGAAAGGAAGACTTGGGGCTGTTGAACAGTCGTGTTAGGATGGCACAAAGTAATACTTAATTTACAGCTTCCTTGTGACGAGGATGGAGACCGGTTTCCTCGTGCTCTCACCGTCCTGGGAAGCTGTGCCTGCATCAGAAGAGGACCATCCTGAGAGATTTAATGCAAGAAATACAATTCTGTAAGCACAGCTTGTCCTGAACATGCAGGGGGATGTGAAGCTCTCCAGCCATGGGATCTGGGGGGGCATGGAGGGCATGTTCTCAGAGGATGTGCCTGCAGATCAAAGGTTGCTGGATACTTCTCTTCTTGCCTGGGGCTGGCTTTGTGTATACAAAAGGGAGATAAAGGCTTAAAAAAAAGTTTTAAGTTTCAAGACTTAGTCCTTACACTGATGGCCTAATCAGCTTGCTACATCATTTGCTTTCAGTCTTTTTGTGTCTCAGTGTCCTTAGAAGAGCTTGTTCCCAGTGTTTCTTGCCTTTGGCTGATGGATGCTGGGGGTAGGTAGAAGCTGTGGCAGGCTGGGGTCTGTCAGGGCAGCAGAGTCCTCCAGCAGGAGCTGTAAAACCCAATTTATCCACAGAGACAAGGAGATCATAGACCAGAATTTTTCCTATGACCTCTCAGTAAATAATGAATGGCAGAGCCCTGCCTCTTTGGAATTGCTTAATTGAGGCTGACAACTCTTTGTTGTATTACAGGATCTGGCTTGTCAGGAGAATTTTAACTTATTTATGAATATTTCATTAACCTCTAAAGACTGGCTGTATAAAATGGAGCTCCTGCCAGGCCCTGTCCTGTTGATGCTGTGCTCAGTGCTAATGTCATCGCTGCACATCCAGAACGCCTTTCCTCTGAGCTGGACCTCAGAGTTTATTGTTGGTGGCAGCAAGAACATGTTCACCAAAGGTTAAAATGCCAGGTTTGTGCTTTGGCACCAGAGCTGAACATACGGTATTTGAGAGGGAATTGCTGTTTGCCTTTCACTCTGTGACTGCTGCTGGCAACTGAAGGGCCCTGCAGGCGTCATCCCGAGAGGCTGAAATGGGCAGAGCAGTCTTGGCAGGGCCCTGTGACCTTTGGGTTTTGGCACCAGGGGAGAGATTTCTCACTTTTCATACATTAAAAGCCCACTGCTTTTTGTCACAGGCTAATCTCAGGATGGGTCACTTAGCTAGAAAATAAATATTCAACCTGTTGTACTTAACCTGTTCTTTGGGCAGGGTTTGGGGAACAAGGCTCCTTCAAGGCTCTACCGCTTCCCTGAAAGCAGCTGGGAGGCCCTGTCAGGAGAGCTGCTGCTTTCCCATACCTGGATCCCTTGCCCCATCCTCGCATTTCCCGACTCTGGGAGGTCAGAGAGCACCTTGAGCAGGCAGCTCTGCTGGCCCCTGCTGAGATGTGCCAGCAAACAGTGCTCCCAGCTGTAGCGAGCTGCAAAATTGGGCTGGAGCTGCAGCGGGAGCGAGAGAGCTGTTCCTAAAAGCACAGGCTGTGTGTTGTTCCATGTGAGTAGGGGAAAGAAGATTAAGTTCAAGCACTCAGTGAAGGCTCCTTTGCTCTCTTTGCAGTACTAAGCAGGATTGATTCCACCGTATTTATGTTAGAAAACAAAAGGAACAAAAATGGATGTTGGATTCCTCTTTCCCCTTTGATCTTCCTAGGTGCTTGGTAACTGCATAGATTCTTCTGTGACTGTTTATTATGTGATGATTTTTCAACGAGAAAACTGATGGGGGGGAGAGAGAGGTGGGATTACAAGCTCCCATTTGATGAGAATTGTTGACTGAATGCTCCGGAAACTCCTCGAGGCTATATTTTCAGGAAACAAACCGTATTCAAACTCTTTACAGAGGAGGTATGACATCTTTGCAGATTTATTTGTTGCTTTGACTGTAAATTACAGCTGCTAGAAGACTTGATTCTAGCCAAAAATGCCTATTCCTGCATGAAAGAAATGATCTGTGTGATGCTCTTCTCAAGAGCAGACAACTCCATTGTGCCAACACCGTGGCTACACCGGGCAGGGATGTGGCACATTCAGTCTGGCACCTTGACAGGCTCCCTAAACAGCTCCTTATTCTGTGTTTTGCTGTTCTAACCAGGAGTAATGGGTAGGAGGTGTCAGCCAGTTAAGGCTAATTACTCCAGAGTTGCCTTCTCTCGGTGGACACCAGCTGTTTTGTTCTCCCTGGCTGGGAGGAGCTTTCGGTAGTAATTAAAGGAAGCAGTCTTCTACACGCCAGTGGAAGTGGTGGAGTGAGGCTGATAACAGCAGAGAGCTCTGAGCTGAATGAACATGGAAATTAGGTGATCCTTCTTCAGAATGAGCTGTTAGAGCAACGAGAGGGGTTTTGGACATGGAGCTGTCAAGGTGTTTTGCTGTCAAGCAGTGGCAATGAGGTCTCATAGCAATGCCTGCGAGCGTGGGCAGGACAGGCTGAGTGAGAGGAAGAGAGTCCTTGTCTGTTCCTTTCTTGGAGTGAGGGTTGAAATGTGTAATTATACTTGAATAAACTCATGGGTTTAAATTAACATCTTCGGTTCCCTTGCTTGTGTGTCTCTTGTACAAGATGTTTGCTCTTCTTCCCCGTGAACTTTCCAGGTTGGTTAATTTTGAGCTCTGAGGCATCTTCCATCCATCTGAAACGTCTGGTAGTGCTTATATCCAAACTCACATCCTGCACCCATCCCAGATTACTAAAAAGGAATAAATAAAGCACCAAGGAAGGTGGGTGAGTGGGGAGGGTTGGCATCTGGTGGTGTTGGGATGTGAGAAGACACTTGAGAGGGGCAGGAGACCGAGTCTTGGAGCAGAAGTGTGTTGCAGGTGTTTGGGGAAGAGCTCGTTGCATGGGCTGTGCAGGAGGAGGCTGGGGCTTTGGGGGCTATGGTGTGATGGTGATTCCTTCTTCACATGCTTGCAGCTGGGCAGGCAGCTCAGCCTTGGGCCATTTTGGGACCCCTGTGGCACTGGCCTTATTTTGCAGAACAAACCGTTTCCTGCCATACCCAGTACCACTGTGATTACGTATGGAAACCGTAGGGTGGCTGGTTTAAATAGGATGTCTGTGCGTTTGTCCTCTTGTTCCTTTGCAGCAGGGCTGAGTTTGGCTCGCTGAGCCTGTCTGGAGTTTCCCCAAGTTGTGCTGGTGCCGCACAGTGTGGAGGGGAGGTGTTGGAAGGAAAGCTGCGGGCTGCCTGCGGATTGGGAATCAGAGGGGAGAGAGGTGAACGCTCGTTAAGGCTCCCTTGGGGTGGATGAATTAGTTAATGACTATGCTGTGCTTTGAAAATGCAAATGCTGTGTCAGAGCTAAGTCTGATTATAATAATCAATCTTCCTTTGGAGAGGGTGCTGGATATGAGGAAGGGGGAGAGTGAGGAGACTGGGGCTGAATTTTTAGATCACAGATCTGCATTTCTCTGCTGTCGTTACGGAACCCTGATGTTGCCTGAGAGGTCAGCAGAGCTGGGGAGAGGCAAAAGGTGGGTTTGGGAGGAATCATCCCAGCAAGCACCAGTGGGCCTTGGCAGGCTGAAGTTAAATTTTGTAATTTTGTCCCTTATGGTTGTCCTGCCTGGAAGGGGAGGGCTTGTCGTCTGCTCCTGTGTGTGTGAGCTACCCCTGCTAATGGGGAAGATAGAAACTGCCTCATAAGCAGGATCCTCCAGGGATGGGGGAGAGGGGAGGGTGGCTGCTGCAGACGTCCAGCCCTGACAGCTCCTTCTCCCTTGGCACTCCATTCGTTTGTAGCAAGCGTTCCTAGTAATTACACCTCTTAATTTAGGAGAGCGAGTGGGAGAAAGGAATATAAATTTGTGTATTAACTTTAGAGATTGGAAATAGGGCAAGCGAACCTTCTCTCTGGGAGATTATATTTGGAAATGAAATAGAATGACATTTGGTATAAACTTGAAAAATTGCTCTCTTTTTACTGCAACAGGAGGAGAAAAGCCACAATCCAGGCTGTATTGGAGAGAAGCAGAAGTCAGCATATGTCCATTTCCCAGTGTGTGTGTATCCACAATAATATATATGCATGAGTACATTTTTAGGAAAGCCTTTGCTGAGAGGTTGCTCCAAGCCCTGACTTCTCGGTGATAAAAGCACAGCAAGTTTGTTACAGATGGTGGAACCCCTAGAGACTGGTGACTCTGATCCAGCCAGCCTTCATCTTCCAAGAGGAAAAAAAATACATATTTTTTGCTTCAGCCGAGTGGGAGACGGGTAGTTCCAACCCACCTTTTATTGAATATCTGATTTTCTTTGGCTTTATTGCTTTTGTTTCACAATGGCATCGAGGATTAATTTTCCCAAGAAAATGTACCAACTAATCCTGGGCTGCTTAGCCTGTTTCTAAATGGCAAGCAATACTTCGTTTTACAAGTACTGCCCTACTTTTTGAAGAAGAGTAAAGTTCACTAGGAAATCTGGTGAGGCTTAGTTCTCCCTGTGTGTGCTTCTCTGCAGATGTTTTGGGGGAACAGCCCTTCAGAATGCCAGTGGGGTGGGCATGTGGAAGAGGTGGTGCTGCTTTATCTGAGCAGAATAATCTCTGAAGTGCTCGGCATGGTGTCTTACTACCCTGTGGTATTGCTGGACACCCAAACTAAACTCACTGCTGTTTCACGTATGTTAGATTTCTGTCCTGATGCTGGATTTGTAAGCTTGTAGACAACACCAAGCTTGCTGTGCTGCCTTGTGGGAAGAGAGGCAGAGAAGTTCCTTAGTCCTTGCTACATCCCTGGCGAGAAGCACGAATGGCATCGCTGTCATACCAAGGTCTTGGTTTGCCTATTTCAGACCTCAGTGTATGGGTCATACTCAGGGTCTCGTTTCTCTGTTCTTGTCTATTTTAGTGTACACTCTTCCTTTCCAAGTCTGCTTGGTGTTCATACATTTTAAATATTGATGTACTGAAATAGCTCCTTGAATTGTGTTGAGACTTGTAGTCAAACACAACCTCTCCATTCACCTTTCCATGCTGGCTCCGTGCAATTCAGTTCCCATTTATCGCTGCCGTTCAAAATCAGCTCTTTTGCTGAGGAAGGCCTTTCAAAGGATGTTGCATCAGCCCATTGTTAAATAAACCTTTAGACATTTATAATGGATTCAGCATTTCCTGCTTTTTACAGTTCCAAAAATGCTGAATGACGTGCAGACACACTTCATCAGGATAAGATTGCTGTATCAGCCCCTCGCTAAAATGCACTTGTTATTCAAATAATAACTGTATGTCTCCAGCATGTGTTCTGTGGAATGTGTGTACATGATGTGGGCGAGTAAACCAGCCCCCTTTTTTTTTTCTTTTTCAACATGCAAATCCTACTTTGGCAGTGAGTTGAAATACTTTAGATTTTGAGTCCTTTATTACCCAAAATGGGGCACCTGAACAGAGATTTGATCATTGTTTTGGGCAGTGCGTTAAAATTTTCAGGAGTCTGCAAATGTGGTTTTCAAGGCTGACTGAGCTGACCTGTGATAAGCCTTGTTCTGAAGATGGAGTGTGGACAGCAGTGGTCAGTGGGATGCTCTGGAAAGGCTTTTCTCCATCAATGCTGAAACCTGCCGGAGTTGAGCGTGACGAGCAGCAGGTCCATGGCATTGCAGAGGCTCAAGGTGCTTGGTTGGAGGGGACAAATATGGGTCAGAAATGACAAATGCCAGAAATATACCAAGAAAATCAGCTCTCTAAAGTAAAGTGCTGTTTCTTCTAGCTGTCAGGAGATGAATTTATAATTTTGTTTCACCTGTCATCTCATATGTCTTTAAATAATTGCTACAGAAGAGAGAACCAGTGAGGAACATATTTCTTACCCTACTGTGGGTGTTTGCTATGTCATTAACACTTGGAGGAGAACCACCTTCTTGGAACCTTGTCCAGGCAGGTTTAAAAGTAAAGCTAAAAGAAGAATGATATTTCATATAATTAAATAGTAGATGAAAATCCATCCATGTTCTTCCTTCCTCTCTTTCTCCTTTGGTAAATAATGATGGCAGTACTTATTTCAGAAAAAATTATTTACATTTCATCTTTTGGGGCACTTCCATATTTGTGGCAGTGGATATTCTAAAATTAGTCTATATTCTTTGTGTGTCCTGATCACTTTTTATTGAGAGCAATAAAGCTGGACTGGAATTCATGCTTAAGAAGTTAAAGAGGTTAGAAAAGGTTCAGAATAAATGGGAACATTTTAGGTTGAGAACAAGAGGCCTCAGTATATTTTGAGAAGAGAACAACACATCCTCGAAATATTAAGTACCTGTTCATGTGTTTTATTCATTCATGGGCTCTGATATTACTCATTACTCTGCCTTATCATAAAAACCTTAGATAACTTTTAAAACTATTAAAATAACAGCTTGGTTTCTTTTCAGCTTTTTAATGCATTCTGTATGGCGGGAATATCGCTGGGGGTCTGATCCTGGGTGATCTAATCCCTGAAGCTCCTGCAGATGATGTAGGTCCTTAGGTCCCTCTTGTGCAGCTTTCAGGACAAGAGATGCAATGCTGTACTTCACAACAGTGTTCCCTGGCTGCTCTCAACGCCAGTTAAAAGATCAAGGCTGACCTGGGTCGTTTGGTTTGGAATGGGGGAATACAGCAGTGAGCTGTAATTTGAGCAGCCCTTTTCACCTCTCTGCTTGGAAATGACTTCTACTAGTTCAATGCATTCAAAGCAATAAAAGTTTAACTTGGCCAGTTGCATAAAATTATTGATAAAAATTGGAAGAGTTTAGCCAGGAATAGTGAGTTGGTTCAAAAAGCATAAAATGCCTGCTGAAAGTGGCATCTGGTGAACAAGAGAGACCAGGACTGGAAATTAATTTAGGAAAAGGGATGTGATGGGAATTAGGCAGAGAAAGCAGCAGGAGGGGTTTGGCTCTTCCTCTCTTTCTCCCTTCTTGAGGCTGTTTTTTGGCACAGGTACTGAGAGGACAAGTGGACAGGAAGGGACAAACTGCCCCTGTGGTGAATTATTCCATTCCCAGAGCTATCCTGAGGCTGTGTCAAAAGGAATGGTCTTGGAAAGCTTCTCACCTCTTAGTCTTTATCAACAGATTCCTTATTTTTAGCTGTTCTCTTCATTCTTGTTTTGTGTCTTGCTTGCAGTGTTGCCTTCAGAAAAGCAGAATTGGGTCCCAACAGTAAGCTACTCCATCTCATCTCAACTATTTTTGTCCTGGAAAAGACATTAATAACATAATAAATAGCATTTTTAATATCTTAGTATTTTAATATCTTCGGTGAGACTGGCAGTAAAGGATGTTTTCCTAACAATTTCTATGGATGAAAGCTGGGAACAGCACATTTTGAATGAAGTATTTAATACCTTAATTGTTTTACTTATTTTATAAACAATTAGTGAGGTCTGAATGGCAATAATTTCCTGTGGCACAAAGTCGTGTCTTGGCCTGAACTTTAGACTCTCCAGTAGTTTTAATCCTAGTTCTGGGAAGCAGATTTGTGTCAACAGCTCACTGCTCGAGCTGGTTTCATCTGTAGTGATATCACTGTGTCCTCCCCTCCCTTCTCACTTCGAGCACATCAGATTTTCAGTTCTGGGAGTCTTGTCGCTTGCAGATTGGGAGGTCATAAAAATGAGATGAAATGCCCTTACAGCCCATGTGCCCTTCCCTCCTCGTTCTCCTTCAACAGCTTATTCTTAGAAACCCAGCAGAATCTCATCCTGCCGCTGCTGAGCGTACCTGGCGCTAACTTGTCACTGCTGTGTATCAAGTGAGATGCTTCTCACAAGCTCCCTCGAGCTCGTGTGCATTCCCTCTCCCGTCTCCTTTTCCTGTTACACACTTTGTTTATTCCCCTCTCTGTGCAGCCATCACGAGAGACCCCAGATCACAACAGCACATTCCTCACCCACCCTTGTCCCCTGAGAAGGCAGCCGTGATTTATCTGCTCGTGTGGGCGAGCAGGTAGCACGTGGACTTGAGGCCAAGCCCTCTTAGCCGGTGATAAATAACTCACCAGCCCTTCCATCTTCAAATGCTGTCCTCACTCATTCCGGAAAGCATCCCCAAACTCCTAACAGCAAACACATCCAGGCTTCAGCAGACACGGGAAACGGGAGGCATAATGAGTGTTTTCCTGCTAGAAGTAGGTTGGAATTGAAGCCTACTCCTCATCCCAGTACCTTTTATTCACATTCCTGGAATTATCTGGTGTGCTTGCTTTATCCCCAGCCATCTGTGATGGGCTGAGCTAGGAGAGATAAGCTCAGTAATCAGAAAATTGAGGGAAGCATTTCTGGCTGTGATAATCTTATCAGACAGCTAATGTGCATTAACATTTGTACAGCCTGATGATGCAGGTGGGCCTTTGCTTATTTTTTATTCCTGGATGTTTTGTGACAGGCAGGGGGAGAATGCAGGGCTTTTTGGGATGCCGGGGGGAATTAGGTTAAAACATCTTTTTGATGCTCTCTTTCTTCTGCTCTGTTCCTTTGGTGTCAGAAAGGGATGGGCGAATAATCCAACCATCCATTTTCTGCCCTTTCCTGCCAACAGCACTGCCATGCTCTGCCTGTCTGTTCTGGTGAAGACGCAGCGTGTCAGAACTTCAGTTCTGTCTGAGCAATATGACTGTCTGTGACAAGAGGCTCATTTTCCTTGTAAAATTGGAGAGTTTCTGCAGAAAGCTTGCAGAAGTTTGCCATTGCAATGTGATTTTGCTCTATAAGTCTAATCTGTGGTGTTACAGGGAATGGTGTGTTAATGGATTATTTCCCTGGTGCTGAGCACTGAATTCTCTGTGGTAGTAAGTTTTGCATCTATAATTAAGGCTGGATTGCTTATTATGTTCCTCCTGGGTGAAAAAATATAGTTTCCATCAATAGATTTATTAGGGGAATTAGTCGACAGGTGGTAAAAAGACAGATGACAAAAGGAAGTCCAGAATCTCAAGGATGAGTGTGTGAAGAAGGTCTAAGCTGGGAGAAAGTGTTGGAACAGAAGTTTGAGTATCCTCTAGGTAGTTTGTGTCTGCTTACACTTCATAATAAATCATTTTCTGAGGGGTTTAGAAACAAGTAACATATGGAGTTTATCAATCTGTGCATTCTCTTGATCTCTGAATTAGGGATCCAGACTGCTACAAGTCAGGGAGCCTGGGAATTGTAGAGTCTGGGTAAGAAGTTCTCATGTCTGTAGAGTTTTGAAATACTTTCCTGTAAGTTCCTTCCCAAACAAAGCCAGAGGCAGAAAATATTCTTAATTGTTTGTTTGTTCAGCCAGAGCTACCTGAGCAGCTAGAGCTAGAAGTGTATATTGGAGAGTGCTGGAAATATTCCCCAGTCTTTTGGATTCAATGTATGTGTCTCAGAGCTGTCGTGGACAAGACGGTGTAATCCTGTGGTTCGTTTCTTCTGGGGGAGGAATTGAATGAGGTTGAACTGTCAATACTAAATCTCAGGAACCAGCGAGCTCCTAGTGCCACACAGAGTCTTCTGCATCCCATTATCCATGGGGAAAAATTGGGGGAATATCTGGAAGAGAAGCAGAAGCTTTGCTAGTAACATTCAACTTTCTCTGCCTCATCTACTGTGGAGAAAATGTTGGGAAAGGCAAAAGGAATTGCAAAGGGAGGCAGGGTTAAGTGAGGTTTTGACATTCAACGCATGAGAATTGTGCCTCACGTCTGTATCGTGAGGAGTCTGATCTGTGCAGAACCTCATGATTTCCTCCTCCCTTTGCTGTTCGTGTGTGCCCCTTTCCAGTGCTGGAGGAACTAATACCTTTTCTCTCCTGCAGCTGGAGGTGGAGATGAAGGTCCTGAAGTCTCAGCAGTGCACGGCTGAGCAGAGCTCTGTCATCACCAAGGAGGAGGTGGACACGCTCAGGTAGGCAAAGCAAGGGGAAGGCCGAGCAGATTCTGCTATTTTTGGTGGAACTAATGAGAAGGGAAATGCCCAGGGCAGTTTCACTGCCTGTTGTGGTTATTGTCATCTCCTGGTGGAGCAGCAGGTACAGGAGCTCACCATGCTACAGTGCATG
Organism: Rhagologus leucostigma; assembly: GCA_013397725.1. Taxonomy (NCBI): domain Eukaryota; kingdom Metazoa; phylum Chordata; class Aves; order Passeriformes; genus Rhagologus; species Rhagologus leucostigma. Next base: position 1,047,466 of record VZTD01001450.1, on the reverse strand, counting down.
AAGAAGTTTATGTGTATAGCCTGCTACATATATGTATATATATATGTATATATATCTCATATATGTGTATAGTCCATAAGCTGCCTGCTATTCCAGCAATGGGGTGGTACCACTGATCAGAACATATTTTCCTTGTATTCCTGAAGTAGGATGTTCTTTTCCTGAGCACGTTTTACTTTCTCACCAGCTGTCATGGGCATGAAAAACCCATGAAGCATTAACAGAAACACTCAGCCCCTGATCTGTCCTGCATTTAGATACTTTATAAGCTTTGCTATCTTTTGGGAGGCTTCAGGCTCTTTTCTTTTAATGTTTGGGGTCTTTTGCTGTCAGTTAATTCATAAGACTGGCTCCTGCATCACTATTCCCCCTGCTGACTTTCTTTCCTGTGGAAACAGCGTTGCTCTTTATTTCTTATTTTGACCAAATCTCGACTATAAATACAGGATCTCTTGGCATGTGTGCGAAGAGGTTTAGAATCCAGCTTTTGTGCTGCTGATGCGTGTGTAGCACTGGAGATAAAAGAGGGATGTTTCCCCTTGTGCATTGCTGGAGATGGCAGAGGGGTACCCGTTGTGATTCAGTGAAAGAGTGGTTACAAAACAGCATTTCAGCAGAGGATACATGAGCATTTACAAAAGCTACAGTGAAGCTAAACAACCATTCCATGTATTTATTAAAGCATTTATAGCTTCCATTGCAAAGCAGGTGACACAATAAATACTGAGCACAGAAAAGTTCACCTGTTTCTGAATGTTTAATGAAGTTCCTTTCATTTAAGTTGAGCAAATCAGGTCCTGGCAAGCTGAGTATTTTATTCTCAGCTGATGTAAGACTTTGGCTGGAGTCTTACTTCTTAATTCTTTTATATTTTCAGCTCCATCACAATAAAGTGTGACTGCCTCACAGGACTGAAAGCAAGGTTTTGCAGCAAGCAGAATCCTGCAGAAAGCAGAAATTACTGGCCTGTATGTTATGGCTTTGCTCTTGTGCTTTGCCTCTGGAGCTTGTTTTACGGCTTTGAAAGCCCAGTTCCATAGCGGGAGGGAGGTGTTTGAAAATAACACATGTTCAGCTAAGCTATTCCAATACATTTTAGGGCTGTACACCAAATCTTGGGAACTCACTCCTGTAGTTCCCTCAAGGTGCTGTAATAGTTCTGGAGGCCCAAGGCATACATCTCCTTTTTTTATTCTATCGTATGTTTGAGTTCTGCTAAAGGATAGAATGCTATGGCTTCCCTTTTTCAGGGAGATAAACCTGTCTCCATCAACTTTTGCCTTTTGTGGGGGTTTTTTAGCTCCTTCAAGCTTTTCCTTTGCTAAGGCACACTGGACCCTCTGAAACCTGAGGTTTACACTGCTGCAGGAGTATTCAGCACCTCCTTGGCAGCATTAAACCTGTCACTCCTGATTAATAATGTGCCTGTGTATCAGTAAAGCCAGCAGCCTGTTTGCTGTCTTCTGGGACCTGCAGGTTTGCAGAGTTTTTCTACAGTGCCTCCTTGGTCTCTCCCTCCCTGGTTGGTGTTGCTGCACCACCCTTTCATCTGGGAGACGTTCAGGCTCTTTATTTTCCCCTCCAAGACTCGTTATTTGGTGTTTAGCTTCCCTGAACAGCATTTGCCATCTGTTACCTGAGCAGGTTCAGGGACTGTGTTTGTAGGGAGAAACAGCTGGATTGCCACATAGTCCAGACCACTCCATATCGTGACAGGCTCTTGGCAGTGGGGATGGAGATGTCTGGCTCTGCCCTGAACTAAAATCTATTGCCTGGGCAGGGATGAGGGGAGCTCACAAATATCTCCTTGTTACGGGATCGTGGTGTTTGATTCGATAATGTTTTTCCCTCTTTGTTTTTAAGTAATTTCTTTGGCTGCTGATCTCATCTCTCTCCTCCTTGCATGAAATGGTGTCAAACTTTTCACACGAAGGATGTCCCAAACCCAGGCCAATTCCCAGTGCGGTTGTTGATGGTGCAGAGCTGTTTTCCAGTGTTGTGCCACACTCTGAAGGCTGTTTCAGCAGAGGCCAAGCTTCTGCAGCTGTTTCATGTTGATATTTTGGGTTTTCTTCTTTCTTGCTCCTGAAGCTATGGGTGCCTAGCAGCCACAATCCCACGTTCTAATTCCAGACTGTTTTCTTCTGTTATCTTTTACTGAACCACTTTTTGTTGTTATGGCTGATTTAAATACTTGTCCCAGGCCCCGGCGCTGGTTATTTAGCTACAGAGCTGTTCACAAAGCATGGATTTGTTTGATTTTGATCACACTTTTCACTGCTCAGCTCTAACAGTAAATGACTTGGTGCAAGGCATTCTCTTTCTGCTGGAGCTTTCTTTGCTGGAGCACTGTAAGCCAGTCCCTGCTCCCTTACTCTGTTGGCTTCTGTCATTGCTTCAGACATCTCCTTGCACTCTACCACACTGCAGAATTGATTTTTTTCTCATATTTCTAGACTTAAGCAGTCAGTGGATATGGTTGGACTTTATTTTGCATTTTCTGTGCATTGTTCGAGAAACTGGGCCAAGTTCTTTCTTCATAGAAGAAGCTCCTTCTCAAAGGAATCCAGAATAAATCACTGTGTTCTCCCAGTCCTTTGGGGTTTGGGCATAATGTGCTGTGATCCACATCAGAACACTCCTCGTGGCTCAGCTGGACGTGTCCTCTCTGTACAGCAGCAATGAACTGGGTGGCTGTGAGTAAAGAACAGAAGGGGTTTGGAGGAGAACAGGGATCAGAATGGGAAGGGGTTAGGTCTGCTGTGCTCATCCTCCTCCTGTGGGCCTCAACAGCACCAGTTTACTCAATTTTATGTAGCTGTTAAAGGGAAGAGAGCAACACAAACTCCACTGTCGCTCCTTCCTTCTACACGCCACTGCCAGAAACTAATTCTGGGAGAAAATGGAGAAGAAGGCAAACTTCCAAATTGGAAAGAGGGGAAAGAAATGCCACAGCTTACGAGGGAGTTATTTCCATTTCTGTAGTTTATTGTAGTCTTTGAAATCCTGTAGCCTTCAGGATGATGTGTCTGCTCCTCTGGGCTGAGCCCAGCCTCTCCTGTTAGCTGCTGTCACGAAGGAATGTGAAAAAGAGGTGGAACCACTGAAGCCAGCAAGAGGAGTGTGCAGAACAGGAATGGACTGTTGAGCCTCCAGGCACTTCCATATGGACCCTGTGGTTAGGAGCTCTCTTCTGAAAACAAAAGCAGGGGAGACATAAAGGAGAAGAAAAAAAATCCATATTAATCCTTTGAATCTGTATTCACCTCCTGTGAGTGAATGAGAGCTTTTAAAAATATATCTTTTGTCTCATTTTTCTTTAGTATGGAAAGTAAATTTTCAGCCAGAGACTTGAAAGACTTTATCAGTTTTTCCTCCTTCTCTTGAGAACAAAGTGCTATTTTGTCAGACCTTTTATAACTTTAAATGTGAAACTCTCTCCCAGCATCATCGTTTCTGGAGAGACAATAAAAGCAGTGCTAATGCTGTCATTTCTCACACTTTTTGCTGCTCCCTCTGAAATAATATTTGTTTATATTCTGCGGATCCTATGAAAAGAAACAGTGGTCAACCCATTGAGTTCCTGCACTGTAGGGTACAGCATTTGGGCATTAGCACCTTTTAGAGGGAAGGTGATAAATGTGCAGAAACTGGTATTTCAGAATCTATAAAAAGGAATATATTTAAAAAGATCTTCACTGAAGACTTAAGTGGCAACAGCTGAAGGACCTTTTCAGCTGGAACAAATCTGAACTTTTTCTTTCTGCTGTCAAACTGCAACCCCAGTAAATCCTAAATGTTTTCTGTGGATTTAGTGACTGGGTAGAGTTACAGTAATTCAAAAGAAATTCATGTCCTTGCCAATGCCCATTAGTCACACTTGCTGGAATTCTGTCTGCTCTGCTCCTAACACCATCTCAGTGCCATCTGGATCCCTTAATAGCGTCTTCCCAACACATACATTTTCTGCTCCATTCAGTGGTTTCCTGTTCAGCAATAGCTTTTCCACATGGCCATGTCCCTTTCGCAGATGGGGCCTCTGTGAGACATGTCCTCATCGGTGATATCCACAGGCAACCACATAACACAGCTGAGAACATTAAAAACCAATAAAACAAAGATAAAAGGGTGATGGAGGGGGGGAGTTTTCACTGGTTAATTCCACTGAAAATCTCTGGACTGAGAGAGACTTTCGGAGTGCCTGGATGCTGTTGAAAATCCAACAGATTGCCCCCTTTTTTCCTTCTGGAGTAGGAGCAGCCTTGTCTCACGATCTGAGGTTTTTAGATAGACTGAACACACACGGTGGGATGTCTCCTGATTCTCACAAGTGTCATTTCAGGAGACCTGAGGCTGTAGGTGGGATTTTTTTTCCGCCATTCCCTCTTCTGATTTGAAATAATGAAACATGCAGTGGGGGCAATATAAAGCTCAGTTTTTAAAAGTGGGAAAATCCATGTGGCTGAGCAAATGCCAATGAATCTGTATTCTTGCACTAAATTTGATCTTGTGAAAGGTTGTGGAGGTGGCATCAATTTACCTTATGCCTGTGGAGCCTTCAGCTCTGGGTTGAGCTGTCTGATACAGGAAAATCTTCCAGACATGTGAAGAGATCTTTGCCAGAGATTAAATATTTTCATGTTTTCAAACCCCTGTATGGAGAAGTTCATGAATTCTCCAGAAATTAATTCAGATAGTTTTTCCCTGTATCACAAAACTTAACAGTGGTGTTGATATTTCAGAAAGTAACTGATGTTTATTCCCTCCTTGTGGCACAAGGCTGTTTTTAGAAAAGACACCAGCTTTTAAGGCCAGGTTGGATGGGTCGTGGAGGAACCTGGTTTAGTGGAAGATGTCCCTGCCTGTGGTGGGGGGGCTGGAAAGGAATGATCTTTAAGGTCCTTTTTAACCCAGACCATTCTGGGCCAAAAATTGAGCTGGTAGATGATTGTGCTGTACCCAGGTGTTTCTGTACCCTGCTTTTTGTGGTCCTCACACGGATTTCTTGTGGGTTGTTCTCCCTACCTGAAGGTAACTCCAACGTGTAACAAGTTGAGGATTGCAAATTGGTGATAAAATAGCATCACCTCTCTTGTGCAGGAGTCCCTGGAGAGAAAAGGCACAAGGTGTGTGCACCAAGGCTGCCTTTGTGGATGCTGGTGCATCCCAAAGCAGTACACAATCATCCCTATACCTGAACTTACGTAAATGAAAAAAAATGCAAGTGCCAAGCCAGTAAATATTTTTCAATATTTGACTTCCATATCTTAACCACCAGCTGCAAATGCTTTGCGGTATTTATATATAGATAGGATTTCCCTTGCTTCTCTCTCTTTGCCACTGGGAAGCGTTCCCCAGGGGGCTGGGAAGCAAAGCTGGAATAGCACAAACTGTTTGCTAATGGTTCTGAACGCGTTCCCACTGGAGATCCAGGACACTTAACAGCGTTAAAAATAAGTTAGGAGAGAGATAAATGGTGAAAGCACTAGTCAGTCCCAAAATCCTCCTGGCACAAGGAGGTTACAGCAATGTTCTTGTTCCTCAGAGCAGAGGAAGCAGCAGGTTTTGTCTCTGAAGGAGAAGTAGGGAGTGCCCCGTGCCTCGGTGGGGTGACCTTGCCCAGAGCATGGCAGGAAGCCCTACATTGCATCAGGAAAGGAGGATGCCCCGATAGCTGGGACACTGGGAAGGAGCAGCTGTCTGAGGGGCGAGCCCAAGGCCATGCTCAGGGGGGAGAGGCTGTGACCCTCAGCTCACGGGTGCTCCTGTGCCTGTTGCTGGTCACAGAGTAGGTGGTTCTGGAGAAGAGAAGGCACAGTGAGAGTGACCTTATTGTGGCCTTTCAGTACCTTAAGGGGCTACAAGAGAGTTGAAGAGGGACTTTTGACCATGGCATACAGTGGTAGCACAAGGGAGAATGGCTTCAGACTGACACAGGCCAGGGTTAGATGGGATATCGGGAAGAAATTCTTCCCTGTGAGGGTGCTGAGGCTCTGGCACAGGTTGCCCAGAGAAGCTGTGGCTGCCCCATCCCTGGAAGCATCCAAGGCCGGGTTGGACGGGGCTTGGAGCAATCCGGTCTAGGGGAAGGTGTCCCTGCCCACGGCAGAGTGGGGAACTAAATGATTTTTACAGTCCCTTCCACTCCAAACCTTTTCAGGATTCCGTGGTATCTGCTGCCTGACTGGGAGTGCCCTGGGCTTTAAATCACCGCTTGCTCAGCAGCGAGGCGCAAAGGGCACAAACAGATTATTGAATCCTAAAATTGCAGGTGAAATAGCACAAAAATGTAATGGCTTGAATCTACCCTCATTACAGCTGTGTCTCAGGTCTTTGGGAAGTGTTTTCTGGTCGCTGCTATGAGTGATTTTCAAAGGGCAACTGAGAGGCCTGAGCTTTAAACTTCCCCACGGAGACAAGTTCTGCAGGCAGGTAGCAGCAGCATCAGATTACTTGTGAGGCTGGATGGGGAGAAATTTGTTCCTAATTAAAATTCAGCATGTCAAGAATGGAGAAAGTACTGATGAGAGTCCTGTGTCTGGCTCTGACCTTTCAGGAGCTGTTGCGCTGTTGTTCCTCAGAGAAGAGTGTTGCTCTCCTCGCAGCCTGTTCTGCAATCCATTTAGAAATGCACCATTAAAAGCATTAATTCCGCTTTGAATTTCCATTTTTCCTGACCTTTTCAGTCTCCTGCTTCAGCATGCTCCATCCCTGCTAGCTTTGTGTCTCTTCTGAAAGTTATTGATGATATTTTTTAATGGCCTGGACAGTGCTAAAACTGCTTCTCAGCATTTTAGAAGCTTCTAAGAGCAGAAAAAGATGATACTTTATAATATTTGAAAATTGCCAGCAGGGGTCAGGCTTACAAATAATTTAAACAATCCAAGCTGCATATTTATAAAGGAGACATTTCTGTGCTGAACATGATGTAGATCAACCTGCTTCTGTGGGAAAGTTGGGAACTGTTGCCAGATGAATAGGAGAGATGACTTCTTCCTTGTACCTGAAATTGCTGTTGTATAATTTTGGGATATTGGCAGGTAGCTGCATTCTTTATTCTTAATTTCAATCATTTTAAAGTATTATTAAGCAGTATCATTAATTCTTAAAGAATATTCTAAAAAAAGGATCCCGAGAAAATTGAATCCAAAGATAAGTGTTGTTCTGTGCACAAGAGGTTAACATGTGGAAGGGAAGGGTCTTGAAGGAGCACCAAGGTTTTGTATTCTGTACTTAAATGCAAGCAAAAATTTTATATCCAGTCCTTTACTTTATATATATATATATATCTCTCCTGCCTAACACGTTTGGTAGAGTTCTCTGAAGGATTCACCAGTCATTTGTCTAAGGCTGGTGTGGTTGATCTAATGTATTTGACCTTTCAAAAAGCTTTGAGCCAAAGGTCACAAAGAAACTTTGATGGAATGAAAAAAGGAGATTCGTTGTTGGATTGATAAGAATGTATAAACCCCAGAGGTCTGGCTGTCCCAGTGTACTGTCTGTAGGGGTGGCCAGTGGTGGGTGCCCACGTGAACAGGACAGAGCAGCTGGATACCTTGCCAGGAGACTCTCCTAGCTTCTCTGTGCCTTGTCTCCAGGATTTCCTGAGCCAGAGATAATATAATATATTCTTACTTTGTAAAACTTCATGCATTTTTCTTCCATTAATTTGCTTATGTAATGCAAAGTTAAAATATGGAAAATCAAAGAACAAATGTTTTCACAATGCCGAGGGTTTTTCCACTAGGTCCTAGAATGGTTTTGATTGGGAATTGGGAGCTTGTCCAAGACAAAAAAGGGGTTTGTGAGTAGTGAGGTGGCAGAGTTTGAGATAATATGAAATTAATCAGCTTATCAGAGCATTCAGAATTTCAGAGGAAGTCTTATGATGCTGCTTGAGATGGGAGATGAAGTTGCCTGTCAATAATTGCCAAACCCATGCACATATGATAAAACACCCTTACTTTTATTCACACAACAGAGAGCTCTAAATGAGCTGTTGTCACTCAGGAAAGAGATCTTACATTATTGTGAACAGCTTTCTAAAAATATCAGATGGGTGCTCCATAGTTAAAAATACAAATAAAATACTAGAAGTTATTGGAAAGGAAGTTGAGAATAAAGCAGAAATCCTCATTGTACCACTGAATATCTCTGAGTGCTGTTTGTAGCTCCAGTTTATTTCGTAGCAAAAAGTCTATACAAAAGTTGAAGGAACAAGGAAGAACAATAAAAATATGGAAAATCCTTGATGTGAAGGAAGGCTAAACTGAGATTCTTCAGGAAGTAACAAAGAGGCCTGTACTGTGGTGTGGAGAGGGGAGTGTGGTACAGTTATTCACGACTTTTCATAGCAGAACTAACAGGCACTCAGTGAAATAATCACATGTGAAGTATAAAACAAACTGAGCTAATTTTTCATATACCACATAATTAAATTGAGGAACTTACTGCCAAGGAGTGTTGTGAAGGCCAAAAGTATAAATCGGATCAAAAAGAGATTTGATGCTTCACGGAGGTTTTAGCTGTTGGTGGTTATTAAACGTGATGGTCTAGACTTAGTCTGTGGTTCAGAAGGTATCCAAACTGAATTTGCTTTATATTCAAGGTGTACATTTTTAATATACTTTTACAAATTATATTCTCATCATATAAACATGTCACTTTTAACCATATGTTTTAGCTGCCTCAGTAGCACAGTTTTGTGGTACTGAATGCAGGAACAATCTGATACTGTTTCTGATTTCATGCTTTACTTGATTATTTGTGGTGGGACTGTGCAGGGCCACACAAAGTCTATTAATTTTCCCTTCTTCTCCAGGTTGAAAATTGAGGAGCTGGAAGCCGAACGCAGCAAGCTGGAAGAGGAGAACAGATCTCTGGAAATGAAGCTGGAGAAGCTCACTCTGCAGGTAGGACTGTGGAGGTCCAGAGCAGCTGGAGAGCCTGGCGTGGTCCATGTGCCGTGGCTGTTCTGACAGATGTGCTTGAGTGCTCCCAACACGGAGCTTCCCTTCCCTCCATCTGGGCAAGGCACCTTTGGGCAGCCTGTGCTGACTGCACTGTCACACCTGGATCTCTGACCATGCCATCAGAGAGGTTTGATGTCAGATGCAATCACACAGATTAAGTTGTATTTTTGGATGACTCTCTCCAGGACTTCTCTTCTTGGAGCCTTAGAAATTGGTCCATGTTAAGTAACTCCACCACTAGGAGTTGTCTGTCCCCAGATTCATTCATGCTGAAGTGGGAGCATAGACAGGGCTGAACAGCGTGAAGTGAATCAGAAATTTTGAGCTTTGTTGATATCAAAGTCTCCTCTCTGCTGCCATCAGTGATGGAAGCAGAGACCACCTCAGTAGCCAGGAGTTTGCCAAGCCAGGAACCATCCGTGCTGTCGAGGGGATGAGCTGGCAGCATCCACAGACATGGAGAGCAGAAGGTGTGGAGTCAGAAGGATGGGAGGTGTGTTCCTTTTGCTGTGCTCCTGTGTGTGTTTTGCCTTTTCCTGGTGCTGTCCTCTACGGCAGAAGGTGTGCAGCTTTAAACTCTGGGTAGATCCATGGAATCTCACCCTCCTTGAAGGAGGGCAAGGGCACCTGCAGCAGATAAGTGGACTGGCTGTTCGGCTTGTTGTCACCCTAGGAACAGCTTTCCTGTGCAGAGGAATGGCAGGGGAGTTGCTTCAAGCTCTTGTAGTGTTTCCTGTTTGAAAGGTGCTGGAGCAAACAAGAACCTGAGCCTGTTGGTTTAATCAAAGCCCACCCTTCTATGAACAGTGTTATCTCTTCCTTCTTTTCCCTCTGATGTGCTGAACAATTCGTCCTTGTAGCATTCTATTATCTTAATTTTTCTTTTTTTTTAATCTTTATTTTTCCCATTTTTTTGCAAAGTGCTTCATGGTAGAAAACTTGCAGGTGTGAAATTACCCAGATTTCAGCCAGACCGTTGATTTTATCTTGATACCTATTAGATGTGAATCAAAATTTTTTTTATTTTTATAACCCATTCCTGGAGACAGGGGAAGTGACAGCTTTGATAAAGCAGGGAGCTAAGAGCTGCTGAGCATCTCTGCTGAGCCATGTTTAGTGTGAAACCTGTCACCCCGCTCTCCTTTAATTGGGTTTCAGTCATCAGAAGGAGATTAAAGCTTTGGGCTGGTGTTTGGATGCTTAGGTCTCCAACAAACACAAGAACAGCTTTGGTTTCAGAACAGATTACAGCTCAGGACATGGTTAGTTTGCCTGCATGGTCTTACAGTGGTTGCTGGCTTTCCAAGAAGGCCTGACGAGAGGCATTCCCTATTTTCTTTGTGATGTCTTGAGACATCACAAAGATCTGCTTTCTTTGTTTGTACTGCTCTTGAGATGCCAAGTCTTGAGTAGCAGAGAGATCTAGGAAAGAGAAATCTTTGCGTTAGTGAGCTGAATTCGGGTAATGATGCTCTTCCATCTCCCTTGCCAAGGCTGAGGACATGGCTTTACCTCCTTATTTAACAGGAGGTAGCTCCCCCCATCCCTAAAGTGTCATTTTACTTGTGTCTTAGAGAACTTGATGCCTCGAGCAGTTTTTTCGAAAGAGGAGTAGAGAGGAAAGCGCAAGTACAGGAATATGTCAGCTGAATGCTAAAGTGTCAGTATTGATCAGTGTGTGCCCACCTGAATGGCCAAGAACTCCTCAGAGGGGAAAACATCAGCCTTCCCAATTTTTATGCACCTTGTGAATCAAATATCTTGACAGGCCAAGCTTGAAATGACTCTTTTTATAAACACATTGAAAGAAGGTTTGTTACAGTGAGAACCCACAAAGTCAAGGATGAGCTTAGGAATTCACCTCTTCTATCAGTGCTGAGCAAATATGCTGAAAATGTCATTATAGACTCAGATAAGGTCGTTGAAGTGTTGCTAGTTTGACATGTTATTTATTCCCACCTCTGAAAGAAATCATTGGGAAATGATGGGTTAAAATAAAGTCTGTATCATGAAGGGAAGAAAAAGCAAGACAAACTACATACAGAAGTCACAAGGAAGTTTTACTGAGCAGGAAGATGACTAAAATTACAAACATGGGAGAAGCATGGCTTCAAATCAAATAAAGGTGTAAGAGAAGGGGGTGACATTAAACCAGGTAGAATGAGGGTGATTTCTGGCAAATCTTTATCTGCAGTTCCTTCTTTTAAAATAAAACCTCTGGCTCTCTGGAATGAAAAGATACGTAGAAGGGAGGTACTAAAGTTGTGAATTTGGAAGGTTGTAGAATTAAGGCTCTGACTGCTTTATACTGACCTGAATCTGTTGAGTTCGCAAAGCTGTGTGCGATGCATGAAATCTAGGGAGATACAGCTACTGATTTGTAATTAAAAACGTCAGTTTGAATGTATTGCAGTGTGGAAAGGAGTAAAGTTTCAAAAATGTTGGTCTCCAAATCACAGAATCATTTAGGTTGAAAAACACCTCAGATCTTTGACTCTAACCTATGACCCAACACCCCGTTGTCAACCAGACCATGGCACTGAGTGCCACGTCCAGTCTTTCCTTAAACACCTCCAGGGATGGCAAATCCACTACTTCCCTGGGCAGCTCATTCCAATGTCTAATCCCGATTTCTTTGAAGAAATTCCGCCTCTCACATCCTTTTGTACCTGAGTACTGGCACACGAATTTTTCTAATTTCTGCACAAAAGCCCACTTTGTGAGCAAGGGGACCCTGATGGACTGGGCAGAGGGCAATGAGTACCTGGAAAGGTGCTTTTGGTGTGTGACTCACACTCCTTGAGCTCAGTATTAGCAAATGAACTGAGGTGCTGGTAGCTCTCCGAAGCCATGTATTTAGTATCTGACATCTTTTTGTATTCTGTGCTTGTGTGGGGACAGCTTGAATTATGCCTGAAGGCGTTTTCCACCTTCACACACCCCATCTTCCAAAACCCCTTGCCTCTTGACACCTAGCTGCAGGCTGCATTGATTTTCCTTCACTGGTATAAAGACTTTAGCATGGATATCACTCACTGGCCAGGTCTTTACTGCTAATGAAAACCTCAGACTACAAAAACACAAGAGATGTAGAGCTGTAGAGAAATGACACCCGGTTGAGACTGCCTCCCCAGTGCCCAGAATATTATCTTAAGGAAAACATGTGAAACCATGGCTCAGGAGAGGGATTCAAATAATATGAAAAGAGTGGGTTTAAACAGACAATTTTATCTTATCTCCTCTACCCTTCTTTCTTTCCATGAAGCAAAAAACATTTCCAGGAAACCTGAGCTGCCAGTGCTTAGCCCGTGGTGGGCAGGCTGAGATTTCAGAGAAAGGCTTGGTTTGTTTAAGTTATCTGAGATGATCTGGACCATCTTCCAGAGGTGCTGGTGGAAAAGCGCGGCTTGATGCCAGGAACAAAAGAGACTGATCAAATCAGTGCTTTTCGGATAAAGTGGGAGGAAAGAGTTGTGAGGAGTGTTCCATTAGCATTTCTTACTGCTAGGAGCCCTGTGTTTACAGGCAACCAAGCGGATGTGAAGTGTTCCTTATGCAAATACTACTCTCCTGCTTTTCCTGCTCTCCTCTACTCTTCCAGCTGAAGAAGAGATTCTTCAAGGTTGGCTGCTTCAAGGAAGATTGATTAAAATCAGCTGCAGTTTGACTTAATTGGATCCATATGCTTGGAGGGGGAGCAGGACTAGTTAAAGTCCTTGTAATTAGTTCACAGCTGGTTGGTGAGAAAAATGAAACTCCGGTTAGAGTTCAGATAAGTGGATCTGTATGGATAAAAGGCAAGAAGATGGGATTTATTTTTTGTACACTGAGATGTGTTTGGGTTTGAAAATCACCTCTAGTCCCATAGCCAAGTTGGCAGCCTAATCCCTTCAAGTGTGTGCATGTGTATTTATGAGGCTAAATGGAAAGAGTCTGTATTTTCTGGCTTGTTTCTGAGTAAAAAGAATCACCTGTGGATGCTAGCAGTCAAGAAAACCTGATAGAAAACTGGGAGAGGATCTCGGGGAGTAGACAAAACCCAACAAGGGCAGTTTGTCTGTGGGAAAGGGTCATGGCTTGGCACAAACTCTGGACTGTCCAACTTTGATTGCGATGTCCCTGCTTGCAGTAGTAACTGGTTGTATTTAGCCTTTCTGCCAGTCAGTAAGTGGGCAGCAATGCTCTCAAAAATGCACTGTTATTCATACACATTGAAATGGTTGATTTTTGCCTATTACTTCAAAGCTCAGAAAGAGCTGACTAACTACATAGTGTGAGGACAGTCATCAGAAAACTTGCCCCAGACAGAAGCTGGAATTTATGTTAAATTTTGCTGTCAGGATAGAAGGGACTGAATTCCCTATTAACGGTGTCCTTGAGGGAAGTGCCTGCTGGGTTAAGTTCTCCAGGAGTGAGGCGTCCGTGAATGATACAAGTGCTGGACATCCAGAGCATTCACGTGTTTCTGTTTTCCATTATCTCTGCAACCTTTGTGGTTGGGCTGGTCTCCTCCTTCTTTTAGCGCTGTATTTTGAGGGAATAACAAAACATTTGGGAGCTGTACCCCAGGGGAAGGTGGACAGGGAATGTTTCTCCTCTTTAAGCATTAATGACTCATTTTATGGTTAGGGCTTTGGCAGCCAGGCAGTGACTAGCTTGGAGTTAAGAACCCAAGGCAAAGCTGAGGTCATTTAACAGTCTAACTGTTCATTTTGTGACCAGTGAAGAATGATGAATGAATCATTTACACTGTTATAAAACTTAAAGGGACATAGTCAACCTTTCAATGTTCTCTAATTTGCCTCTCAAATGCTCACAACTCGTCTTTCTGGATTATCTCCATGCCCTCCCTTTTCACAAACTTCCTGTCCTTTTTTCTTCACCTGTGCGTGCTGAGGTCTGTGTTAGCGTCTGTGGCACAGCTGTTCCCCACTGAAAACCTAATCGAAGTTCAGGTTTTTTTTTTTTTTTTTTTTTTTCTAAAAGGCTTCTTTAGATGGTTCTAGGCAAATCACTTCAGTCAGGTACTGCTTTTGGCAAGGTGTAGGAACAAATTTGCGTGTCCTCCAGAGGGACTTAATTATGAGACAGAATAACTGAGAGCATACAGCAGGAGACCTGTAAAGAGAAGCTGAAGAGAAGTGCAGACCCAGGACTGCAGGAGGTTGTATCACATTGTGCTGCCCCACTCATGCAGTGCATCGAATTCAGGGGAGCATGTGGGAGTGGATGGGGAACAGAGTGATTTGTGACCCGTTCCACGGACTCCTGGATTTGATGAGCAACAAGCTCATCTTTTACAGGTGAAGATTATCTTCTAAATTTCAAAGGCAGCAGCAAGTCTTCGCTTACCTAAGGAAGTGTATCTGCTCAAGTGTTTATAGGCAGAGGCCACTCTGGGGATCACGTTACAGTTTTGCTCAAAACAGCAATAAAAAACATGTGATAAACAGACAACGTGGGTATTAATTTAAGACAGATCAGAGGTGTGTAATGCTTGCAGAAAACAGAGGAGAGTATTCACACAGGAAGCTGGCTTCGATTGAAGAAGCGACCAAGTGAGTCTGCTACTGGGGGTGGCAACAGCTCTGGAGATGGGATGGCAAAGGCAGTGGCGTGCCAGGGGCAGAGGAGCACCGTGGAGCCCCCCAGCATGTCCTGGTGGTTGGCCTGAGCAACACCTGTGCTGTTACACCATCTTCACTTCAATTATCTCCTGAGCTGGATAGGTGAAACTAAGTCTGAACTGCTCTGCTGTGTGCGTGTCCCTGGAGTTCACAGGGAGCTGCCTAGGGGATGTGCTAAAGTGCCACCCAAATGAAAGAGAGGGAAAAGAGCTTCCCCTATAATGTGCCCATAAATTGTGCTGAAAGGATTATACATGTTATTTGGGAGAAAACATTGTGTATCTTGTGCCATGTGGATTAGGTACTGCGGGAAATCCTAGAACTGGTGTAAAATGGAAGGAGTGTAGAACCTGCTGTGATCCAGCCCCTGGGGATTATGTGACACTGAATTAGCTGGGGCTATGCAAATATTTGTACGTGTTAATTCTCAATACATTGCTGTTATTAGAATTAACAGAAATTAGAAACATTCCACTGGAGCAGAGAGGAGAAGCATAAACATGTCACTGACTTGTAGGTTTGTCACTAGGTGGTTCAAGGAGAAGCTGTTTGATGGCCTCAGTGGCCCCGATAAATGTGATGTGCAAAGTGGATGTTGAATGAAACAAGGACACGCACAGAACAGGCTTGCTAATGTTTGTTAACATCAGGGACCATGAGTGCACAGATTCACATTTGTGCAGGGAAATTTTACCAACATGCCCTTTAAAAAATTTTTTTAAAGGAATTTGCACATTGAATATTAAACACCTGAAGTTCTATAAATTCTGCTGCCAGAGCTGCCACGGTATTGTTTATTTCATGCAGCACCTTTCTCAAAGTTCTGCAGAAACTGATTAACATTTGCATAATACATTTAACACGAAAATCCAGAATAAATTCATTAATGTTCTCCTGCCACTACCCTTGAAAATATCAGCGGTTGTGTGGCATCACAGAGCTCATTAGAGGAGCAGAGGGGGAGGAAGGGCGAGCGCTGGATTTCCTGAACAGCTCTGAAACAGGAAAGGTCAGTGCACTGAGTGTCAGCACCTGAGCAGCAGCATGGGGAGCTCAGAGCAAGCAGGGAGAGCTGGGCCATGGGGAATGTCCTGCTGGAAAAGGTCGCTGTACCACTACACAGGAAGCACGAACTTTAGGAGGTGCTGTCCATGCTGGAGTAGAAAAATCGAGCACAAAATGCAGATGAGGATGCTGCTACACTGAACAGGAGGCTGTTCCTAGAGCACGTGTGTTCTGCAGGGGCAGGCAGCAGGAAATTGTTCCAGTCCTTCTGTGGTACAAGAAAGCTGGCTTGGAACAAACCTTGGTTTTCTGAACAGGTGTTGCAGAATAAATGGTGATGTTTCAAACATCGTGCAAGACTTGGTTGCAGGGCAGGGGGTCGGTAAATCTGGCGTGTGTGCACTGCCTTCATGGGAGTACGGGGACAGAGACACCACTCTTGTTGATGCTCTTGTATGGTAAAAAGAGCAACAACAGTGTACATAAACTAGTAATTCCAGCTACAACTGCACATTCAAACTCACAGTTGTGTACTTAAATTCCCACCCAAAAACTTACAGTGCCAGTGAAGTAGTAGTAAGCAGCAGCTCCAGAAGGCCTCTGTGTGTTTCACTGATCCCCAGAATCACCCTGTGGGTGAAAGCCAAGGCTGAGGAGACAGAAACAACCATTTTGAGATGAGACATCACTTTTAAACTCCTCTAATCTTACTTCTCGCACGAAGAAAAAGCAAAGTTTCAGGAAGTGATAAGAGTGACTGTCCCTTTATGGTTTTCTTGTTTTTCTCTGTAGTCTTTCAGTGGCACAAATTAGTTGTCAATTGTTCTTTCTTCATTTTCTATTATTTTTCTGCTGCTTTGAATTCTGCTTCCATGTCACAGAAACAAAACAAAAATGTCATTTAGACCTGTATAACGCAAATAATGCTTCGCAAGGCTTGTTTACTGAAGCTTTGTGCTTTCTCCCAGACTTTTATGAGTACCACGTCCATAAGTTACAGCTCTCTCCACATTAGGCTTTTAGCTTTTCATTACTCATTACCATTTCAGCCTTTGTTTGATGACCCAATTATTTTTGAGTTTTTGATTAAAACAAAGTAATAGGTCACAGTTTCATGCTGCCCTTGTCTTTGCCATTTCTGTTGTGATCTGGCTTTGTAAAGGCCAAGTTTTTAGTAATACTCTTCAGCAGTTTTATTCTTCTGATAAAGACACTCTGGTTATGGTGCCGTATTTTTCCTCTACTACTTGGTATATGTAAAACTTGACACCATCTCTAAGAGACAAAAGGCCAGGATCTGTCACCCAGATTATGGAAAGGAAATAAATCAGAATTTAATAATGTTTTCTCTGTGTGTGTGATGAGGGGAAGAGGAAAATCTGCCTGTGTCTTGTCACAGTGAAGAGTGGGCAGTGTTTGTAATGATTTTTAAATATACATGAGGAAATGGGGAGATGCTCTGAGCTGAGGCGCTGGTGGGGGTGGCAGTGTGCATCAGAGAAACACGTCTTTGTGTGACCTCTGTCGGGGGGATTCAAGCATGTGAGATGTTGATACGTTATCTTACATATCCCAGAACTCTTCCCTTTGATCAGACTGACCTACCACCTACTTGACACTTGGAGGCAGAGATTTACATTAAAAAAATGGGTTTTCTCTGAAGAATTTCTTCACATAGTAGGAAGGAAAGTCGACATGCCTCTGTCACTCAGATGTGTGGCACTGAGCATTCATGTGGCAGTGCAGGCTTGTGGTGCGCCCAGGGGGGTAACTGGGGAGAAGTAACACCCCAATAACAGAGCATTTCTGTCAGCAAACCCTGAACACAGTCAGATCACGATACAGGCCCGTCCTAGCCCAAATTCGCCTCAATTTCTATTTGCTGTTGTTTGATAAGACTTTAAAGAGACGTGGATCCAGACAAGTCAGAAGAAAGTAATTGTTTTTGACAGCTTTCCTAGCTAGATTTGAAAGACAGGTAACAGTGGAATGGAAGATGATGCCTAATTTAGGTAGAAAGGCTGTTCTGTTTAAATGAGGATGGACAGTTGGAGTGGCAGGATAAGTGAAATGCTGTGGGAAGAGCATCTCCTTCGTATCTTTTAAAAAAAACGAGCAGTGTCCCATGAGGGGGTTCTGTGTGTAGGAAGGAGGGGAGGTGTCTGGGAAGCCCAGCTGTGTTCCATGCGGATGGGAGGGCTCCCAGGTGATCCATCCCAGCCGTGCTTACCCGAGCGTGGGGCTCAGCTTCATCAGGAACTCTGCTGCTTCCTCTGATCGGCATTTAAACCCCGCGTTTCCTGAATGATGCAACAGCTCTGTGCCTGTTCTTTGCATTCTTGGCAGGGCATTTAAAATGAGACAAAAATTCCCTGAAAGCTGTTGTGCATGTTGGACATGACAGAAGATGTTCAGTTGAGATTGTGACCTTTCAGAACAAAGATAGTGCTTTTGAAAAGGGGGTTCATTGTGCTTCTGGCTCTAGGAAGATGAAAAACTTGAAAAACCAGTAACATGAAGGCTGTGCAGCAAGGATGGACTCTCCAGAGGTCCTCTTGTGTATTTTTGGTTGTCTTCCAGTGGATACATTCTTTCTCTCTGTGCAGCGCTACCACAGTTGCAATCAGTAGTAATTACAGAAATTTTCTCATTTTTATGAGTAGAGGGATGTGAAAAGCTGTTGACAGCAGTCTGCAAGGGAGCTCTGCTGTGGAGCTGCTTTCCCTCTAGACCCATCACAGCTAGAGCTGCTGACCTTAAGGTTATTTCCCAAAGAGTCAGGGCTTGCTTAGAGGTCAGTCTGTTCAGTGTGCAAGGAAAAGTGTGATTAGATATGTGTGAGCTCTTATGATTAATATTAATATGGTGGAGCTGCCTGAACATTTAAATACAACACTGGGGAATTTAATTTTTTATATATGTGTATATGTTTGCAGACGATTATTAGAATGCGTGCCAGTGTATTTAAATGTAGACATGACTTGATATAGATGGGCGTAAAATAGGAATATCACCCAAACTGGCTCAACAGAATCCAGCTGGAGCGTGATCAGAGGGATGGCAAAGGTGGCCAAACGGGGAGGGAAATGCCTGCTCAGGAGGGAGAACAGGCAGTGGGTGTGGGCTGGTTCTTTTTCCTTGGGTATGCTGCAACATGGCAGTTGTCAGACTGTTCCCTTCAGGCTGACAGGAGCTGAATTGAAGGAGGTGGCAGTACTGGAGACATTCCTTAGGATCCTCTTCAGGTGGATGGAGGGAAGGAACAGTGATGGTATAACATTAAATGGTTTCCCCAGTGCTGCCAAGTGGCTGTGCCATGGTGAGACATANCCTCTTCAGGTGGATGGAGGGAAGGAACAGTGATGGTATAACATTAAATGGTTTCCCCAGTGCTGCCAAGTGGCTGTGCCATGGTGAGACATAAAACTTCTACAGCCAAGCAGTTTGAGGATTGAATGTCAGTGTTTTTCGACTTTTCTGCTTTCTCAAGGTCTCTGACATCTTCTGAGTGTGATGCTTCTGTTGACACTGCTTAGAAGACAGATCTGTGTCTGCATCTGGAGATTTTTGTGTGGTCCATTCCCTCAGGCATCCTAGAGAAAAAAAAACACTGGACATGCTGCAAAGCAGACCTGTCGGTCACTTCACCAAGTGTATTCCTCCTAAGCCTGCCCTTTCATCCCTCCCATTTTAGCTCCTTGGCTATTTCGTTCAACTTAATGCTCTTTACTGATGTTTCCTGCTTCCAGGGGATCAAAAAGATAGTCTGAGTCCTTTAGATATGTGTGAAAGTTATAGATGATGATGCCCTTCTACCAATTTACTCAATGATAACTTGAAAACTTGTAACTGGGCAAGGCTGCTTCTGAAGTATTTATTTCTTCAGGCGGGCAGCTCAGGATAATGTTGAATTCGCTGGTTGGAGCAGTTAACTCAAAGCTGTTCAGAATCCAATAGATTGCCCCATAGCCATTCCTCTTATTGTTTCAGTTTATCCACAAATCTCTCTTATTCTTGTAAAATTGAAATGAAGATGAGACGACTGTCCCCTTCTGAAAAGATTTCAGTGCTGCTTGAAGTCTCCTTGCACTGGCAGAAAAAAACAATTGAGCTTTGAGCTTGAACTGAGAGACAGATAAGATCACCAGGAGATTTCCAGAGCAAATGCAGAATATATTCTTCTCTAATGGATTCTTAGTGCTGTCTGGCGAGTAATTGAATTGCTTGGGTAGGAAGGGAGAGGGGACTGGGTTGGGGTTTTCTGGTCTTTGGTGGGTTTTTTTTAAAGCTCCCAAATCCTGTGAAGATAGGAAGTAAATGGTGGTTCCTCTGCATGACACAGAATGTCTGTCAGACATAGGGGAAGCTAATTAAAATGTCACAATATGTACACGAGGGTGATGAGGCAGAAAAGACCGATCCCTTCCTTGGTTCTAGGAATTTGTCTGTGTCCCCGCTTCTATCTACTCACTGTGAAATCTGCAAGTAATTCATGCTCTGGGGGTAGGAATGAGGCCACTGGGTAAATCTGGCCTCTCTCTCTCACTGGAGTAAAGCAGAAAATAAATTAAATCCATTCTTGCTCTGCTGCAATTACTAAGGCAGCCTCACTCCAGCTGGGCGACAGCAAAGATGCTGGTTCCTGCTGCCCCGTCGTAGCCAACACTGGTACCCTCTGCCAGAGGACCAGTGCTAGCAGAGGTTAGCACTGGGGCAGCTGGGAGGGCTCCACAGCCAATCTGTTTCAGTGCACAGCATGTGAGGGGACAGAAGCAAAGCAGCGTCCGCCTCTTTCCCATCCTTTTGTTTGAAAGTACGAAGTATGTCCTGGAAAGCCAAGGGAATGATGGGGAGAGATAATAACACACCCTTTGGTGTGTTCTTTGGAAACACTGGAACGGGCAAGAGGTGGTCCAAGCCTTACAGCCTGCATCATTGAAAACCACTGAACAACAGCAAAAGGAGAAGAAAAAAAAAAAAAAGGATGATCATCAGGGAAATTGCTATAATGGTAAGATAATTAGAATGCAGAATGATTAACATTAGGCAGTGTGCTGCATTGGCAAGGACTGTGCAAGTTGACATAATGGGCCTCTTCCATCTCAAATGTGCAGTTTTTCAGCGTTCAGTTTAACACTTTCATGTGACTTTAATAGAGTTCACAGCTGAAGCAGGCATTTGGTGCTCATGTAATGTTGCACAGTACCTTTCCTCTCCTGTGGCTACTAGAAGGACTTTCTTGATGTCCTTTTTGTGTCTGCTGATACTGAAGGATGAAAGCCACTCTCACCATGGAATCCTTCTACATTGTTTTGAACGATAGCTGGACATGAATTCCTGGGCATTTTCTTCCTGTTGTGCCTGATGCAAATGAACTTCCCTAGAAAAAAAGTCTCTGAAATTTCAGAGCAGTGTTGTCTTCTTCTCAACGAGAAAATATAGGGACTCAGAAGATTGTATACTGATATTAAAAAAAACCCAAAACTTTTATAAAGTCTACTTTATAGTAGGGTCAGAAGACCCTCTGTGTTTGTCATCTTTAATGCTTGCAGATTCCTCCTGCCAGACCTCATGTGTGGGCCCTTGGATTTGCCAAAACTAAACTGATGCAAGAAATGAGATTTAGCACCACATTTAATAACTGTTTTTGTAGCCTGATTGAGTTTGGAGCAAAACTTGGAATGCAGAATGACCTCAGTGGTCCCCATCTCTACGGATCATTGCAGACCAGTAAACATTTGTTCTCCTTGATTTCTACCAACCCTACTGGCTCATGTACGGACCAGGGCATTGGATGTTTTGTCTCCCTCCATTTTCCCAGGATCAGCCGTGGCTTTCCCCTTGCTGTGCTTAGACATGGGCTGGTGTCTGGTGTTTGTGCTGGGGCACTTCTGGACACCAAAAGCTTTCCCCCACCTCTGCACGTACTGAGATCAGGCACATCCTTCACTGCAGCCGATAAAATCTGATGGTGTGCTGTGGCAGAAAATCCCTTGATCGCAGTAGTGCTTTTCTTTTTTCTTGTACCCCTTTGCTATGTAAATAAAACATCTTTTTTTCTGTAAGATGTTGGAGAGCACAGGGCCCAAGCCCCCCTCTCTGCTCGGCGCGCGGCGTGCAAGGCCCTCGGAAAGGAATTGCAGTCACGCAGCTGTGCAGTGAATATGGAGAGAGTGCTTGGTGTGGTTTGTATTTTGTGGATTATTTTCTCGCTCCTTCTGACCCTACCTCAAATGAAATTCCTGCACTTCATCCTTCCTCTGGGCTGGGCAATCAGCAGCTACGATCGAGGGGTGTACGAGGCAGTGGTCGGGCATACAAAGCAGTCGCATTAGGACCGAGCAACCAGGGCTAATGGGGAGCAAGGCTGGGAGCAGAGACAGAAATATGGCAGAATAAGATTCATTAGGGATCAGATTCAATAACTGTAAAATGATGAGAAGTTTATGATCAAAGGCCTACTTTGAGCATTTTAATGACATAGTCATTTAATCCGTTTAAAGCAGATAGATAAGGAGTTAAGTGAAATCTACAGCAGCCGCCTTTCTGAGCTGTTTATGAACCTGTTCCAGGCTACAGATCACTGTGAAAGGCACAGGATGGATGCTTGCTTTAGTAATTGAATAGTATATAACGGGCTACCAGGCTTTACAGGCTGATTTACATATGAGGTCGGTAAAACTTAATGCAAACACTTGTGGTTTGTGTTATTAGCGTGCGTGGTTCCTCAGCTATTTTTAATGTGCATGCTGCTAGCAAGAGTACAGAATGAAGGAAAGAGCAGAGTTATTTAAAAACCTTTCTGTGCCAGGATATTTAGTTCCCAGTGGGTGTATCTCCTCTGGAAGTAACATCAGTATAGGCTGTTGTGGTGACAAGGTTCAGATGGGTTCTAACACTCAAACCACCAGGTCATCACCCATAAGAATTATGCATCTGAAAAAAACCCAGGAGGGTCAAGGGGGCACACAAATTCTTTCCCATCTTTTCCTTCAACTGTTGCACTTTTGCCACCCTCTGTCTCTCTCTTGGGGACCCTCCTTGGTTAGTTAACTTCCTTCCCAGCTTTTGTTGACAAACATTTAAAAACTCTCTTGGGACAGTTGGTGGCACTTTGCTCCCTGTGCCCACAGAGTACAGCTCAACTCAGTCCCTCATTCTCACAAGCTTTTAGCCACCTGGGCACCACGAATTACAGCTGGAGCCCTGCGTGTGCCTGTGGACTGCACCTTTTTCTGTTTCTCAGGCATTCGCTCTCCCCTTCAAAACTCTCCCAACACACATATGAGTTTATAACAGAGCTTACAGCTCCTACATCCCACACACTCCTTCCTTGCCTTTGATTAAACCCTTGGTCCCGTGCACACACTGCTGTGGAGAAGCAAGCAGAGGGGGCTCTTTCTCTACTCACGGCTCAAGGCTTGTGGAGCTGCTGGAAGCGAAGTAGTTGCTGCTGCTGCTGCATTGTTTAAGGCCATGTTACAGCCCCGGCTGTGCGTGATGCAGACACGGCATCAGAGCTGGTATTGAGCTGGTGGGGAGCAGGGAGAATTTCTCAGGGCTCCAGGCCATCTTGTTTTCTACTTATACAGAAAGTTGCTGTCCCGCAGTGGTATTGATTAGTTTTAAAATAGGGAGGTGATAAATGGAGATTTCAGGTGGTTCTGGTCAATGTGACTGCAAGGGATGGAGCCGTTTAAGTCGAGTCTGGAATATCTTACCTTACCTCCTGCTGGTTTTCCTGGGAGGGATCTGCTTACAGCTAAGAGGAACAGTGTGGTCCCGTGGAGGGGCCTTCCCAGCTCTCTTCACTTGTGCTCTGCACAGGAACCACCTGCATCCTCTTCCTCCAGCTCCTCTCCCCCACACCAGCTCCCTCTCTGCTGTGGTGTTTGGGATGCCTGTCACAGCTGCTCAAAGGCTGCTGCATGTCTGAGAGACCAGCCAAAGCTGAAGGTTACAAATCCCTTGAAGCATCCCCTGGCAGCCAGGTTATAGATCAGGGTTTAAGCAACCTTGGGTCCACTGTCAATCTGCATGTTCCCATTTCCTGAAAGAGAATTGCAAAATATTTGTCTGGTTTGAAAATAAGTGAAATTTTTCTTTTAAAATGCTGGCACTGGCAGACAAATCTCTCATTACTCCACTCCCCTGTTGTTCCCCTGTGTCCCTGTGTTTTTTCAGCTACTGTTCTTTCTGAAGAGCTTAGAGACTGAGCACTTGAGAGTTCACTTGTAGAAAGTAATATACAAAAAAACTAGATTTTAATTTATCTTCTACCTTCAAGTACCTTGTTCTTAGAAGAGTGCCCGTTGCACTCTATTTACACATGACTGTTTCAGTGGTGATAATGCTCTGGACTGCAGCAGCAGCTGCCCAGGTGAGTAGTTTTCCACCCTCAACCCTGTGTCAGGAACACTGGAACAAGTTTGTAATCTCCTGAATGAAAAGGTTGTCTGGTCTCTGTGGTAGCACAAAACCCATCCCTGACAGGAGCTCAAATCAGCAATAAGATTGTTACAAGCAAAAACCTCAGGACTCAGGCTCTCTTCTTCACTTATTTATAAATATTTGGTCAATTAAGCTTATGTCTGGAAAAGTAAAACCTCCCACATAAATGTTCGTGAGGGGCGGAGGCAGGAGGGAAAGCTCAGAAGCAGCGAGAGGAGGATGGTGCCACAGCAGAGCTGGGGATGTGGCTGGGTTATCGACAGTGCACAGGGCTGCAGGCACGAGGTGGTGCCACTTCCAGCTCTGTTGTGGGTGTGAGGGGAAACAATTCTGAAAGAAAAAGGTTTTGCAGTAACGAATTTCCTTTGAGCATCTATTACACCTGTCCAAATCTACCAGGTTTGGTCCGTTGTCAGATTCTGGCACAGTTAAGTTTGCCTGGAGCAGCTCCGGACTGCTTTGGGCACAGCTGGCTGATCTTCACAGAGGTTACATGGACTGCCCAGCCTGGTAACCCAAAATTTTCTGACCATCTCACCTGGCAGAGCAGCACTCCTGGTTCTTTGCCTTGTAGTATTCCATTTTTTTCCCGTAGAAGACTATCTCATTTAACAGCTTTTGAGAGAGGCAAACACATTTGTGTGTGATTTAACTTAATATACAGGCTGCGGAGCTGAAGTGAAGGCACTGATCAGTTCTTACAGTTGAGATAACATTCAGAAAACAAATTAGACTTTGCGGTTGGTACGGATCCAGGCAGAATTCATAAAATTGAGTACTGTTTTCAAGTTGAATGTGGACAAACTTATTATGGATCCAAAGGAAGCAGGCGTGTATTAAGGAATTAGAGATATTTGTGATTTTTTTTTCTTACTGGTATAGAGAGGCAACTGTGTTGTGGTGTCCTGTGGGGCTTTTGTAATGTGGGTTAGAATTACTGGCAGTGGAAAGGAGGTAGTTGGGGGGAACAAAGCCTAAGAGTAGTGGGCTGGGTTTTATCTGTTGCAGAAGATCAGCGTGGAGCTGGCTGGTGAAGCTGGCTTTCCCAGCGTGGCAGCTCGTGATGTTCCAGATCTTTCCTGAGGGCAGAGCCATAAATTTTTTTCTGTCTGAACCTGTGCTTGAGGCATACGAATACGAAGAACCACGGTCGTGTTGTTGTTCCTGTGACACGTGCGTGCTGGGGCAGAAATAATATGGGATTACAGGGGGAAATTGTGCTTTTTCGAGGTGTTCGCTTCTCTGCTGCCCTTCTACTCTGCAGTCCTTCAGGATCCACCCCAAATGTGCTCAAGACTTGATGTCAGGTGCTGCCTTCAGAGGGCAGCTGTGGGAGATGGGTGGGGGACTGGCAGCAGGATGTTGGAGATGTGAGAAATAGTTCGTTAAAGCTTTGGCTTTAATGAAGGTGAACACGTGTGCAGAATGGTTATTTTACAAAGAATGTGTACCCATGAGGTCAGGAGTGATGTAGATAGAGGTGTGTTTGTGTTTTGTGACCTGTAGAGCTTTCACATCTCAGTCCATCTTTGTTTCTCTCTTCATCATCTCCCAGAAAAGTAGTTCTTAAAATTGACTATACTCCTTTTAAATTAGGATGGAGACTCCCTAATATAAAGCCTAGGGATCAAGAAAGATGGCAGGTGACGAATCTGTTTCCATTCTCTGATTTTTTGCACTCCTAATCACCGAATAACCCTTGTAATTTTCCAGTGAGCTGGATTACATCTGTATGGATCAGCATCCGCGTGTTCAAGTTATCATTATGACTGTGAAAAAAGACATTTCCTTTAGGGAAAAAAAGCACAATCTCGGTGGTTGGGTCTTAAGTGTCATTCTGATTTTCCATCACCTGAAGATTTGAGTAGCTCTGCCACTCTGGAATATTGAAATGAACATAGATTTGAAAGTATTTTTATATTTAGAGGCATTGATTCTAATATAATTTCTCTACAAATTAAAACTCTCCTTGAAAAAGATTAAACTGTCAGTGATAACATCTAAGTTCTTGTTATGTCTAAGAGGAATAAATGCTGAAGTTACAGAATTGTCTGGAGGCTTATAAAGTAAGAGGGGGAATTAATGATATGAGAGAGAATGGATAAAAGTATTGGATAACACTTTTTTTGAATTGGAGGAAGTGGAATGAGTTTGAATTAAGAGGTTTATGGCCAAAAAGAATACCCATTAGTTTGATATAACACAAAAATATAGTTTTAAGAGAAATCGGCCCAGCGACTTGTAGTTGCTCCATAGACTCTTTTTAATAAGATATCAAATATTGATTTAAAGACACTAAGTAACAGACGATGTATTGGTTTCCCTGGTTAGCCATCCCTATTAAAAATATATATTATTTCCATTTCATTGGCTTCACCGTGAAGTGAAGCTATCGGGTTCTCTCTATGCTTTTGTTTGCTACATTAAACAACCATTTAGTGTCAGATTTCCACCGAAAACCTAGATCAAATTGCTTCTGCCTTCTCCACAGCAAATGAAATAGTTTGATTTCCTTTAATTTCTCAGTGGAAGATGTGTTTTTTTCAGACCATGAATCATTCATGGAAATCTTCTCACCACTTTCCTTAATTTTCAACAACAACCCTCATGCCTGCACACCTCACCTGGGTGTGTTATCACTGTAGGGGTCTCGTCCGTGCTGCCTTCAGGGACAATGTTGTTTCTTTAGTCCCTCCTACTCAATAATACATAAAGATCCTGGCTGTTCCTTGGTTTTGTTGTTTTTTTTTTTTTTCTCACCACAGCATTAAATTAGAGGTAACCCTTAGTTATTAACTGTGGCCTCCTCACAGACACTGTCTTCCAGAAAGTACCTGCTGTGTTGTGTACCTGAGACCGTTCTGCTCTCTGGGATCTCTCGTGGTGCATTTGAATTCATAGGGAGTGATTGTGCCTGGCACAAATCAGAATCGGATTTCTAAGCTATCTTTGTGGGCTTTATTGTTTGCTACAATTCTGCCTTTGCGTTATCTGCATATTTTAGTAAGGTTTTATTATTTTCTTATGTCTCTTAGAGAATGTGCGCTGCATACGATCGGCCAGAGAAGCAATTCTTGTTGGAAGTAACAGGGAAATGTCACTATGAGTTCATCAGCTTTTGGGCCATTTAAAAACTGCCACAGTCTGATTTTGCATCGTGCTGGTTTTAAAAGAAAATGCGATTTTGATACCAAGGCAAATATATTACAGAATTCCTATTCCGTTATGTCAACAGAGTTATCTTAGTTAACTAGACTTGAAATCTCTTCAAGTCTGTTTGACAAGACCTGTTTTCCATGAAATTGTGTTACTTGCTTTTTCTGATCTTTTCTTCTAATGGAGTTATGTATCAGCCCTGTCTTGTGAGTTAAGGAGATTCAGTTTGCTGCGTTCTGGAAGCTTCATGAAAAGCGAACAAGGCAGCAGATAACTCGATCTGTATGAGGCGAGCTGGTTAATCTCATTTTTCAGTCTTCACAGTCTATTCACTGGCCGGTGCTGTCTCATTCCGACTGCAGTAAAATGTGCAGGTCAATACTGCCAATGGGTGATTAGCAATTTGCAAACTCCAGTAAGTGAATACATCCGAGTCTCAAGGTTTGAAGTTGGAGAAGAAGGTGGAGGAGGAGTGATTGAGCGGGCTGAAATAATGAAAACGGATATTTTCTCTCAAGTGAAATGTAAGCATTGTTGAGCTCTGTTAAGCAAGATGATGGCAGAGATTTGTACTCCTTTCACAGTGATTACAGAAAATAATATTTTTTTTCTGAAATCACTAACATCAAATGTGCTTTTCCCTTATCACCCCTCTTGATCTTTTTTCCCTCCGCTGTTGACCTGCTGGAGGATAAAAATGTCTAAATTTATGCAACTGAGATTTTTATTGTTGTTCTTGAGGCCACTTTTTGCTTGTTCAGTCAGATGAATTCCGAAGTGCTTGTCTACTATTCAGTCTCAGTTTCAGGCAGAAACTCCCTGGTTTCTGTCAGTATATTCCATACCGAAGACAATTTTGGGGTTCTGCTCATGAAAATAACTCAGAATAAATGCCTTTAGCTCCCTTGGAGACCCTGTGTACCGCCAAAGAGTGCAGCTGAAGTAGCAGTAATTTTAAGATATTAAAACTGCATTAAAAACAAAACAGTAACTGAAATATTGAAAAGGACCAGGCAATTGCTACAAGGCAGGAAAATTGCATTCTCCCTAGCAAATGTGGTCTGACCCCTGAAAGTCGGGGTGATTGTGTGCTTAAAGATGCCATCTGAAAATCTGTGGTTAGAGAAGTACAGGAAGGCTCTCTTTCAGGTTTGCTCAAATGAAGTTGAGAAGATGCCTTCTCAACTGCAGCCAGGCTGTGCTTCAAAGTTATGCATGTGTTGCCTAATTAAAACTTAATGGGAAAGAAGTAACTACTGCAGTGCAGGGGCATGTTGTGGTAGCTGTAGTGTAAGGCTGAGCTGTCCTCTCCTCCCTGGATTGTTGCACGAAGGCTGGAGAACTGGGTTCTCTCTGAGAAACACCAGAAAAGTAGAATTTCCCCTCATTCACCATTTTCTTTCATGAAAAGTGCTGTGATATATGTTGGCAATGAGGAAAGTGATGATAAAAATCAAAGCCCGAGTTTTATACAGCAGGAAGTACTGTGTTTTGAAGGAGGTTTTGTAGGGTCTTAACAGTTTAGAGATTGACCTGGCAGTCATAATACTGGAAAAACCTGGCAGTAAAATTTAAAATCATTGCCCCTTCTCATCTCTGTGCAAAATGTGCTGGTTGCTCTCCAGTCCATTAGCACAGTGACGTAAAACTGGTGAAATAAAATCAAACTGGAGACAGGACAGTTGTATCGCAGACCATTAAGTCATGCACTGTTGTTCGGACAGTTTTGTGTCTACCAAATATATTTCAAGGTAGTTTCAAACTGGGTTTGGCTCAACTTCGCAGCAGCCTAAGCCTGAATAAGGAAAATGTGTTGTTGGGGATGAAGTGATGTAAGTCAGGTTCAGCATGTTTGACAGAGACATTTTGCTAATGGGTTGGTGATCCCAGTGTGACTTTTTTAAGCATCTTCCCATATCTTTGGTTCAAATTGCATTTACTTGAAAAGACATGAATAGTAATTGAAGCTTTGCAGGCAACCAAGAAGTATTTTCCCCCAGGGAAAGCCAAGAAGGTATATTTAAGCAGATGGCTGTGCTGATATGGAAGTCCCCATGTGAACAGTCTCACCCAGCACGTGGGGTATGAAATGTTGGGGGATGTGGTTTATGTCACCTACAGAGATGCAGCTGAAATTGTGAAACCTGTTCTCTTGCCAGAGGTGTTTTTATCTTTGTCATAGGAATAGAAGGGTTTAAACTGAAATTTTGCTCTGTTGCCAAGGCTCAAGTGGATTCCTTGTGCCATCTGTGGATGGCTGCTCCCTTCTGCTTCATCTTACCCTGTGATGTTACAGCTTGAAATTCCCCTTCACAGAATTTGTTCCTGTGTGGAGACTTTCTGGGTCTCATCAGTACAATGGGTAAAGCAAACCCAAGTTACCAGCTCGTGCTTTCTCAGGCCGTATGTAACCAGTGAGGGTATTGATTTAGTTTTGATGTGATGTAGTTTATAAATATGCATGAGGATTTAGGGTTATTTAACTGTGCTTTTTAATTCTCCTTGCATTGCTGACTCCTCTAGTCGAGGGTTTCTTTGTATGCACAGCAGCCTTTTCCATGACAGCCCTGTTCTCACTGCCTGGGACATCTCTAATGTTTGTTAATCCCAATTCTGTAGAAACTTTTAATATTCAAGGAATAAAAGGAGACAAAGCGATGCCCTTCTGCATAGAGACCAAGGGAGCAGAGTCCAGCTCCCCAAGGAGCTGGGTGAGGAAACCTGGGGCTAAAAGGTTCTCATCACAAGGTGGGGAGAAAGAAGGAAGGAGATGGAGGAGACCTTTTTCACGCTCCTGGAGAAGGCGAAAAGAGCTCTTTTCATCAGGGATCCTACAACTTGCTTAAGTTAAAAAAAAAATTAACCTGATCAAATGGTGAAAAGAGAGGGAAAACCAAACATTTGTCTATTTGCCCTGAGGAGATAGAAGAGAATGTACCACCTGAATCGATATTTGGATGTTTGAGACACTCAGGTCTCTTACTTGAGAAAGAGCAGAGCAAACAGAAGAGGGTTGTGTCTGCTCAAAGGGAACCTGCAGTGACTCCTCATGGTGACTAATGTAGGTAACTACATGGACAAAAGGGTGATATGTACACGGATACATGTTTTTCTGAGATGTTGGAAGCTTTCTCCCTTTTCCTTCTACCCAGTTATCCATTGCTAGAGGAATTTCCTCCTGTACCTGGTGGGACATTGAGGTGATACTGGGGAAGATGAGCTCTCCCCAGGGGCAAGACAACCACCGCATTGCTGTGAAGTGACTGTGACAAAAAGAGTAAAACTTGGCAGTTCTGCTATAGCTGCTCTTCCCCTGGGTGTGTTGCAGGGACATGTTTTGTTTTCCTCCTTTTCCCCGTCTGCCTGGCCACAGCAGAAGGCGCGTGGGAGGCGATAACCCCTCGCAGGGAGAGGCTGCACCGGAGCTTGTTTAACCTGCAACACATTTGCTGTAAATCCCACTCAGACACTGCCCAGCTGCTCGAGGAGACTGTCAGAAATGAGTGCTCCAAAGCACTTGCGTCTGTCACGGTTTTCTGTGTGATGGGAAAGGGAACTTGACTCGCTCTTTGAGTGGAAATGCTTCCGGCTCGAGGCAGGAATCTGTTAATGATGGTGGGTTAGCTCAGGGGTGCAGCCAAGGCTGAGGGTGCTCATTCATTCGCTCAAACGCAGTGGGTTTGCTTTGTACCCTGCCAGGTTGGAATTAGATGTGCAAGGACATATAATAGTACTTTTATATGCATTAAAGTACAGGATCAAAATGTCCTGGTGCACTTAAAGCCTCTAGGAGATTCAGCATTGCTCCTAAGGCTGTTGTGGTTGACCTCAGCATCCAGCCTGTGCCATGTGTTTGCTGTACAAATGCACAACGTGATTGACAGCTCTTCTTGTCACTTGTTTTTCAGGCTTTTATATGCTCAGATGAACTTTGATGCTTCCATGAAGGCTTTTACATAATTTTTAATTATGCATCTTTCTTTTTATATCAGATAGTACCTAAAAAAAATACCCGTAGAGGTTTTGCTTTTTGGTAATGAGATCCATTAACTGGAAAATCCTATTACATTGCAGTTTCACTCTGCTTTATAAAGTCTTGAAAGCGGGACCTCTGCTGTCATACTTCATTCTGACTCTTCCTTCCCTGTCTGGATACTGAGGGTCCTGGTCTAGCACAGCCAGCCTGTTGCTTCTCTCCTCTGGGATCTTCCCCTGAAATCCCATCTGAATTCATTCCGAAGTAGAACTTTAGCAGGAAATACGTAATTATGGAGACTTCAAAGCAAGATTTATAGAGCATTGTTAGGAGGGAAAGCTTTGAGTGGCTGAATATCTGGATTGGAGTGAATACTACAAAAAAAAAACTCACTTCAAGTGTCTCCTGTCTTTCTGGTCTACTGGACAGTAACTGTATGTGCATGTTGCAGAATAAAAGAGAGAGCAGCAAAGAAATAGTTAATTTTTTTGGTAAACTGCGTGTACTTCTCTTGAAAACCTAGATTTGGTCTGACACCTCTCAACAATGTTCTCAACCAAAGTTACTTCATTTGTATGGCAAAGTTGATAGAATGTTTTTTTGAAATTCAGATCTGTGGGAGCCAGCATTTCTCACCATATAAAGTTAAGACTTATCTCTGAAAAAGAATTTTTATAACTCACACTATAACCTCTTTGGGGCTGTTTTCAGAACCTATGTGCTTTTTATTTTCAGTGTCTTTATCAGAGGTTTTTGAACCAGCACAGGTCTCCTCTGCATGCTACTAGACTGTAAATAATAGCAACTTTTTATGGACTTTGTTCTCAGGAAAGACAGGAACCCTTGACTTGAAAAAACAAGTGTAGAAACCCTGGAATTCAAGTCTCTAGGTGGTAACAAACCATCCTAGAGCAGACTATGATTTTCTTCCATTTCAATAAAAGGAAGAGCAGCAATTGAAAAGGACAGTGAACATTTGGATGCATTTTTTCTTTTAGATTATCCCAGCTTCATGCCATTCCATGTCTCTCTGTCCTGACTCTTAACCTTCTTGTCACGTTTGTTTGCATCCCAGACCTCATCTGAATGCCTCACTCAATGCAAATTACAGTCTTGCATCCTCCAGGGAACAACACGTTTGAAAGAGGTATAGAAAACAGATCTCCTTTTAGAACTGCACCTGAAGGGCTTCAGCACCGCTGCTAAGACATTTTATTTTATTACTCCTATTGTAGCAGTGTCCAGAATGTGTTACATATTGTACCCGAAGATATGGTCTGGTGTTAGAACAGCGTGATTAGGGTGATTAGAGCTTTTTTTTGTGTGTGATACAGCCTAACTCCAACCACCTCCCTGTCTCACTGCTAATTTGCTGTAGATGTTGCGGTGAAAGAGGCCATAGGGAGGAATATCAATGAGTATGGATAGTGTGGAGGAGCCGCTCAGGAAGGAAGGGAAAAACCCCTGTAGAAGCCTTTGTGGGAGGTGGAGCTGATGCAGGTGTCCAGGTGGCATTGCTGATGGAGCGGGGAAGGTGGTGTGGGGTTACTCACTGCTCCTGAGGGCAAGGATGTGGAATCTCTTGTGCTGGTGGAGGACTTACTGGGGATGAAGAGGCGTAACTCAGGCTAACGCAGAGTGTCTTCAGTGCTCTGGAAATGACTGACGTGAGTGTTCAGGAGGCCAGGGGTGAAAGGTTGCGTGGATCAAGGTGTATGGACGAGAGGTCGCATCACCTGGGCAAAGATCTTCCTCTTTTGCAGAAGAAGTAGCAGGTGTTGTGCTAAGAACTGGCTAAGAGAAGGATGGAAAGGTTGCCCAAGTGAATTTCTGCTGCCAGGTTTCAGTGTTGTGTGTGTGCAGATGCACACAAAAAAACGATGGAGAGAAAAAAGGTAGGGAAGCGGCATGAGAGCTGGTGGGAACAAATGAGCCTTTTCCCAACATCCAGCACCTTCTGTTTTTCTTTTTTTCCCACCCAACTGTTTCTGATGTCAAGCATGCACGTACTGGCAAAGCTACGAGGAGCAGGTGGTGGTTGTTGCTTATTTGTTAGTTTGCTTTGTCTCATCTTTGCAATCCATTTTTGTTAATACAGCTCCTGTTCCACAGGCTTTAAAGATCCCTTGGTGTGGTTATCTTGTGTGACAGAGGGAGCTGGGGCGGGTGAGCGTGCTGTGCTTTGTGCACTGGGTACAGAGGGAATTCTTTGGGATGCAGTTTACTTTGGGTATTACTCTAATCACTTTAACAAGCCTGAGCAAAGAAACAAAAAGAACAAAACCAAGAAACGGAATTTCCATTAAAATGGCATTTCCTGAGGTAGGATTAAGCTTTCTGAGGCTGCCTTGTTCTGGGTACAGAAATGCCTCCAATAGACTTTTGTATGAGAGAGTTGAGTAACAAATTTTTTTTTTTAGAGCTGTTAAAGTTAAAATAAAATTTAGGTAGATCAGGAGAAGCTGCTCACCTGAATAGCCAGGCAGACTCTAGTTAATAAGCTACTGCAGCAAGAGCTGTGGTTGTTGGGGACCTTGCATATGCTTTTCAGGTGATAAATTCCAATTTTGCCTTCCTGCTGCTTTTTTTGTTCTCCATCTTTGAGTGAAATTTCCGACTGGTATTGATGCAGGACTAACAGCAGACAATTCTTGACATAAATGCTGAGCCATTAACTGTAAGCTGAAGATAAACATGTTCAAAGACGACTTCTAATGATATGTGACTTCTGCTTTCATAACTCAGTGGAAGCAACGGGGTGTTCATTAGCTGTGTGCAAAGCCCGTGTGGCTGTGTTTACCCACAAATACCACATGTTTGCAGGAAAGCCAAACAGTCAGTCCAGAAACCCCAAGCCTTGGGAAAGGTGTGCTTGAGCTGTGTAAAGGATCCGTGGTCGGGAGGAGGCACTGAATCCCAGGACCTGCAGGTCCCCGGAAGCAGTGTTAGCTCTTCTAGCATCAGAAACCTGGATTTTGCAAGAGTTCAGTAGCTGGAGCCTGACTCAGTGAAAGACCAGCCGGAAACCTTGAGTAACATTTTGTGACGTTTTGTCCTGTCTTTGGAGGATTCAGGATGTGCCACCTCTGTTTTAGTCCAGGATTTACCAAAGTGTACCACCAGTGAAGCAGCATCCTCTGCTCAAGAGTTCGAAAGTTCAGTTTTGGACACTGACCACCTGTTTATACCCAATGATCTGCTGAGTCTTAGTGTTTACAATTTAAGCTACTCTTTTGCCTACAAGAGGCAGTAAATGGAAGCAAGAGCATTCTCTGGCCAGTTGGATGCTTTTCAAACACATTCCTTCCACCATCCCCCCAACTGATGCTCTATGTTTTGTATCTGTACACAAGAAACTTTCCCATCTGTCTCCTACAGCTAGATGCAGTCTTTATTTTGAATATTCTTCCAAGGTAACTACTGACCCATTTAAAGCTGATACAATCTACTAAGCTCCTTAAATCATTTCTGTTTAAGTTCTCCAGTACTGAATAACGTGTCCCAGTCCAGAAACTGTGGAGATTTCTCTCTTAAGAAGTCAGCATGGGAAGAAATTCCTTAGCTCTGGAGGCAGCGGTGCTTGGGTGGCTCTCACCGTGTGCGAGAGTCGTGTGAAGAGGAAATGGTCCTTTCCTTGAAGAGCTTCCAATTGCCAGCCTTTTCTCAGCAGGGCCAAGCACAAGCTGTTGCATTGCCAGCCAGCAGCGATTAAGCTCAGCTGTCCATATGCTCCACCAGAATTTATTGTGCTGCTCAGAAATCACAGTCTTTTAAGGCTGATAGATACCAAGACTATGAAAAAATGAGGTACTTAAGTGCGTGTCAGCCCCATCTATGGGTTTTGAGGATTTTGCTTGCCAAAACATTAAACAGAAGGAGCCTGTGAGGATGTGAAGTCAGCTGAAAATCCTTCACAGTGCCTGCTGACATTGTATGCTGACAGTGACTGCCTTTTTGGGATGTATGGACTTCTTTAATTTCATCAGTGATGTTAGATAAACATATTCACACCAATGGAGACTATTCCCTTTGCTACCAGCTCTACCTTCTGATCAGAAATACCTGCAGCAGATGAATAGACCTTAAATGGAGTTGTTAAGCACTGAACGCTTCATCAAATGTAAAGTGGTCCACATGGTTTTAAGTACTTTATTCTTACCTGAGCGCCTGTGAAAGTGAGTGGAGTAGAGAGAAAAGCTTTTATAGCTCCTGGAGAAAGACATCGCTGAACTGGGACTGTGCAGTTTTCAAACAACCAGGAGGAGAGATGCCAAAATAAGTTCATCCCTTTTCAAGGTGCTGTCACTGGCAGCTTTCATTGTTCTTCTAAACAACTCTTCTTCTAAAGGAAAAGTTTCTGTTTTTCAGAGATTAAAGCAGTCCTGTCTTCATTCATTGCTTTGGCACTTGACTGATTTCTTCCCTAATGGGCAGATTACTTAGGAAGTTTTTGAGCTGTAATTTCAACACGTAGACCAACATGCTGACTGTTTGACAATAATATAGTTTTAAAAAATGACACAAAGCATCAGCACAATTATCTCCCCGGGGTGGTTTTTTTTCAAGCTGGAAGATGGAAGTGAGAAGGGAGGCAGCAGCATCTGACTTGAGCTTGTACCTCGGTTCTAGATGACAAATTGGCCCTGTTGCAAATTCTTTTTTCCATAGTCTTCTGTCAGAAAGTTTATTGATAGCCAGTCTTACTAAATAGTTCTGCCAGAGTGTGCTTGGAACATATTGCATTAAGCCAATATTTGTGAGTGGCATCTGCGGTGTCTGTCTCACATAGCGACTGCACAGTTGGGACAGGAGCAGTGGGATGGTCCATGAGAGCATTTCCCTTGTGCATACCCTGGGGCATGTGTCTGGAAGGCTGAGGATAATGCATCGAAACAACATTATTTCACAAATCGTGGGGCATATTAACACGTGGAATCAACAAATCATCTCTATAAAATGGCCGGTGCCCTTCTGAGAGCTGAAAAAAATTGGTTTTTCTGCCTTAAGCGCCAAATCAGCTAGTTAACATCTTGCTTTCCAGGAATGAGTAATTCACTTTTTTAAGTGCCAGCCAGGCTTGGTTGGTTGCAATCAATCAAGGTATTTATTGCTTTCCCCTAAATTGAAGCTCTGTGTACATTTTTCTGACAAATATGAATTACTCATTCAATGTTACTCCTCAAAAGAAGAATCAATGAATGCCAGCAGTTCTCTCTAGTCCAAGTAATTTGCTCTTCAGAATCTCTACAATTTCTGGTTTTTAAGGTACTGGGGAAAACAGGGGTAAAGAGAGGATGCTGCTGAGAAACTGGCAGTGATGTGTTATCTTTGCTCTCTGAGGCACTGGCCATGATGTGCTGATGAGCAAAACAAGCTACCAAGTTACTGCTGAATGAGCCAGGGATGGGGGATGGCTTTCCAACAGAGCTCTGCAGGTCACACATCGATTGCATCCCCCAAATGTCTCGTACTTCCATATAAAGGCACCATGAGCTTAAGTGGATTTGGTCAAACCTCACATTCAGGCCGAGTTTCCAAACCTGCAGCACGATTTTCACGTTTCTTGGAGAAACCAGGGATACATTACCGTTTGTTACAAGATGCTTTTTAACTCTGCTAAGCGATACCTCCTTGCATGTGTTAGTTCAGCACAGAAGCAGCATCTGGAGCTGTGCCTGGGCAGCTGTTTGGGGAGTCCCAGCTCCTGTTCAAGGAACGTGGCTGTCTCTTCTGTGCCCACCTTTCAAATGCCACTGTTTGGTCTTCCTCTTCAGTCACTCAACATTAGAAATGGTTTTCTAAATGGGCAAATCTGTTTTAGATATTCTCTCCCAGTGCCTGAAACACCATTTTCCAGGTTTCTGCTGCACAACTGAAAGGACAAAATTATGATCAGTAAGACTAATTTATTGTAGGTGGAAGTGCAGTTGACAGAGAAAAACCAGCAATTTACATTTTCCAGAGCTTAAGGGATTCCAGGAGGATGTTGTTTGCTTTCTTCAGTCCCTGATTTCCTACCAGCATGAGGGTTTCATGTCTTTCAAATGCTACTGAGATTTTAATGCTGCTTTGCTGTCTGTTATATTTAGGAGTTTCCAGCCGTGACTCTTCATACAGCCAACCCTGAACCACTCGTTTCCACAACACAAAGTCACCCCCAACCTTCAGAAATTTGGAAAAACACTCCAAATGATCCAAGTTGTGATACTGTTTTGACTTTCTGTATTGCCTACACATGAGACCCATCCCTTTCATCCAGCGCTGCCTCTGGCCTGCACTGTTTCCATGGAAAGCTTCCTGCATTTATTTGAAACTCCAGAGAGTGCCAGTAAATTTCCTGGAGACTTAAGTAACGCTCAGCTTGGTACGGCTGTGAGGTGGCAGCATGGTCTGGTGGTGAGGAGGGGCAGCTCTGAAGATGTGTTTTCTTTTCTGCCACGGTGCTGCTGACGAATCTGGAGCCAGAGACTGCATCTTTCCATACCTGCGCTCCCCTCGCACACTGCGTCTTCAGGCTTTGTTGTCTGCCTTTTGGGCTGTAGGTGGTAGTTCCTTGTGGGGTTTGTACAGGACCTGGCATGCTGGGATCCCTGTCTCACTTGGTTTCTTTCAGGCATTGCTGTAATACAAACCAGCTGCACTAATATTTTAGCTGTAGGGAGAAATGTACTGGTTTGATGTGTGCTGTGTAGAAGAAAGAGAAAGCTACTGCCCCTAGCCCAAAAATGTGAGTAGCACAGCAAATATGTTAGTGATCTCCCAGAAGTGTTAAATGAGATGGATTCTGCCACTGCCTTCGTTGCACTGTGGGCTTTTAAGAGATTCTCTTGTCTCGGTGAAGCTTCAGACTGATGTGCTGAGGAGAGCTGGTGAACCCTGAAAATAAGGCTGGGTCCTGGTGATGAGTTTTAGAGCATGATTTTTCAAGGGGGACATGTTATGAAAGGAGAGGATAAATGGTCTGAAAGATCTGTAATCGCCAAAGCACTGCAGCTTCGTGGCAGGGCTTTATAGAAAGGCCCGATAGATAACAGAAAAGAGTAAATAACCTGCAGAATAAAGAGACTGGTGCAGTGTGGGTTACAGCAGCCCCAGAAGGGAGGTAGCAGCAGTCTCCAGATGTGCAAGGCTTTCCTCACACAGGGATCCTGCTGCTGTGTCTGCAGCAATGGTGATCCCTGCACTGGAGCTGGAATGGTGCTGGCAGCCAGAATTGAGGAGCTGTGAGCTCTGCCTGACCTTGGCAAGGGAGACAGGGCCAGAGCCCTTCCCAGCTGGTCAGAAGCACCAGCAGCTGCCCAGGGAGAACTGGGATCCACAGCTGACACTGGAGCATCTTTGCCAGCCAGAGTAAAACCTATTACGAACTCTGGAGTTGCATCTCTTCCCCTGAAAAACAAACATGAGAGTGAGGAGTGCCCTGACCTGTCTGGAGGAGTCCTGAAGTGCAAATAGCACGAGAAGGTAAAGAGCTGGGTGCAGAAGCAGGTTCGTAAATGCCAGTGTGTGCTGGGGAGAATATATCTAATGAGCTGGTGTTGCAGCTGTCTTCCTTCTCCCTCTGTTTGACATCTCCGAGATGCTGCTTGTGTCCTTCAGGTCTCACCTGAATTTCTCTTGGCCAGGGCTGTTGGTGGGATTATTTCTTCTTTTGGCCTGAGTTGTCCAATTGGCAATTAGGGGAGGTTTGTCTCAGCCTCGCCATGGAAATGGGATGACCAAGCCCCATTGCTGTGGGGCTGCAGGGCAGTGCTGCCCTCCCAGGTGTTCCTGAGGTCACTGGAGCCAGGCTTGGGCAGTAGGAGAACATTCACCACCTGCTCAGTGCATGGCCAAGGGTTGGGAGACCACATGCTCTTGACTGTGGGGAATGCAAACAGCTGGGAAGGGTACCTGAGCTTTCCATGCCTGAGTCTTCCCAGCTCTCTGGAGCGAGCTCTTGGAGCAGGGTGGACCTCTGGGGGTTCCTCTCTTGGCCTGGAACATACATGTGATCTCCTTTCTTTGTTTTTAACTTGCACTTACACTGTGGAATAGTGACTCTCTCCTGCCCAGGTGCACAGCTGTGGTCAGACTGGTTTCTCAGAGAAGTTACGAGGAACCACCACGCTCCTCTTTTTTTTTTTTTCCTCTCGGGAGAAAAGCCCAGAAGAGCATCTCTGACCACAGTGAGAGAAGCTGCTGTTTTGTGAGAGCCCACAGATTTGTCCATGCTCTCCAGCACTCTTAGAGCAACCAGAGATGCTGCAAGATTCTCACATGTCCTGCCCTGGCACGGCCCAGTTATGGAGCTGTTGTCCTTGAATTTGTCAAGCCCGTTTTTGAAGCAGTTTTGTGTGTGCTGCCAGGTTCAGGGGCAGTGAGTTTCAGCAGTTCACTGCCTGATGAGGAGCTTCACAGTATGTGAATAGAGAGTATTTTCAATAAACGGTATTTGGGAGGGGGATCTTCTGGGGTCTCTTACCAGCAATGACCAGCAATGCAGGATGAAGTCTCTCAGTCTCTGCTCTGGTTTGCATGGAAAAAAACCCACATAAAGTTCTAGCATGTCTTTAATGGAAATGAAATGATAAAATTGGGATAATATCTACCTCATGCTGCTCTTGAGGGTTAATTAATGTTTACAAAATCACTTTAGGTCCTGAGATTTAATTGAAGGAAAAATATTACCATATAAAATAGGTTTTTATGCAGGCACTGCTATAGGGTTTCAGCTGGG
Organism: Rhagologus leucostigma; assembly: GCA_013397725.1. Classification (NCBI taxonomy): domain Eukaryota; kingdom Metazoa; phylum Chordata; class Aves; order Passeriformes; genus Rhagologus; species Rhagologus leucostigma. The sequence goes on along the minus strand of VZTD01001450.1, from coordinate 1,007,560 downwards.
CAGAGTGCCGTGGCAGCCAGCGTTAGCACATGTTTTACTACATTTATGGTTGTGAGGCTTCCTGTAGTTTATATGAAAATTGTCTCTCTGAAATCACAAATGAAACATCAGTGTTTTCCTCTCGCTTTGGAAGAATATTAATTTACCATCTTAGGGCTTGACTGACTATTTCAACTGCTGTAAATGCAATCCTCATTCGAGAAAAAAAGAATGGAGTATCTGTTCCCTTGCTTGGGACAAGCTGATACAACTTGCTAATGACTCCACCTTTGGATGCCATGGATGTTGCCGGCTCATATGAGCAATAAATCAGGCTGGCACTGGGTGTCCTGCAGTACTTTAAGGGTGTATTTGGGTGTTCATTATAATCTCCTGCCATCAAGAGGTTTTAAATACAGCTATAAAACTTCATTTCTGGAGTTAAATTTAAGTGTGGAAGTATCAGCCAGGGAGCAAGTTCTGCTAAGTGGGGTGTTTCTGTGGTTTTTTTTCTGGTTTGTTTTTTTTTTTGTTTGTTTGTTGTTTCTTTGCCTTGTTTCAGGGTTTTTTTTAAATATGGAGTAGCAAGAGAAGGAGAAACAAGACTGGGTTTGGCTGCCTTCAGCTGTTGTTATAAAACCTTGTCACTGCGTAAATGTCACCTTTTTTCCTGCTGTAACGCTTTTTGATTTCTCAGAGTAGTACAGATTGGGTGGACTTAGAGGTTGGATTAGTTACTCACTGTGCTTCTGGTTTTTTTTTGCTGCCACCCAGGGCGACTACGACCCCAGCAGAACCAAAGTTCTCCATTTCAGCATGAACCCGATGAGTTTGGCCAAGCAGCAGCGCAAGGAGGAGCAGCAGCAGCTGCAGGAGGAGTGTGAGAGGCTGCGGGAGCTCGTGAGGGTGCTCGAAGGAGGCGGCTCCGTCTCTGCGAATCTGGAAGGAGTTGGGGGTTTTCAGTCCCCACAAGAAGTTGCAGGTAGGCTGCTGGCTTCCGGTCCTGGGGATGCATTTACTCATCCGTGTTGCCAGAGGAACTGACTGCAGAAGCAGATGGAGGCATTGCAGACAGTGTGCTTGATGGAGTGGTTATATGGAAAATGAAAAAAGCTGGGTTGATGCAGGAGAGAGTGAATGTGTGGTGGCAGTCCTGGGGCAGTATGGTAGAGGGTGGGTGGTAAGGCTAAATAATAATAATTCATATCGTTTGCTCATGATAAATGAAATACCAATACAACAGCCTTCATAGGCTGGTGCTGCCGACGGAGTGAAAGGAAATATTTCCTTCCTTTCAGGGCTGGTTTAGCCCTTGAGGTAGTACAGACAGCAGGAAATAACTTTCATAGCTGCAGGGAAGCAAGTGGTTGAAATCTTTTCAGACCTGGCTTAAAACAAATTAATATTGTTTATCAGTGTATATGTGCCCCATTAATCACAGCTACATTCAATACTCCCTGAAAGCAGAGTACATCTTTCACCGAGCTAAATACGTTTCACAGAATCTGTGGCACTCCAGAACAGTCTGTCTTCCCTTCACATACCTGAGTGAGACTTTTTAGCACAATAACCCCAAAAATCAACGCCTCCAGACGTGCTCTCAGACTCTGAAAATCAAGGTAAGGATATCAGTAAAGCCTGACCCATCACCTGCAACACTGCGAGGAATCAGGCAGAATTGAGTTTTGCCGAAGAGCCCAGGAGAAGTTACTGCTGTAACTCTCTCATGCCCTCAAAACAATTTGTTAGAGAAGAGAAAAATAAAAGAGAACTGCAGGTCCACATGGAGCTAACCTGGTGTGTTCCAACTGCACGTACATGGTCAGTGTCTGGAGGTCAGGATCCTCCTTCAGATGAGGCTGAGAGAGCAGAGCTTTTCCCAAAGGTAATGAGTGCTGGAGACTTCAGACCCACAAAAGGGCAGAGCCCAGGTTTAAAGAAAATGCACAGAAGAAAACATCTTTCTCTGTTATGAAACTGAAATTCTCAGAAAGTAGCTTGTCTGTCTTCCCATCGCTCAAACAATGGCACTTTATTACTGCTGAGAATGTGTTTGTTCCAGCATCTCATAGTGGATTATGGTACTATATAGCCTTAAAAATATGATGGTGAGAAGTGCAGATGAGATGGTTTATGAAGTGAGGAGCTCACTGGATGTTACGAGTAAGTGACAGTTCTGTCACTGCCGTTGGTGGATGCTCTAACAGATGCATAAGCATGAAACGCTTGGCAAACATTTAAAAAGACCATTGTCTCAGACCCCCACTGAGCAAGTCTTGGGGCTAGTTCTTGCATTGCAATTTGAATTCAAAATGCACCGGGTTCTAGGGGTTTAAATTGCAGTAGATGCTGCTGCCCGGTGCCCTTGTCTGTCCTCCTGTCCCCGAGTACCAGGCACGTCTGATGCTGCAGGTCCAGGGGGCTGACAGTGCCCTGCGAGCCCCGGGAGGGCAGGGGCAGAGGGGCTGCAGAGGTGAGGTCAGCCCCGTGTCTCTGTCGCTGATGAATGAACCTCTGGGGTATCATCTGCAGTAATTAAACCTTCTCTTCTGGGGGAATGTGTTCCTCACGTGTGCCTCCTGTGATGTGTTAGTCCGAATTATTATTCTGCTGCTGTTTCACGCAGTTGCTTTTAGCTGTTCGTGAGGTGCCTCTGTGCTGGGATGTTACCAGGTTTGTCGTTAGCTCAGAAGGGATGCATTTTTAAAGCTGTTTTCTCTTCTGCCTTTGATTCCAACAGGAAAACAAACAGCTCGCTGGGTTTCGGGGTGTTTCCAGCCTCACGTATGTGATGCTTCTTTTTTTTTCCCTTTTACCCCAGTCCCAAATTACATCATTCTGACTTCTGGTGACCAGCTCAGATGGAAGAGAGCATCAGGTGCAGAAATCAGAAGGGTGGGAAGTACTTCAGTGTCATTTACCACAGTCAGGAGGGCCCTTTGGATTCTCAGAGTGCCTATAAGTGCATCTGGAAGTGGTTCTTGTAAACAAAATGGGGAAAAGCTGTTGTTGAAGGATGGAGCAGCCCTGTGGATGACTCTCTTTGAGGACAGGGTGAAGGTATAGGAAGCCAGGTTATATGGAAAGATCTTGGGCATCTTTTCTTGTATTTCATGTGCTTGTATGCATCACTGTCATGCACAGGGCAAATTGCCATGAATACACCTAAACTCTCATTTCTGCTGTGGGAGCATTCAGCAGCATGGTCAGAGCATGGGAACTGCAAATATTGGGGTGTGGAGAGATGCTGAGGGTGTTACAGTGCTGACCACAAGGTTACTGGGTTATTCTGAGCTGGCTTTCAGTTAGCCAGGTGAATGCCAGATTTGGCCTTCTGGCTGGAGCAGGGAGAGCTCCTGGTGGGTTTGGGGACGGCTGATCAAGTGTGCTGTGCAAGCTGCATCCATTTCTGCACTGACTCCATCCTGCATCCGCAGCGTGGATACAGCAGCTGTTCAGCAGTGGCTTAACAACATGGATTCGTGTGGCCAGAAAACTCACACAGTCTCCCTCTGGATAAGACATGGACGATCCAGCTTTTGCTGTTTTCTTAGCTCTGCCCACAGGCACAGCTGCCACATGCTTTCTGCTCAGTGTATTTTCAAGGTGTGAAGTGGGGAGCGTGTGGCAGAAGCTCCCTCTGCTCTGTTTGCCACTGTGCAATTGGCTACCGCCGGGAGGGAGGTTTGTTGTGCATGATAAGGGAGTGGATTTCAGTGAGTTTTGTGAAGTTGTTTCTGTAGAAAAATAACAAGAATTGGAGTTTTTCTTGCACCCCTTTCTGCCAGCTGCAGTCCCCATCTGTCTGTTTATCCAGCTCGTTCATGTGACACACTCAAGAGGCAAATTCAGTTCTCTGAGCTTTTGAGGTGGGAGGTCCCTGGTGTCAGAGTAGAATGAGATGAAGAGAGAGCAAGGACAGAGTAGGAAGAGTGTGGATAAAAGCTGGGAGGACAACAAAGGTCGTATGTAAGTTTGCGTTTTGCCTTTAGACAGATAGAGGTAAATGTAAAATTTTAGTGTCCTGTTTTGCCGTATAACCTGAGTGGCTGGTTGGTGAGGAGGGATTTGGGTGGCCTCCAGCCAGCCAGGTTTGCTGTGTTCAGCAAGCTTATGTGGTATGCAACAGCTATGCTTATGGTTCACAGAATTATAATTATACCAACCAAAAAAAGGCATTAAGGACAATGATGTTGATGGTTTTGATAATAATGTATTGGCCACTGTTAAATCCCTTCACTGGACTGGAGTGCAGCACATTCTTTGCGATCGTATTTCCGACTCTTGCGTAGGTAATAAGAAAATTATTACTGTGGACGTTAAAGCTCATTAAATGTGACTCTATTAAAAATCAAGGTTATGCTGGACTTTAAATCTCTTTGAGCATAACCGCCGGAGGCTGCAGCACAGCCTGGCAACTTGCCACGTGGTTCAGTGGTCCTTTCCTCTCGTTTATGCCGTGATAGTCTCTGTTCAGATGGGGACCTATGGAGAGCTGTAACAACATCCTGTCCTTTTCCAAAATACAGATTGGCAGGGCAGGCTCGTGGGGTGTTCATGGGGGCAGGGCTGTGGCAGCTGCACTCAGGGCGTGGGCTGGACCTCTGTGGGTGTTGTGTTCCTCTGCTGGGTTGTGTAAGGGCAGGGAGCACCAAGGTCAGACAGCCATCTGGGGAGAGGCTCTGAGTCCTCCTGCCTCGGAAACAGGGGTGCAGATTGTGACAGCTTTGGAAAGGTGGTGCAGGGCGTTGCTGCACAGATTTGAAATCTGTTCCAGTTCTGCATTTCCCTTTCCCGTGCTCTTCACGCCTTCCCCCCACCGCCCCTTCTGTATTTCGGTCTGCATCTTTTTTTCTTCCATCTCCATAGCTTTTCCTGTTTTCCCATTTCTCTCCAGGCCATTGATGTTTAGATCTTCCTTTTTTTGCCTTGTGGGGTCCTGGTGGATGTCTTGAATTCTGGCACTGCTAGAGATGGATTTGGGTCTTAATTGCAAGCAAGTATGTAGGTGGCAGCTAATGGGAAGCTGACAGAAGTAATGACTTGGAGCAAAGCACAGGTAAAAATGAGAGACAATGCTTCAGGTGCTCCTTATCTCCATTTGTGTTCTTATCTTAAAGGTAGTGTATCTGAAGGTAGGAATGGATGACCCGTGGAAGCTGGTTCCTGACTAAAAGAATGCAGTAATGTGAATTTTCCATGAGCTCTCATGATTTATTGCTATCCCGTAGCTACGCTGGAGTGTTCCCTTCTTCATGCAGCTTCTCTCTGTGAGAAAGAGGAAAAGTGCTTTTAATATTCTTTCTGGTGAGAGAGAGGCTGGCACCCCTACCAGGAAGGAAGATGGGGAAATCAACTCTGATTTCAGCCATCTGTGGAGAACGTTGGAACTATTTTCCTGAACATAATCCCACCAAAAAGGAAAGCTGTTCATCCATCTCAATGGTTTCAGTGTCCTTTTCCCCTTGTTAGAGAAAAAGGAGGAAAAGGGGGTCCTTGATGAAGGACTGGGGAATCTCACTCAGAGGCAGGTGTTTGGCCCTAACAGAGATGCTACACCTGGCGTTCAGCAGGGGCTGTTCCCAGCATCACGGCCATGCCAGGGCCTTTTAAAATGTGTTTAATTGAATTTAAATTGGGTAATGAATTAATATTAAAATAATCTAATCTTGTTGAAGTGACAAGCCAGAGACGGTGAAATTTGTCACTGTCCCAGTGTGCTTGTGCTTCTGATGAATGTGTTTCTGAGTACAGAAGGTGACAAAAAAGGAGCAGATGGAATTTAGAAGTTGACGTTCTCCATCCACAGTTGGCTGAGCTGTTGGTGCTTGGAAGCCTTGGTGCTTCCTGCCATCTGTGTAGGGAATCCACACATGATGAGGGCTGCATCTGTGAATGAGACCCGAGTCCACCTGGTGGAGGATTCTTCCATGACCTCAGTTGCTGGTGGGTGCACAGGTGGAAGTTCAGCCTCCATTCCTCACCTTGTGCCAGTGGCTCCCAGCGTCCCACTGGTCAAATGGGCTTGGGCCGGGTGAGTGCACAGCGGGCAGCTCTCCTTCAGTCTCATCCTGCCTCTTCCTGAAGTACAGGAAGGATTCATTAGGTGACCCTTCTCTCACTTATGTTTAACCTGCCAGTTCCCCTTCACTTGTACTGAAGGAATTGCCTTCGTTCTAAAGAGACACAAAGGTCCAGGGCATTTGCTGCCTTCAAATGTTAAGGGACTTCGGTTAAAAGCAGGATGTTAGCCTTTGTGCCCTGCCTGTATCTCAGTAAATTGCTTTCTGCATATCCCAATTTCATCTGAAGTTAATAAAGAGCTTGACTTTGCCTCTGGTGCTTTGCTGTGCGCTGGTGAAGGTCTGTCCTCTTTCACTCCAGAGATGGCCGCATATCCTTGATGGGGAAAGAAATCATCCCCTACTGCTACCTGCATCCGAGATGTTGCATAGCATCGGTGTGCAAACCACAAATGATTCGGAAAGCAGCACAAGGGATGAGTGTTATTAGCAGCAGTCCTGACCCACTGGGATCTAGCTGCCTGCTCTCCTGTGCTGACTCCACAGCCTCCGTGGGGCAATCCCTCCAGCTCTCAGCTAATTCTCATTATTATTGTTTTTATGGTGCTACTTCCTCTTCTGCAAGACGTTTAGACCAGTCTGGGACCTGAATAGTATATTAAGACTGGGAATAAGCTGATAGTTCAAATAGAGCTCACTTTGATTTCCCTCCTTATTCTCCGTATCCCTTTGTCTCAGCCCAGCACTAGAGATAGCCAGGCGGTGCTGCTAAACACACCTGTTTTCATAAATAACTCTGGCAGAGTTGTGATCTCCTGTACTTCATATTGACAGTGGTTGGGGGCAGAGTCCCTAAATGGTGTCAGTGGATTTGGGCAGTGTAGCCGTAAGGGGAAAATACCTGGAAGGTTTTGTGTGTTCTGATTCAGCAGCAGTGGCTTTGATGGTAAATGTTCTGCACTACTGAAGTCACTGCAGGCACCTATAAAGAACCAGGAGTCCTGGCTTGAATGAAAGTCCAGTACCTCAAGAGGGCTGGGAGAAATGTTCTCTGGTTTTAAAAAAAATTGCTTTAATCGTATATAGTATTCATCATCCAGAAAGATTCCCGAGGTTTCTTTTTTGGAGATGATACAGATATGAAGTCATGCAGCACTGAGGATATTGCAAACAGTGTGCCCTGCCTGTGGCAAGATGCCATGAGTCTGTTGAACAACCAGAGACTTGCCCCGAGCTCGGTGTAATCTGTGTGCTGCGAGCGGGCCAAAGGTTGCTGACCGAACAAACCCCCAAGGATGCCTGAAGCCTGCAGCTTCTTGTGAAACTGGGATGGGAGGTGCCACTGAGACATTGCTGGAACTTTCAGACTCTGTCTGTTGTCCAGGGAGCCAGAGGTTTGTAATAAATTCTGTAAAGTAGTTCTGTTGTAGCTAGCGAATGTGTAAAACTTGGTGTCAGTCAAAGGTTACTATCCAGACTATACTTAGCCTTCACAAAGAGCAAAAAAAGCTGCAGGATTTTTTCTTGCCCTCCTTTTCTACCAATTTCACTTGTGAAGTTCTTGGAGAACTCAGTATTTCTGTTTTTCTAAGAGGCAGCCTGTGAACCTACATAATACTTCCACAGCAAGTCCTACAAGGGGTTTTTAAAGCATCTTCTACCCTCTTGCTAGGCACTGTGTAGAAATGGATTACAAAATATTTAGTAGAAGTAGAAGCCTTGTTCCAGAAAAAAATAAAACCGTTTTTGCAAAGAAAAAAATAGTAAAATAAGTTGTGAGAGAGAAGGAAATGGAAAAGAAAATAAAAATGTATATGTGATGAGGAGCACCAAATTTAAACACAACTGCGACAACACCTGCAGTCGTTTCTGCAGCAATATGAGGAAGGAGGCTCCCAAGGGAAGATTCTCTGGGCTTATTGATCCTGACTTGAATCTGGGTGTAATGGAAATGAGTAGCACTGCAAAAAAATACAGCTGAGGAGAAGGCTGCTGGTTTCCTGGGCAAATGCATTTTCCTTACTCGGTCCTGACACAGTAAAGGTGTGGTGTTACATGAGGAGGAAGAAGCTGCCTTTGCTGAGGTAGGTGGGAAGGTTAGAGGTAGCTAATGTCATTACAGATGGGCAGATCAGAGGTGACTTCTGGGAGCAGATAAATCAAGAGAAAATGTGTAGAGAAACCTAGGCTAACAGGGACTATTCTGTCTCCTTCTGTATGTGGCTGTGCAGGAAAAACTGGTGATAGAAGCAGTGTGTTTAAGCCTGATTACTTGGGATTCCTGTTCCCAGTCCATCAGTAGCTGAGTGAAATACAAAGTGACCATGTGGAAGAGTTGTTCTCACTACCAGAAGTAACTCCCAGAAGTAGCTGTGCTCCTTCATTTCTTCTCAGGGGACGTTCAGAACCTTTGCAAGGAGAAAAGTCAATGAGCTGCACAAGGATCCAAAACCCTTCCCTCTGTGTTTTAACTCCTTCTCACCACCACAATCCTTATAAAACACCATCAAATTTGTACTGTACAGAAACTGCCACATGAAAAGTAACACCCTTTGCGGCCGCAGTTCTTCTACATCCCTCTGGTTCTTCAATATCCCTCTGTGCTGATGGTTTCTTTATCAGCCAGCAAGCCTGTTGAGCTTTATTGCTGGTAAACTTTGGTATTTGTGTTTTCCTGCTTGGTTATTTGAGTCGAGCTCACATTGCTTGGTTGTGGCCTCCTTGGTGGCTGTGTGACAGCTGGGATGCTCCTGCTAGGTCTCTCCAGTCCTGAAGGAAAGGAAATGCAGTATTATCTGCAGCTGCCCTTCGGCTCCTGCGGGGCTGTGCTGTGAGCTGCCTCTGACAGCAGTTTGCATCATGGAGCAGCTTTTGATTAGGCCTGATGTGCCACAAGGCCTCTGGATGTACACAATTGAAAATGCTCTTTCATTCATCAGCAGGATTGAGAAGAAAGGCTTGTGCTGATGTCTCAAATTCAGGCCGACACGATTTCCCTGACATCAGAAAAAGCAGCCTGCCAGCGTGGCGGAGCGCCCCGGCAGCGGAGAGCCTCAGATCTCTGCTCTGCATCTTGTCAATGTATTGTTTCTCCTGGAAATTAAAGCCTGATGCCTCCGTGAGCCAGTAGAGTGGTAGAAATCCAGTGGAGGAACTTTGCAAGGGGTGTCAAGGATACTGGGAACTCTTAAAAAGCCTTGTGCTGGCAAAGTGAACGTCCCCTTGGTTGGGGATGTTTATTGGACTCAAGAAAGATTACAGGAATGGGAAAACACTGAATTTATTTACCCTTTACTCCTCCATACTATCCAAGATGGTTTTCCTGTTGTGATCAGGTCATAATAGGAAAAAAATGACTGATATTGCAGGTTTTCTCTGGGATCCTCGTATCAATTTGCAGGTAAGTATATGTGGCCAGGAGCTGAAATCTGACTGTCTTCACAGGATAAATCAGGGCTCCTTAACACTGAATCCCAGATGAGGCAGGGGGAATGTGTGGAGACTGAGAAATAAAGTGTGTCTCCTGTACCGCATTTCAAAGGGGCAACATGCAACTAAAATTTGGAAGCCGAAGGATAACTTTTGGCATGGACTGTTTTTCTGGTTCGTCTCCCTGTCTGTGGGAAGCTGGTTTTTTCTGAGAAATACTGTTTTGCAGCTGAATTTCCAGTTTTTCTCTTCTCTTATGCTGATTATTTAGGAGCTGTAAATGAAGTAAAATAAGGTTCAATATTTTAGAGCGGCGGCTGTATTTAAGAAGTTTATATTTGATGAGTAAGTTGATGACATTGCATTATGTGAATTTGATGTGCAAAGTTGTCACTGGAGTGTAAACATAGTGACAGCAGGACCAGCAATTCCCAGCCTAATCAAGTAAGCAGAGTCACACATTCTTTGAGCTATAGCGTAATAGAGACTGATTTACATATTAAAATGAGAGAAGCTACACAGATCCAACAATTAAGTTGATATTTTAATTGCCTAAAAGTCAGGAAATTCGAAGTTATGTTGCCTGCATCAGTTAATTTGTCACCCACATCTATTTGTGGTATTTTCAATGACTTTATTTGGTACAAAGCTAATGTGGATTTAAATACATTTAATGTTAGCTGTGGATGAAAGGAGAACTTTGGATTTACTGAGTTAGAAAGCAAACTAAGAGAACTGAGGATTCAGTTTTTGGTCTGTTTAAAAGAAGTACAAACAAATTCCAGGTAATTTCTTTCTTAATATTCTAGTAGACATGTTGGGAGGGAGGGAGAGGGAGCTATATTCAAATGTAATGAAAAAAATTCCCATTGATCTCAATAGACCTTGAATTGTATCCTTAACTTCTTGTTTTCTTTGTAAGGAATAAGCTTTATTTAATTGCAAATTCACACAAATGCACTAGTAGCACTAAGAATTACATCAATATATGGATTCTGTCCTTGATGTTTATGCTGGTTTCACAGGGCTGATCTTGCATTCAGATAAGCTCTCAGTATACAGCTCCCTTATCTCCCCATGCTGATGTTCTGATATATGAATGCTTGTTCCCTGTGCTCACAAAAAGCTATTCACATGCAGAGTCTGACGATTTTTATATAATCCTTCTTTGAATTAGACTACAAAAAGAATGTGTTTGAAAAGGTTAACTAATGGATACATTTTTCTCCCTGATGAGGAAAAGAAAAATGGTGAAGTGCTGAAAAATGGTCAAGCAGAGTTTTGATCACGCTTTTCTAATCAAATACATTCTAGGTGGTGAACAAGTAGGAGAAATGTTAATCCATAGTGGATTTATTTGGAATGGAGAACATCTATTTGGAAAGCAATCAGCATACAAAAGCAGACACTTGTAATTACTTTGCTGTCTTAATCATGGCACTGACATCAGTACCATGATGTGGTAGCGTTGTGATATCCTTTAGAATGTGGTGCTGACAGAAGGATGTCAGCAGGAAGGGAGAAAAGCCTGTCTTAGCATCTTCAGCCCTATCGACCTGGCTTGCTAACACCCCGGCGTTAGGTCAGTAAGTAGATGCAGTGCTTTCTGTGCTGCTGGCTGTGGACTGGGCACCTCATGCTGCTGGTGTGGTTTCCTGCCAGGGAGGCAAAGGCATCGTTAAATCATAGCAAGTCCTAAAATGCAGGAAACTCGTGTCTGCCCATCAGGGATTTCTGAGCATCTGGGAGCAGTCCATTCTTTACAGTAAACTAAAGCTACCTGGTGTGGTTTGTGTGTCACAGCACTGATGCATCTTCCCTCACTATTGCAGTGTTTCCATGTTTTCTCCATTTCAGTGCCAGCTTGTCTGGCATCTCCACTTAGAGAGGAACAAGTCAATCCAGCCTCCATTAGGGAACAGCGTATTCATTCTCGTATACAACCAGCTCCAGCTCAATGGATGAAAATCAAACAGATGAAGAGCTGAAAATGAGATCAGATTCACAAATTGCCTTTTCACTCTCTGGCTCTCCGCGTGCATTTCTGTCTCTGTTGAATAGAGGAGTCTCGATGGGTCCTGTTGGAGGACTGTGGCACGGTGGGTTGTTGGGTAGGTATGCAATGTTGTAAAGTTACCTTCTGCCATGATCAGACACCATCGTAGATGTGCAGCAAAAGCACCTGAATTAAATGCATCAGAGGTTTCTGTAAGGAAGGGCCGGAGGCAGCAGCAGCAGCACCACCTTCGCTGGAGTGTGTCATCAGAAATCTCTCCGCTGGAGGCATCAAAGCGACCGTGCAGATCTGAGAGATTCAGCAAAGGCTTTCTGAATAGGCTGGTAATGACGCCGGCATGTGATTCCCCTTTTAGACTGCCATGCTGCAATGCCTTCCCTGAAATGAGGCAGGATTCAGGCGAGGGGAAGTTTCTGTCTCGTTTTAGAAAGGCGATAAAAATAAATCCCGAGTTAGAGCCGGTGATGTTAGAGCCGCGTAGCAGATGTGGGCTAAAGGCGTTTCCATCGTCAGCCACCATGGGAAGGAACTCCAGGTCAGGATGTTTCCACAGTGAGTCCCTTCGTCGCTACGTGGGCAGGGTGCTGATGCGTTTGCAAGCTCCCTGCAGAACATGCTTGGACTCCCATGGTGCTACAAGGAATAGCAGAGATTACTCTTTGCTTCCATTTCAAAGCACTTCTTTCTACTACAGGATCCTTCGCATTTTACAGTGAAAAGCCCCAGGAAAGAGGAGGGGAACATTACCCTGTGCTTCTATTCTAGAGTCCCTAGAAAATTTTTGGTGAAGGGAGAAATTTTAAGCAGAATATTCCCACATAACGAAAGGCTTCATCTGCAGGGTGATGTCCTAAGCCAAATGGAGAGGCTGCTTGCAGCACTTGGGAACAGATTTAAAGCTAATGGCATCTTAGTTACGCCTCAGGTAGCTCAGAGTCCTCAGCTGCTAACCCCAACAGAAATAAATAAGGATAAAAATTAGAACCAGGCATATCACACCTCCTGCAGCATGTTAAACACTGCTGCTCTTCTCTGTCAAATCTGGAGTGAGCCAGGCTCGTCCATACAACCAGGGCAAGTAAGCAATTAGCAAGAGGTACAGAAATAATGTTTAGGAAGGTATAAAGTTGCTCTGAGAGCTATGGAACACCTCTCCTTGTTTTGCTCATTGTTTAGAGGGGAAATGTTTGACACTTAACAAAAGCTGACTAATTCTTTGGTTTTTTTCCTTTTAATGATCGGAATTCAGGGGAGGGCTGCCTGTGACAGGCGGGAGAAAGACTTGCCATCCAAGTGAAGCTCTTTTTAATTAGAAAGCCCCTTGGATGATTTAGTTTGCAGTGATTTGAGTGCTGGCTGGTTCAAATGTTTCAGCAGTACTGACCAGCAGGATGCAGTCCTGTTCTGCCGGCTCTGGTTTGCTCTTCAGGCATCAAGAAGGGAAGCTGCTCCAACAAGGAGAGTCTGTGATGAGGGAAATTATAACCAAGGCCAGCCATGCTCACGACTTCACCATCTGCTGGGAGGGCTCTCCCTTGGATGCCAGCACTGGTGGGAGCAGGCATAATGATGATAATATTTTCCACTTCTGTAGCACCCTCTGTCCAAAGGTCTCTGAGTATGCCAGAGATACTAATTAAGCACCCATGGGAGGTGGGCAGGAGTCTCCACACAAGCTTTTTTTGCTTGCAGAGTCTAAAAAGATTGTGGCACTAAGCTTTGGGCAGCAGTTCCTTCCATCAGGCAGCTCTGGAAGAGCTAAAAACCTTTCATAGTGTTGTTAGTTTGAATCAAAGCTGCGTTAGGAAAGCAGTCTGGCTTATGTTAACCTGCTGGACTGAGCTTATGCTCCTGAGTGGTCTTGTTGGAGGAGCAGCAGAATCTGGGTCTGCTGTAGCTGGTTCAGAGTTTCTTGCAGCGTAAGACTTGGAGTAGGTCATAACTTGTGTCCAGTCCTTAATATGTGGCCTTCTGAGGAAACTGTGCTCTCAAGATCAGATGGAAATCTCAGTGCAGTGCTCTACATGTAAAAAATCATGGAATCATAGTCTAGTTTGGGTTGGAAGAGACTCTTAAAGGTCATCTAGTCCAACCCCCTGCAGTGAGCAGGGGCATCTTCAACTAGGTCAGGTTGCTCAGAGCCCTGTCCAGCCTGACCTTGAGTGCTTCCACCCACCACCTCTTTGGGCAACCTGTGCCAGTGTTTCACCGTCCTCATTGTAAAAAACTTTTTCCTTATATCTAGTCTGAATTGATCCTCTTTTAGTTTAAAACCAACTGCAGAAGCCTGGCAAAAAGGTCTGTCCATGCCTTTCTTATAAACCCCCTTTAAGAACTGAAAGGCAGCAATAAGGTCTCCCTGGAGCTTTATTTTAGATAACTCAGTCTTTCTTTTTCGTGACTCGCATTTCCACAGACTTCAGGAAATACATAGATAACACTGAATGGTCCATCAGGAAGGACTAAACATGTGAAAAAGGGAAAAATTTGACCACAAATCTTTAGTGCATGATGCCAGCGCTCACAGTCCTGGATTTAAAAGTATGTTCCCATGAAGATCCATTTAACATGCTCTTCAGTCGGAGAGAGTTGTCACAGTGAAGCTTTTCTCTTCCCCTGAGTGCAAGGTATAAAATGAAAGCTCCTGATTAAGACCAAGGATACACCTACTATCCGCCATCTCTAAGAGGAAAAGTACTGTTGTCAAGTATCCATTATATGGTGTGTAAGTGTATTTGAGGCTATTAAAGACAGTTATCCTCAGCGATTTATATGTAACAGGTTAAAACGGGGGAGGGTGGGGGAACAAACCCTTGCTGTGTTTAATTATTGCTGGGTGCTGCATGCACTTTTCTCCATTATTTACTTAATCTTAAATGCCAGATGCTAAAGGGCACCAGCATCAATTAACTGCTTAATTAGACTTGCAAAGAAATCATGTAATTTAGTTATAGGCAAATAAAAAACCCAAAAACGCGCACAACAGAAGCTCAGGGCTCTCTTTGCAATCATTTTTAGAGCTCCCTGCATACATTGTTTGCTTTCATTGCTCACTGGAAACCCTTTGGAGCACTCTCTGTGCCTCTTGCCCTGTAGGGAGCCAAATGTCTGGATGCAGCATCTCTTGTTCGTTCTGAGTGGATTTAGCCCCAGCTTGCTTTGTTGCTTTCCAAATTCTTTAAATAGAGGTTTGGATGAAGGATTTATGTGTGGTGCCTCGTCCTGATGCAGAGCAGAACCTGGCCCTCGCCCTTCCTGTGCTCTGCATCCCCTCTGGTGCTTGCTCTGCGTGCCCAGTCAGGAGAAGACCATGTGCTGCTCCCTGTTCCTCCTAGGAAGATGTATTTTTGTGTTTTGTAGTGTATTTTAGTATTTTAGCATGCAGCCCGAAAGCACCCTAACTTTAACAAAAAAGCCCTGCTTCCCTCGCCTCAAAATAATAGGAAGCCGGATACTTTTATTCCATTAGTTGCCACTCCTACGAATAAGAGTGTTCACAGGAGCGGAATGCATTTTGTTTTATCCAGGCCTCCAACTCTGTCTGAGTCCTTGTGCTTCAAATTGCTGTTAGAGGGTAATAATAATGCCCTGGGCTTGGGTGTAAGCAAAGTTTTCCTTCTGGAGAACTGCTGCTGCCCCTGTGGCTCTGGTGCCGCTGTTCTCACTTTGGTATCAGCAGCACTGTCATTGCACTGCCTCTGCAGCATCCCCTGTTTCACAACTTTTGTTTCTTTCTAAGTGCCTGGATGTTGGAAGCTGCTGACGTATTTTTTTCTCAAATGTCCTGAAACCTTTCTGAAAACAAGGTGGTGTTCAGCTTTTGAGAGCTTTGTTCTCCCTCTGTGCCTGTGCTGTCTCAACACTGCTCTTTTCCTTTCTGAAAATGCGACCTTACAGAGTTCCTTATTTCTTCAAAGCACTGTATAAACATTATCTAATTAAGTATATATAACATGCCCTAAAGTATGGTAAGGGAAAACTGCAGCACAGCATTGAAGTTTCCAGCCACTTGATCCAGTGTAAAATCTGATTGAATCACTAATTATTTTTCAAAATGCTGTGCCTAATGACATGTATCAAGACAGGAAGATCAGAGCTGCAGCCAGAAGCACTGGGAGCCGAGGAGAGAGGGGCTGTCAGGTAAGTTCTGTATTAGTTCTGGAGTTGGTTTGGATCTGCACAGAGGTAATAAACAAAACAACAACAAAAAAAGAGTTGCTGCAGCATTTGGATCTTTCCTGTTTTGATATATATATAATCAGCTCTACATTTCCTGTTGAAATGTTCATTAAAATTGCAGCCCCTGTGATTATGCAGCTGCCTAATTCAAATCAATGAGGCTCCTGAAACAGTTTTGGATATTTTTGAATACTGCTGTAGAACTTCCTTGTTTACAATGTTGTGATTAAGTGACTTTTTTTCTAAGTTGCCTAAAGCATTAATAAAAATCCCTTTAGTTTTTCTCTAATTTTTTTGTTTGTTGGTTGGTTTTTGTTGGTTTCTTTTTTAATCCGAGCAGCTGCAAGTAATGCAAACCTTGCTTTATGGCTTTATCTTTTACTTCTTAGTGCAGAATGTCTTTTTGGATTGATAACTTAATCAGAAGCCCAATTACAGAAGTTCTTTGTAATTCCTAGTAAGCCATAATTGACTTTTTTTGTTTTGAAATCCAAATACAAGTAAATAAAATTAACAGAGCAGCAGAATAAACCTCACTGAGATATCCTGTAGGTGGTGAGAGGGAGTGAACAAGTGTCTGTGTGGTACTTAGTTGTTGGCTGGGGTTAAACCACGACAAACAGTCATGCTGGGCTTCCAGCTCACCAGCTTCTGAAGCAACTGTTGATAATGCTGCCAAGAAGATTATAATGTCCAAAGGGTCAAGTACTCAATAGGTCTCATGCTGAAAGGGAGGTAATTTCAGTTTTACTGGAAAGATGCATTCAAAGTAATTTCAGCTCAGGAAATTCTGCTTTGGAATGCTTCAGAGTGATGCCAGGGCTCTTGTCAGTTTGTTTAAATGGCTTTGGGTTTATTAGCTTTTCACTTTTCTAATACCTTGAATCCCTTTTACTGTTTGTTACTGAAGCCTTGGCACAATTCTGATGTGTTTAAGTCGCAGACATTACAGGAAAATACCTAAATCAAAACATTGTGGGAGAGAGACAGCATGAACAAGCAGATGTTTACAGTCTCTGACTTCTGTGGTTGAGGAAAAGCAAACACATTTCTATAAAAACTCAACGTGGTAAAAGCATTTTAGTTGCCTGTAGTTACATGCTTCACCTGCTTGCAAAGGTATTTTTCTAGCTGTCTTTTGCTTTTATTACCTCTCTCCAGCTGTACTTATTAACTCCTTTGTTTAACTCCACTTGGTTGTGGTCCCACTGGGGCTGCCGGAGCAGGGGAAGAGGCAGAGCTGGCACAGCTCAGGGCTGGATCTCTTGGTCACATCATCCCTTGCTGAACGCATCTGCTCGAGCTGGTGCCGCCAGGTCAAGCATCGGGGTGGCCAGATGTGAACCACTGCAGATGTTTGGGCATCACAGCGTGATTAAGCCCAGATGCTCTGATACCAACCTGCCCGCGCTGCTGTCACTGTTACATCCCTGATCACAAGGGGGATGATGCTGTGGAAACTGTGCAGGTCAGAACTGGTCAGTTCTGGCTGGCAATTGCCAACTGTCTCATTACTGGGTTGAGAAATACATGAAGATTTTAAATGAACCCTTGTTCTGTGGTGCTGGAGAAGTAGGATGCAGCCTGTAGGATTGAGAAGTGAGAATTGTTACTTAGTATCATCCTTTGTGTCCTCTTGGTATTCAGAATCTATTCATCTATTGAATTCACCTATTGAAAGTTGGAGGTGAATGCTTTGGATGTGGACATGGGAAGTGAATGAGATGGAAGAGGACAGGAAAGACCAAAGCTTTTTCTTCTTTTTGCAGAGAATAGACTGAATGTGATTTGGCCACTGCACCTTAATGGGTAATCCCCACTCTGAGCCTCAGATGAAAAGAAGAAATCTATAAGGCTAGAGATAATGCAGGGGGATTTTTGCAGACTTTTCTCAAATGTAAAGTGAGCTACTGAATAGCACAGCCTTTAAGGCTAACTTTTTCTTCGAGCACAGAGCTAATTCATTGATTTAGCCGAGTTGGGTAAATCTGTTTCTTGTTGCTTGCACATCCCATGCACACAGACCTTTTGTGTGTACCATTTTTTCCTTTCCTCGCTTGTTCCTCAGCATACACTTTTCCTAAGCCTCTCTGACCTGTTTTGGCAGTGCTGCTCATGCCAGCAGCGTGGTCTCCATGGCACTTGGTGTCGTTGACCTCAGTGGGAACAGTCCGCAGCAGCAGTGAGTAAAATGTTCTCTAAACCAAACCTGAAGTGAATCCTTCTTGTGGGAGGCTGCAGTGCAAGAGATCAGGATTCTCTGTGCACTTGCTCCCTGGTGTGGGGTGGATCATTGGAAACCAAGAGTCAAGGTTACCTCAGTGCTGTGGTTTTTTCCTATACCAAAATAATCTCTTTGGTGACTAAGCACGGGATTTTTTGACTGATCTTATTCCAAACAGGATAGTCCCGCACTGAGCCAGTGTTTGGTGCAGAGTTCTCAGGAGACAGAGAGATGGAAGAGTTCAAGCGGTGTCATGAAGCAAGAGAATCTTCCCAAGAAGTAGGGCAGGAACAAGGGATGTAGAGGCTGTGCAGGGGGCATTCAGGATGCAGTTGGAAAACAAAAACAGTGATATTCTGGAGCAGGCTGTTCTTTGAGCCTGCTACCACAGTTGGTGTGGTGGAGCTTGCTGCAATGAGCCTGTTGGCCTCTCGGGATTCCCAAAGTGCTCTGCAAACTTCACAGCAAAAGGAAATCTGCACAGGGATTGCTTCATCCGCCACTAACGTGCGTCCATGGCTAGTGTGAAGTGCAGTAACTGCTTAGTGCCACACAGGAACCGTCCCGATGGCAGAAAGTGAGAAGTGCCTTTTTAACTTGAAAGTGGAGGAGGCAGAACGTGGTTACCAAATGGCATTGGTACAGGACTGATGCCACAGTCCTGGGTCATGCCCTTGGCCCCAAATAAAAATGCTCTGCCGGGAAAATGTTTTACCTCTTCTGTAACATTCCAGGTCTGAGTTTCTTATCTTCTCTGAAAAATGGTATATCCAGAGCGCAGCATGCTCCCTGCCATAACCTTTAGCTCATTACTGATTCAGGGAGTGAGTGCCAGCTATTGAATCACAGGGCTGGGGCCCAGCTAAAGGTCGGGATTGTGTCTATGTACATGAAAGCAAGCACAGCCTCTTCTTTCCAAGAGCACTAACACGTGGAAAAGTAAAAGTTCTCGTCTGTGAATTCTGCAGCTCTCATGTCAGGGTTGGAAGCAAACAGACAGGTAGGAAAAGGCAGCTTCCCAGTTGGGGAGAATCACATCAAGGGACTGATGGAGTTCAGGAGACGTGGGCACAAGCATACAGCCATTGTTATCCTTCAGGGTGGAGGAAAATGTGTTCCTGCCAGCAAATGCAGACAGTACCTGGAAGCAATTTGAAAAGCCAGGCTGACTCCCATGGCTTGCTGGCCTCCAAGATATCGCTTTTACCTGTGTCCTGTATCCCACTGCAAAGGTTTCCTGCTGCTGTTTTTTCCAGCTCATGCTTAGTTTCCACAGCTCTCTCTGCCTCCAGCAGCTTAACTTTGCACTTAAAATTTCTTGCCTTTTGTAGTTTGGGTTGTGTGATTCAGGATTGAATGCCTTGCATGTGTAGGGAAAGACAGTCTCTCCTGCAAGACATGCATGGACTTACGTATCTCTGCTGCATGTTAAATTGAAGGATTTTACCTCTGTTATTTGGGATTTCTTGGTTATTAAAACATTTCAATGCCTGTCATTAGCAAAGAGGCATTAGGCTGACAGAACCAGTTTCTCAGTCTCCCACATTTACTCACCTGCATCAGTTCTGCTGAGCTTAATTGTCATTATAATCCATTGGGTCACCTATGCTCCGTCAGACTGTTCTCTCTAAGGTTTTGTTTCATTAGAACTTTATTATGGAGCTAATTTTATTTTTTAAAGCCATCAAATTCCAAGGCTGAGCTATGAATTTTCCTGTTAAACAGGAAGATATCCCAGGTCTGTGCCATGATTCAGCAGATTCTGTGTTCTCAGAGCTGTCACCAGATCCATGCTGTCGAATTAAGTAGTATCCTTGACTTTCCTTCCCTTAGCTCCTCTATCTGTAAAATGGAGACAGTGCTAATCTCTCATTTGTGTGACTCCATAAGGTTTGTCCAGCACTTCAAAGATGCCAAAGACAATAAAACTGCCAAGCCTCCTTTCACTAACAGGATTGATGATTTACACCCAAA
Source organism: Rhagologus leucostigma (assembly GCA_013397725.1). Taxonomy (NCBI): domain Eukaryota; kingdom Metazoa; phylum Chordata; class Aves; order Passeriformes; genus Rhagologus; species Rhagologus leucostigma. The sequence goes on along the minus strand of VZTD01001450.1, from coordinate 987,735 downwards.
ATGCTCATTTTTGTGCTAAAACAAGATCACCTGAAAGATACTGCAATTGGAACCAACCCAAGGAAGGGGGGAGGAGGAAACCATCTGTTACACAACAGCAGAAACATTTCAGCGCATTTCCCTGGGAAGCTCTGGGTGACGAGTTTGGAATATGAAGGCTTATTTATATGGATGGAGCTAATTTTCTCTAAGTTATTCATTTTTCACTTAGGGAATTACCTAATCTTACAAGAGACTCTGGGAGGAAAGATTCATTTATTCTCTGTCTCATTCAGCCCCGGGCAAGCCTGAAGATGCTCTGCCTCTTCCAGTTCTGCTTTTTTAGCTGAATCTATTAATGGAGCTTAAAGATTTTGTTCTTCTGGATAAAAAGGGTTAATCTTTCTCCTTCCCACTCACCCTTCTCCTCCTCTTTTTCTGGAGAGTTCTTTTTTTGGTGGCTCTGGCTGTTTCTATCATCTTCTCCCCCTAATCTGCCACTATCTGAAGAATTCATTACATTTCAAATCAGAGGCCTTGCTGCATACATTAGCAGGTTTTAATAGACTTGCCACGACTCAAAAAGGAGGAAAAAAAGAGAGAAGATTTAAAACTCTTGTCTTGCCGAAAGCAGACAGATTGACTCAAAAATGACTCAGTCAATAAAAGATGAGTTTTGAAAAGGCTTCCCTCTGCTCAAAGGGAGCTCGTATTCCAGCGAATTAGGTTTTTCTAAGCCCACTGTCAGAAATTAATAATACATACGGCATGTAAAATGGATTTAGCCCTCTACAGCCTTATACAAACATATCTTTGACTTGCTAAATGTGACACGACTACCAGGATTTTCCAGCCTTTATCCCAGGAGTTTGTCATCTCTCCAGAATGGTGACCTCGGTGGAATTTTTAAGCACATTAAAAAAAAATTGCTAAATGAGATTTTAATTAAGACTATGTTTCTACTTCCCTCACCCTTTTTCTCCATCCAAACCCTTGCTGTCAGAGCATTTTATTATTATTTGCAGTCAAAATTATGCCAAAAGCTCTGGTTTAAGCTCTCAAGCTATCAAGTCTCTTTGCTTGACTCTTTCAGTAGCCTTCCTTTGAAGAAAGGTGCTGAGCCTTCTGCAGAATCTTTAATTTGGGTGTGGTTTTTTTTCTGCTTCCACAAAAAGGCTTATAGGCCAATAAAATACTTCTTTCTTAGGGAAAAAGAAAGGGCTTCTGTCTTATTAGATCTATCCAGAAGTATTTTTGTGTGGTTTGAGTTCTTCCCAGATGGTCCTGCTCACCTTGCTGAAGGTAACTCAAATATGCAGGTGTGAAATCACTCACCACCACTGTTTGTTCCTCCATCACACTCTCTCAGCTGATAAGAATTAAAAGTGGTATTAATTTTATCTTCCTTGATGATTTGGCTAGATTCAAACTGGCCTTGTTGAAACCACAGAAGGTGTTGTCTTGAGCAGGTTGGTCCATACAGCCTTGTGGATGGCTGTGAGCTGACTACATTTGTCCATCTCTGTTTTCTCATTCTTCCAAATCCCACTATTTAATTATTATAATTTTTGTTTTTTAGATATCAGAGTGGTTGACTCAGTCTTGAAATCTTTTCCGCATTCTCTCTCTGAAAATCTTTTTCCTCCACCTTTTATTTTAATTCCTTCTTATGAGTTACCCTTTAAGCTAACTTTGCAAAGTCACTCCATGTCCTGATCTCCTCATGGATCTATTCTGTCCCCAGCTGTATTATTCTACATATTGGCTGTGGGCTTGTGGAATGCCCTGTGTGAATGTGTTGCAGCAACATGAAGTCTGACTCTGGACAATAGCCCCTAGATGATGCAGAGAAACTTTTAAAAACATCAGTGAAGAAATGAATGCACTAAAGTGCTCCATTTTGGACCATTATGTGCTCTGTGGATGTTGCTTGGGCTTGAAACAAGCAGAGCTCATAATTTTTTTAATATGTTTATAGGTTCTATGAAAAGTCTGAGCTTAGAGTTGTCGACAGTATGCACCCAAAAGTGCAGCAATAGTGTGTTCTTCTTTCCCACCATCAAACAGGAGACTTGGTCAGATTTTCTTGTGCTGCTCTGGCTCCGAAGAGATCTCTAATCATGGGTGTCAGTGTTTAGAACAATTTCCATCAAAGTAACAAGAGGCATTTTTCACAGAGCTGGAGGTAACGAGCTGGTTCAGCTCTAGCAAAAGTATTTCACTGGGTAAGAGATTTCTACTTTTATCTCCAAGGTCAGACTGTTGCTTTTTTTGTTGTTGTTGGTTCGTTTTTTGGGTTTTTGAGTATACACTTGACGTCCCAAGGTTACAATCCCAGGGTTACAGCTCTGGTTTCTTGGGTGTGATTTCTGGTTAGAATGTGGAATTAGCAGCTGCTGGAGCATCACTTAATGGGATTTAATTCCCTCTAAGCCAGGTTGGATGGGCCCCTGAGCAACCTGATCCAGTGAGTGGCCTCCCTATGTGGAACAAGATGATTTTTAAGGTCCCTTACAGTCCCAACCATTCTGTGATTCTGTGTAACTGGAAATGGCCTGTCCTCAAAGGACACCCAGCAGAACATTGCCTTCTCCAATACCGATTTCCCCAAAGAAATTTGTGTGGCTAAATCTCTTGGTCTTTCTTGCACAGGCAGAGCCCCTACTTACTCATTTCTGTCAAGAGCCATGAGTAATTGCTTCCTTGGAATTCCACAAGACTTCTGCTCTTTGCACCACTTCATTCATAAACATTAGCCAAGCAAATGCTGCTTCGTGGGTCGTATTGTAAGATACAACCAGGAGCTGTACAACAATCCCAGGAAGAGAACACTTGGGTGTCTTGCGTTCGTCCAGTCCTCAGTGTTTAAAATTCTTGGAAAACCCAAATATATAAGACCTAGAAATCAGCTGGGTTTCTGCAGCTGGAACTGATGCTGGAGTCATTCTTCCTCAGGGCCTTTTATTATAACGTACCAAGCTCCTTCCCAGGATAAGTCTCCAAAGTTAATGTCCTGTTATCTCGTGTCATAGTCGGGAGCTTTTAGTTTTCTTTTGAAGACGTGCTCCTGATGTTGGTATAGAGATTAACAAAACTGAAGGCAACGAGCGTGACTTTACCTCTAGTTTTGTGTTTGTTTCCGGTTTAGTTCATTTTTTTAATCTGTTCCGTGTTCTCTTGACTTGAGAAAGTAGTTTTCCTGGTGAATATTATCTCTCTTGAGCTTTCAGCTGCTTTGCTGGGACATAGCCACCCAATAATCCCTTGGGAATAATTGCTGGTGTCTTTTCAGATAATTCTTGTGAAAGGTGATGAACTGCTTGCCACAGTGAGATGTTAATAACACAGAGATGCCCTTTGTTTGAAAGCTGGTGCAGAAATTACCCCATGCAGTTGTTGGAAAGTCAGGCTTGTGATGGTAAGAAGTGAGGAATGGATCCATTCATTTGCATATAATTCCAGGCCTTTTGTGTCATCTTTTGTGTAAACCATACAATTTCCATCGCAGTGGGGAATGTGTGCTCATAATACAGAGGGACAGGAACATGGGCTCGCTCTCAGCAGGAATCGGGGTTAAAGACATGTCATCTACTGAAAAGGAGGAAAACATGGTCTGCAGGAGCTACATCGAGAGAAACAGCCGTGGATAATTAATGAATCCAAGTTATGAGACCAGCTCAGGGGAGACCATGCATCCTGATGTCCCCTCTGAGTAAGCATCAGAAAAAGGGAGGAGTCTGTGTCCTTCTAGGGGTGTATTGAGCTGAACTGTCCCTGCATCTGCCCCAAATCACAACCAAGACTTACTGCACATTTTTCTTGTAATCAGAGGCTCCTTTTACCAGCCAGATCCCCTGCAGCTGTCTGAGGTGGACATCTTTCTATGTGGCACTGAAATTAAACTCTTAAAAACTCTCTAGACTGCAGCTGACCAGCATGTTCCCAGTGTAGGTTTCTCAGTTTTTTCATAAAGAGAGATGTTTTTTTGAAAACAAATGGCATGGGTGTCTCTGTTCTCTTGTGCTTTAGAGTCAGAGAGGTCCATAATTACTTGTTTTACCTTTTTTGTTCTTCCTTCTCTCTTTCTAGGTAGCTAGGAGGTCTCTCTGAGTAGGCAGTCAGTCCCAATGATGAACTTTACAATTAGAGCCTTAGTGCCCATCTTCCAAAATTTCTAATAAAATTGCATGAATATTTAATACCCAATTATTAAATATTTAAAAATTGAAAACGGAACTGGCTTGGAAGTTAGCACGTGATGAATAATTCAGGATCAGGAGAGGAGGCTTGGCATTTGGGCTGAGACAGATGTTACCTTTCCTGTCTCCCTGCCCCGAGATGATTTTGGTGTCCTCCAGCCTTGGCATAGTTTGTGGACATTGCTTGGAGACATCAAGCCTTTACCTCTTGGCCAAGAGTACCAGCACAAGGTTAGGGGAAATAACCCTCCCTTGTCCATAGTAACATTTCAGACTCCTGCAATGGAAAGAAAAGCTCCAGAGGCTGGAATAACGTGATTGAAAGCCTGGTTATCCAGGAGATGGCTCTGTTTCCAAACATCTTTCATGCTCCAGGGAAATACATTTGCTTGTCTTTACATCTGTGTCACAATCCTGCAGTTCTGTTGTTTGAAAGCCCTTTTTCCCCTCTTGCTCTGCTGCTGCTCCTCGCTGAACCAGCGCTCTGTTCCGCTCCAGCACGAGTGTCTTTAAAGGATTGTTTTCATAAAGTGGACACCAGACAATGAAGTAGAACATGAAAAATACGCCAATAAAAACAGGGCAGAACCTGCTATCCCGTGAGAGGAGGTCCGGGGTACTCGGAAGAGTGCTCAGAGGAAACAGCTGATGTGATTCTGGAGCAAAGTGCCTTTGGGTCCTGCTGCAGGAGCACGAAGAGCAAGGAGAAGGGTTTGGGAAAGGTTTGACTAGTTGGCATCCAGAGGGCTTTCAGGCCAAGAGCAATACATTTGCAGAGCCAACACTGCAAAACACTATTAAGGGGATAAACGGTGGGGGGGCAAAGAATTGAATAGAAGGAGTGAGTGGAGGCTTTTTAGAGCTTAATTTCCTTTGGAACAAAAGCCCTAAAACAAACTCCACCATCTTCTGCCATTAAAAACACAAGTACAGTGGCGTGCTGCAGAGCCTTGCCTTTCTCTGTTATGGTGCTGTTGTGTTCTCCCCCCAGATGGCTGAAGCCTGTGCATTTTCCTGGCTGTGCCCTGCGTGCTGCTCTCAGCACCCACGGGGCCATTGGCTGACCTTTCTGAGCCACCCCACCTCGGGGACAGGGCACAGCGTCACAGAAAAGGGAGTTCTGGAGATGGGAATGGGGTTATAATGACTACGAAGAAGCCATTATATGGGCAGAAGGGCTTGTTGACAACCACGCTCCCAAACAGTTAGGGGGGTCTGCAGGGTTTAGAGTTTGGTTTGGGTGTCCCAAATCAGAACTAAAGGGTACCTATATGATGCCCTGGTCCCATCTCAGCATTTGTCTTACACCGCAGAGTTATTTGATAGTGACTTTAGACACGGGAGGAACCTCTTCAGGCATTTCTTAGTTCTATATTTTGTTTGTCTGCCTGCAAAGCTACAAAATTTTTGTGTCGTGAGCACAGACTTTGCAGTGCAGTGAACAGAGGGAGACAAGAAACTGTAAGTAACAATCTTGGACGCTACCACTGAGTCAAAATAGCATTTCCATGAGTCTCAGCATCAGAATTTGAGTATAGAAAGTTCCTTGAGTAAGAGCAGAATGGCTTTGCTCCTGGGAAGGCTTGAAATCATCTCTCGCCAGCAGTGGAAAGCTCCCGTTCACAGCTTCGGTGAACATCATCAGCTAATAAACTGTGAAGCACTCTCTAATGCATGATTGAATATTGTCCACCCTGTGCTGCGAGTGACTAAAACTCCTTCAGAAAGTCTTCACTGTGAGAGGGAACAAACAGCTATTTCTGGAGCAGTTTTTCTCCTTTGGTTTAATAGCAGATGTTGGGTGCTGTTTCAGAGGTTTAAATGCATCCAGTGTTTTGGGGTAGTACTAAGAGTGGTGATGTGCCAATGGAAACAAAATAATGGGCAGAGTGCAGGCGAGGTGATAGACAGGGGATAAATTAATCTATTAAAAGCTTCTGCAGACCACCCTAATTAACAATGCATATTATATATGTTAATTATATAGTTCTTAGGATTAATCTTTTCATTAGACACTTGAGTGGTTTCAAAGCACTCTTTTTCTTGGGAGCAACGTAGCGGAGAAGTGATTCTCCTTCATCTGACAAGTGATACAAGTTATGCCCCTGGTTTTTGCTACCTGACTTCCCTGAACTACAGCCCATGAAAAGTCCCACTGATTTTTTTTTTTTTTTTTTAAACTCCAAAGTAGATTACCTGGAAAGCACATAGGCTGGAAGAGTTATGCCTCATATTTGCTGGCTGGTTCTAGAAGCAGAAGTTAAGTATTTTCCTGTAAACTGAAGTGACACAGTTTATTTATGTTTTTAAGGTGAGGCTATTTTTTGCATCCAAAGTTAATGACTTGCTCCAGCTCTGGCTGACATCACTTTGTTCTGAGAAGTGCTGTTGGGCCGTAATTGCCATATGGAAGGGAAATGTGGCTGGAAGACTTTAATCAGCGTTTGGGAGGTAGAGGGAGATGTCTTCCTGCCTGGGTCACAATTTATGACCAGTGTGACCACCCTAATTTCCAAACTGTTTGTGCCACATCCTGCTAATTGATGAAGTCCATCTCGGGCAATAAATAGTTCTCCTGAGGTTAATTTATCCTGTGTCTGGGGTGTGTGCTGCCATCCCCACCGAGTTCTGTATTGCTGCAAGCAGGCTGCTCACATCATTAAAGCCACAGACTTTAGCGGTACCCGGGGTCTCTTCACACGGCATGGTGCTGCTTCCACTGAGAACAGCTGCAGGGGTGGCTGAGGAGCTGAGCTGAGCTTCCAAAAGCCCACTTGTTTTCTGCTTGTCCCCACTCCAAAACAGCTCTGCCAACAAGGAGAAGAAGGACAGAGAAAGCTCCGAGCAGTGCCCAGGCTGGGATCCCCTGAGAGAACCTTTTGCTCAGTGGTGGTGCATCGGCCAGCTTCAGGTGTGCTTGTGAGCTTTGCACCTTGGTGTTGTAAGCTCAGCGTTAGCAAAAGGAGGAAAAGAAAATCACCCTTTACTTGATCCTGATCCGTGTTCTGTGTGTGTGTAGGTACTGCAAGAGAGAGTTCGTGCTTTTCCACAGCTTCCTCTCGCTGGTCCTCAGTGTCCTGCTGCTCTCACCTTACCCTTCCAGCGTCCTCTGCTACCTTCTGCAAGTTGTCTGAGGGTAATTAATTACGGACCTCTTTCCAAGAAGTGGTACCTTTGTAAAGGTACGTGGGTTGTCTGAAATGGGGCCTTCAGCCAGCCATCTTCAGTGAAGAGAAACATCTGGGAAATACTTTTTTAGTGGAGAGTTCTTGGGTGCAAGAGCTGCAGCTGGTCATGGTGGTGGAGACCTTTACTTGTGCTGTGCTGCCTTTGAAAACTCTCCCTCGAGCTGCTGGAAGGGCAAGCTGGTGGCTGGAGGAGGGGGCTGGGAGGTGCATTGAACCATATGGTACATACACGGTTTAAAAATAAACCAGTGTTGACTGATCAAATAAATACCACTTAGGTTTCAAATTGAACAGCCAGTGCAGTCTGTTGAATATAAAACTGTTTTTACCTTCAAGAAAAGTTATAATTCATGGCTGTAATGTCACAAATTTCAGGTTTTGCAGAGAGCAGTGTGAGGCTGCCAGACTGTAAGGTCGAGTAGGGGTGGCGTGGGGCTGTGTGGTCCCACTCCCCCAGGGCATAAAACATGCCTATAAAATCTAGCAAAGCGAATTTTATTTCTCAAAAGCAATGGTCGTAAACTTGCCTACATCAGAAAATGTTCAGCTCTTCTCCTATTAGCCTTTATTTAACACGATACAATTTATTTTTATGTTGTGCCCTTCACAGAATATCTCAGAACTCTTTTCAGATGCTGCTCCTCGTAAACTGAGGCTGGCAAAGAAAATTTCAGCTTGGGGTTTGAGCAGGGGAATGACTGGAAGGGTCCCAGGTGCAGAGAGTCAGATGGGAAGGACAGACCTGCAATGGATGGTGTAATTCAGTGTCAGTTTGGGGGTGCAGGGGGGTGATTAAGGGGTGCCACTGCACGGCAGCAGCTTCTAGAGATGGGGGAGAATAAAGGTAATTGTGGCCTTGCTGCTTGGAACTGAGAAACCAGTGTTTCCTCTTCCCATTATGGACTTTGTGTGAACAAGGTGGTTCTGGCATCCCTTCTGTGAGCTAGAAACAAAATTTAAGCAATCTCTTGTTTAAATAAAACAGGGTTGGCGAAAATGCAGCATCCTCCATAGCACTGCTGGGTGGTATCTGTCTTGAGGCACCCCAACAAGGTCAGCAGGGACAGGAATGGATGTGTAAATACTTTATCCTGTGTATGTTGGAGTGAGTGACCCCCAAACATGTCACTGAGGGAAAGTTACCTTTAATGGAGAGCTAGGAAGGACTGCAGGCCTTTCTGTGAGGGATACATATTAGCTGGATTGCAGCAGAATTAATGCAGCTACATGGCTTGTGGCATCTTTGAGGATGGGCGGAACAAATTTGTATTTTCCTGGAAAAGACTAGTGATACATTTAATTTCATGCCACTTTTGGCATGCTCAGAGCCACATTGTTTCCTCCTTTTTCCCCCGGGGAAAAGGTTAAGTGTGAATTTGGTTTTCTTTGGTGTAGAGACTGCTATTGTTATTGATTGACCCGGCTGAACTCGGAGCAAGAGCCAAAGCTGTGGTATTTCCAGGCTGCTCTGAACAGTTTCAGATGTAGGGAGTGTCAAAGCAATGGAATAAAAAGGAGTGACATTTTCAATATGAGACCAAAAAAGCCCAACTCATATTTTATTTATTTATCCAAAATAGTTTGAATTATTCATTAAAGTCAATGTAAGTGTGTGAAAATACAAGGTGTTTCAAGAAGCAGTATCATTAGCAGGAATTAATCATTTGGAAATATTAATTCTCTAACAGATTAATGATTTTCTTTTTTTCGGTGAGGATATTTTTTCCACATCAAACTCTTCGGGACAGGCAACTTTTTGTACATACTCTTGGCCTGAATACAAAGGAGATGGGAGCGTATTTCTATATATTTTCCTGTTCTCTCTGTTCTCCTTTTTTTTTCTCTTCAGGCCAGTAGTTACCCCCCAGCCAAGGCATGGCCTGCCAAACCTCATGCTTATTTTCCCAGTTCTTATTTGTTTCACTAACCTGGAGATGCTTTGGCATCCCTTCTTCAGGATGAAGGGTGTTTGTGATGTGACTTCCCCCATCCGTGGCCTCTGCAACTTCTCTCACCTGTTGTGTGCAAGTTGAACAAGGTCAAACTCAGGAACTCAAACAGGTTCTCTAAATACAGAGATTCTAGTTTTAAAATACTGTCTTTTAAAGATGTAATTAAACCAAATTCTCCAAATGGTGGGAAAGATCTGAATGGATCCAGATGTTCAGTGCTGTGTAGGTGGTGGATAAAAGGGATGGACACATCGGTGCTGTCACCAGAACCCTGCTCTGCTTCTGCCCCTGACCCATCCCAAAAGGATCTCCCTCTGTTCCACGGCCTCTGTGGCTGTGCCTTAAACACTGCTCTGAAACAGCTGAGTTGCACTCTGTGCAAGTGATGACTTTTTAATCAATTTTTCCTGACTGCGCTAGAAATTTGGCGGGAATTAGTGGTATTAGGTGAGGCTTAAGAATTAGTGTTGTCACAGCTTTGAATTCAGATGCAGAGCAAACAATGAGCTGCCTCTTTAGCTTAACATCTTCACTTGATGGGGGACATGTTAGAAAGATTAATTGCTGTCCCCAAGTCCGTGCATATGCTGCTGTCCTGCTGGCCGGGTGCAGGAAATCCGTGGTGCCAGGTCTGTACTGAGACAGATCCATGGTGCAGAGAGGCTCCATAGGTACCCAGTGCCTAAAAATAGACATTCTGTGCCATTTTAGACACCCCAAGGTGTCTGAGACGATGGCTTGGGGCTGGCTGGTATCACACAGAACCTGCAGGAAATCTCTTTCTTGCAGAAGCGTGGTGGAAAGGCATGAAAGACATCTCAAATGGCTTTGTTGGAGCAGTGGGATCCCATCTGACTTTTCTCAAGTCTCAGTTTACCTTCCTCTCAAGTTACTCTTCATGGATCCTGCTCAGGGTGTGCTTTCTTGGTTGTGTCAGCAGATCCCTCAGTGGAAAGCAGGGGAGCAGTCACAGTGCTGAGTGGTGTCCTGAGTTAAACCAGGAACAGCCCGGGGTTGAATTGTTCCCAGGGGATCAACACTGCGGGAGCTGCTGAGGACTGCGGTTTAATTGGGCGTAAAGGAAGAGCAATCTCTGTTTTACAGTCAGGGTTCAATGGAACCTTTCACTGGGGGCAGCTGCACACTCAGGCACTCCTATTGTGTCCCTGTGCCTGCTTGGGTTTTTTTCTCCTCTGTCTCTAAGCTAAAGAAGCCCTGTTGGGCAGTTGCTGATGGAGCCACGGAAGGGATGACAAGGCTTTATCCCACCCCTGGCTGGCGCTGGCACATCCAGCTGCATCTACATTAGCAGTTCCCGAGTTCAGCACCTTGTGCCAGTGGCTGACACGAGGCATCTCTAACGAGCAGACAAGTTTTTCATGCAGATGAATTCCTCCAGCCAGGACACCAACAGTGCCGCAGGCTCTGCAAAGAGGGCCAGGAAGAGCAGCGGGGAGGCGGCGAGGGCGCGCAGTCAGGGGTGAAGGCTCCCTGGTGCTTCAGTTACACTGGAAAGCCCCAGATTTCTTACATAAAACACTGATTGTAGTCAAAGTTTTTCCTTTCTCACCCTGAGGGTAGTGGAGGGAAGCAGTTGCCATCACTTAGTTGCTGTTGCAGAGTCAGAGCCTTGTTTAACTAGGCCAGTGCTGTTGGGTGGGGGTGAGGATGCTCGTGGTGGCCGCTGGCAGGACCAGGTCTGAGAGACAAAACAGTGGAAAAGGCACTAACTCTTCATGAATAACGAAAGCTGTTCAAGGAGTTAATGAATTAGGGTGCCATCCACCTCCAAGGTTATAAAAGTTGGGAAGGCAACCTCTGAGATGCAGTAGGAAGAGGCAGATTTACTTTTCCAAGGCTAGGCTGCATTTATTAGGGAAAAAAATATTGCTGTTGGACATGGGCAATATATTAAAGGCAGTGCTGTCTCTGACAGTGACGAAATGTTATTTACCACTGCAGTGTGGTCACTGAATTTTTACATTCATATATAGGATTTTGTCCTTAGCAGTTGTCTAGCTGAATGAAAACTGAGAATATCCAGGTCACAGCCACCCGTTAACCTCCCCATTTCAGAGGCTGATTACTTGATTAATTAAAGACTAGACCCAGCTGAGATGATGGGGAAAGGGTTGAAGCAATCCAGAGAAGGGTTGAGTTAATCACACATTGATGAGTTGCTGTGAGTGGGAAGGTGGGTGGTCAGAAAAGACAGAGCCTTTTTGGGCTCATGAGAAGGGACTGTGTGTAAGACACAACCCTTTGGGCCATTAAGGGTGCTTTGGATATTCTCTACTTACTTTACAGCCCCCTACAATTGGGGGGTTCCCTGTATAGCAGGTTTTTAATGAACCAGCTGGTGATGTTCCCCACGACTGGCTTGCTCCCCTTCATAAAGCAAGATGCAGCTGGGGGGAGGCCCAGAGTCAAGGCAGTCGTTGATTGCACATCACCACCACAAGCTGCTCAGGAAGGTGGAGCTGCATTAGCTGAAGGTAAGCAGCTGGCCAGGGTTAACTCTCCCTGCGTGGATGCTCTCACTCAGAAGTAAAGGGACATGTAGTTCTCTTTAACCATTAAAGAGTTCCTGTCCTTGCCTGGGGATTAAACTGAGTTGGATTAAGGCCAAAGTACTTCTGAGCAGGGGCATCCTCAGTGGCATGTAAGGCACTTTAACTTAACACATTGAATTATCCTTTTGTCCCACCCAGAGTGCCTAACTAAAGCAGTACAGGAGACGAGAGGTGACTGGCATTCTCCTGTGCCTGCACATTCTCCTGGTGTGCCTGCAGCTGCTCAGAGGTGAATCACTGGCAAGTCCAGGGCCTTGCAGTTTCCATCCTACATCCTCCCCGCACTGTGCCTGGGAGGCCAATGGAAACACTTTCCAGCAAATACTCAAGCAAAAAAATTTCCAGCTCGCTTGGGAAGCGATAACGTTTTAGTAGGGGCTCTATGAACCCAGCCAAAAACATTCCTCATATTCCAGCAGTCACCTTGCACTGAAGTTCCTGCTGTCCTACTGCTGGACCTGAACTAGCTAAACTCATGACATATGGGCTACAAATGCTGCAATTATGTCCCTGATCACAGCACAAAGCCTTACACCTCAGAATGACAAAGAGGTATTCGACTGAGGAAGTCTATTTGTTTGCTGCTAGAAAGAGTCAGGATTTTTCCTAACCCTGGACTGCAGTGTTGATAAAACAGGCTGACTTGGGAGACATCTCTAGTGTATATTAGAGTAAAGCCAATCTCTGTAATTAATGGGATGATAAATCGAAGTTTAATTACTCAGAAGGCACCTTGGGTGAAAGATTCATGGTAATTGTTGTGTATCCTCTTGAAGAATTCACAGTACTGGCAGCTCCCTTTGTAGCAATAAAACACAGGGTGAGTGGCAGGCAGTCTCCCAGGACCTCTCTGATAGGGACTAGTCCAGTGAAGGTAGCAAATGCAAAGAGGCAGTGGTGCTCTCCAAGCTTTTTATCACAGTAAAAGCCCCCTCCCAAACCTTCAGGGATTCCGAAGCAGTGTGTCAATTTGAGATCCAAGCACTTGCCTCAAATCTCCTCCATTGGAGGAGATTTCCCTTGTAGGCAGCTTCCTCCTGATGCAACCATACGGAGGCGTATTTCGGACCATTTTTCCACTTTATTGCTTTGTGTAGAGGAACACCCTTCTCTTGGGTTCCGTGTAGAAAACAAGATGTGTGCATGGAGGGAAATGGATGCTGCAGCTTTGAATTTTTGTAGTACGTTGTTAAAAGTCTGGCTGAGCAAAAGGAAAATCCGTCCCACCAAGACATGTCTGTTTTCCTTATTCCCCAGTTTGCTGTCTTTTGGTCTGCTGGGGCCAGGAGGAGAGGCATCCAGCTTGCTTGTTTCTTTACTCTGCCTGCTTAATTCACTTTTTAATTAACCTTTTCAATTCACTCAGTCTGGCCAGCACTGTAAGTACAGCACAAGGGCTCTGTGTCGGTGCCATATAAGAAAGTACCCGTTTTCTTCCCTTACCCAGAGCTGAAGAAGCAAGTGGAAAGTGCAGAACTGAAAAACCAGCGCCTGAAAGAAGTTTTCCAGACCAAGATCCAGGAGTTCCGCAAGGTGTGCTACACTCTCACGGGGTACCAGATCGACATCACCACGGAGAACCAGTACCGGCTCAGCTCCATCTACGCCGAGCACCAGGGGGACTGCCTGCTTTTCAAGGTAGGTCTGTGCACCCCTGGCTGCACCTGCTTCTTTGGGTTCGTGGTTTTCAACGTGCCAGGGTGTATTTGCTCTTTCTCAGTGACTAGACTGGAAAATCACTGCCCTCTGCTACGTGGCAGAGTGTTCCTCGTGAGGGAAGTAAAGAGCCTTTCTTCTGTTAAAAAGTAGGAGGTTTGACATCTGGTCTCCCACTTATATATCAAAGTCTGGGGTGAGGAGAAGAGACTATATATGCATAATACCTCAGGCATCTGGCCTGGCACTTCACCTTTTTATATTATCAGTTATATGCCGCAGTAATAAAACCTTATGTAACCATCAAGGCTCATCATTACTTCACTATGAGATATATGTCCCTATGTTTTTTTACCATCCTCTAACTCGTCTGCGTGTCATCATCTTGTCTTTATGTAAATTGGAATCCCTTTTGAGCAGCAGCTCATCCTGGTGTGTGTGAAGTGCCATTTATGTGAACAGCACAGATGAGTAGCAATAACAGTCTGTCTTCTGTCTGTCGGGTGCTGTTCTGGTCTGGCTGGGTGGGCTGTGAGGTTGTGGCTTGATAGAGGGGCTGTTTTTCTGCCGTGTTGCCTTCCAGCTGGCAAAGCTGGGCTGATGCATTAGAGAGCTGAGGTGTGACAATAGAAGTCCCCAAGCTGTTGGGTTCTGTCTCTACGTTGGTTCAAGTGCCAACAGCCCAAGTTTACAGGTCAGTGGGAGAACTTTCTTCTTCTCCATGGCAAACACAGCAGGGCTTAAAACCATACCTGCCCCACACCGATCCTCCCAAGGGCAAATCTCCTTTATGAAAGGCTTTGGAGGTGTTCAGTACAGGAGGGAACTCTACAAGCAGGAGTGGGGGAGTTCTGTTTCTGCAGACCTACAGCTGTGTGCCACATGTGGCTGCAAGATTGTTTCTCTACATAACAGGACAAACGTTTTCCTGTTCTGCAACTTTGGAGCCTCAGGGAAAAAAAAAAAAATAAAACCCAACAAATAAAGCAAGTAAGGGTGTGTATAAGGCAGTACATAGGGTCTTTAGTAAAACTAGGAAAATATCCCCAAAACAGTCACTTGGCTTGGCCTTAGGACTAACTGAGGCACATGGCAGCAACAAAAGAAAGCTCAATGCCCAGGGAAGAGAATAATTCTGTTGGTTTTAAGGTGCTGCCGTTGAATCCCGAAAACAGTTCTCTGTTGATATGGTGCGGTGCTGCTCTAACACCTCCAGAGACCTGTGCTCACACTTGTAGTGTTAAATAATGAATGAAACTTCAGCAGGCTGCTGGAGATGTCTGTTGGATGCCATGGCCGGACAGTACAAGTTGCAGTTTTTTTGTGCACCACAGGAGAGTTGCCATGCCTGGAGAAAGTTAAGAAAATGAGAGGAAATCGTATGCTGGCCACATGAACAAGAACTGGTCGGCAGCTCAGGAGCTTCCCTCCAATAGGAGAAAGCTCTCCTTCATGAAATGGCAATATAAATAACTTAGATGCAGGAGAGGGGATAATAAGTACAGATTTCTCTCTCTACACATTCTTCCAGCTTTCTCTTCTTCCCTCGACTGTTTATTCCCAAGTATGTCCCGAGGATGGAGGTGAGTGTCACCAGGGAGAGAAGATCTCGCATTTCCTAGAGCCAAGGGTGGGTCATTTATTGATTCTTGGAATTCCTCAGCCTCTCTTACCTCACCACCTCTCCGGACAAAAGGAGCAGATTTGCTAATTAGAACGTGAACAAGAAAATTTCAGACTCTTTCTCTCTGTTCAGTAAATCGCAGACAATTCCCACCGACTGCAGCTTTGAATCGTAGGAGAATATAAACAACAAATTATTTCCTTGCTGAGTCCAGGCAGCTGGTTCTCATGTATGTATGAAGGCTTGAATCCTGACTACAGCTTCCAGCAGGGCTGTGTGTTTATGCTGTGGAATTTCTGAGCCATAGCAGACTGTGGGTGTTTGTGTGCATTTCATTAACCCAGAGAGGTCACAAAGCGTGGATGCTATTTGTATTTATTCTGTTCAAGCAGTTTATGGAACAGGGTCTATATAATTAAACCAGAGAAGTCCCTTGGCACTTTACAAGCTTCTGTAGTTCGGCTGTAAACTTTAAAAGCATATTTCAGTAGCACTGCTGGTGGCATTTAATTTTAAGTGAGGGATGCAGTAGGAGCTCCTGTAATGTAACCCCTTCAAAGCTAAATGAAGATGAAAGATGTGCTTGGTTTTCCTGGCCAAGGTGTGCTGTTACTATAGTGGAGCTTATTATCTACCTGCTGAATGTGTCCAGCCAGTTTGCATTAATTGGGATTACAGCTCCAGTGAAAGGGTTAATCACAGTGCTGTGCTGGGAATGTCAATGACTGCATCCATAAATGAGCACTGAATTCCAGTGAAACCGTACCAGTATTTATTGGTGATCCCTATCAGTGCAACAGATGAGCTCATCAGCTTGAAGGATGTTCCACTGATTTTTCAGCCCCTTTGTGAGTGCGTGGGCAGGAAGGCACATCTCAGGCTTCACAGCGCGCTCCCGCTTGTTTGCTCCTTTTTATTGTTTCAATTAAACGCTGTGGAAAGCACTGTTACAGATTCCTCACCAGGAGTTTAGATTCTGGTGATTTTCTGTGGGCTGTAATGCACTGTACCTCCTGGGGCACTTGGCAGTTTCGTATTCCATTCCCGTTGCTGCTCCATTAGATGTGTCCAGCCATGGCACAGACTTTGTGTTCTGTGTGATGCTTCACTGGTGTGTCTAGACCAGCCCACCCATCAAATACCCAGGAACTGCATCGACTCCCTTTGTAGCAAGCCATTAAAGATGTCTGTTAAAACAAACAAGCATTGCAGGGGAGCCTCCAGATCAGCTTATCCGGCTTGGAATGAGGCGGTGGCAAATCAGGCTGTCACTGCCTGGCCAGGTGTACATCGTGCTGTTTATCCTTGTCTCTGGCTGGGTCCTGAATGGGAGTAAGGAAATGAGGTCTTTAGAAATGCAATGACAATCGTTTCAGACAAAGAAAGTCCTTCAGTAAACAGAAAGACTGGTCAAATTTGAAGAGGAGATGATTTGGAGACACTTGTACAAATGAACAAACAGTGGAAAGAAATTAAATCGCAGGCTTTTGTCTTTTTGTGTGCCTAAGGACACAGTTCCAGCCAAAGCATTTGAAGTCAATCAATTTAAAAGAAAAAGAGTAGAAATCATTTTATTTGATAGACCCTATGGCTTCAAGGAGCTACTGAGAGCAGGAGGCCAGTGCATTTTCTAAAATCTTAAGACGTCTTTGTGGACAAATAATAATATCTAGTTTTACATTAAATATGTACATTTACCTGAAGTAGGGACATTCACAGCTCTCTGCCTGGAGGGGTAAGGGCAACTCCTTACTACGGAGGTTAGGAAGAGAATTCCCCTTCATTCTGCTTATTTTTTGGCTTGGATGTACAAATGGTTTTGCTGCTGCTGTACTTGGCAACATTCAAATTTATCCTCTGGAAATGGGAGTGAAGACTTGAGTGAAGAAGAGGGAGCAATCTGTTCTTGATTATCCTCAGTGCTTCAGGTAAACTGTGTTGCAGAATGAATGTGGGGCTGGTCACTTTGAAAGGATCCTGGGCTGAACAGGTCATCGATCTGATCCTGAGTAATTGTCAGTGTTTGCAATCTTTCTGGTGTCAGATTCCTCTACTTTATTAGAAAGGAATGCTCAGATTTCTTGATAATTCATGCCTAAGTTATTTGGGTCTAAATTGGCTGGGAAGGAAGTTAAACCAGGCAAACTCTTTCCAGTATCACAGTGGTGTTATGTGTCCGAGCTCATAAATAATCCTGGCCAAAGGCTGCCTTTAGACAGATATTTTCTATATCCCCAAAGCTTAGTCTTGCAGAATACAGAATTCTCTCTGCTTCCAGGTCTCACCCGTGTTGTTATTTTCTGTCAAAATTATCAAATGAAAACCCAGACGCCAGCAGTAGTTCCTTGAAGACCATCCCCAGGTTGATAGGCTGTATTCCTTGAGAGAGAATACCCAAGATACCAGACAGCAAACAAAACCAGAAGCATCTTGACACAGCTTGAGAATGTGGCCAGCGCCAGGGCTGGAACTTCTTGCTGCAAAACAAAACCTTTATTGGTGTCCTGTTGGATTGGTAATACAGTCATAAAATCAAATAAAATCAACAGCTTTTCTAAAACCTGTTAAACTAAAAAGCTGTGCAAAGCTGGTGTGCACACACTGTCTTTGCACAGCTCTTTAAGGCATTAAATACAGAATTGGTTTGCAGATCTGTGAGGGGAACTGTAACTATCAAACCTCGGGGCCACCTGAAAATGAACACTTGCTTCCGATGTGGGATACTGTGGGTGCAAAGGCTGAGCATAGGGGTGTAAAAAGGATATGGGATATTTCCTTCCTTTGTATGGAAGGGTATGGTGGAAGGACAGACACCACCTTTAACTGGCCAGTCCTCCTTTGCTTGCCCCATGGCTTGGGCACCTCACTGACCTCTTGCTTCTGTATTGACCAGGTGTGTAAAACACGATAGGGCAGCAGTGCGCACGAGATGCAGTAGTTTAATTCGCTTTTCTTCAGGAGGGAAGTGAGGCTGGATTGAACAAGAAAGAACTTGGAGACTGTTTTTCAAACACAAAGTGATTCTTGCAAACTGCTGGCTGAAAGGGGGAGGCGAAATTCGTGTGGTTAAACGTGCAGAGAGAGTTTGTTCTGCTGAGATCCCAGCACAGTCTGAGAACCAAGTTTGGCCAGGGCACGCTGGTGAATGATGTACACCTCAGAATAAGCACGATGGTTAATGCAGGGATTACTTTTATTCTCCTGAGTGCTCTTGTTTCGTCTTGAAGCTGACAGCACTGTTGGGAGCTGTGATTCTTGAGTCCACATTCTTGGCATACCTGCAGTTTCAGTTATTCCTCCTTGAACATAGAAGAGTGTCTTGGAGAAGCCTGTTCTAGCTGTTTGTTTCTTTTCGTATCTCTATCTTCTCCCCTCTCCTCCTCTTCACCCTTGATGAGTCTTGAGGGGGGAAGGAAATCACAGTTTTGATGGAGAGCTATTCTTCCAGCCGCCGTCTCGCACTCTTGCACACACAATCAAAACTAACAATGGGGCTCATCGGTGGAGCAGGCCAGGCAGCAAGAGATTGATTAGGGACGGTAGGCCTCTCTTTAACTCCTCATTCTTCTTAATTGCAAGTTATTTCATTTTCATATTTTGTTTTCAATTTGCCCGTGTGGTTGTTGGAGGCTTGATTTCAGCTCAGCTCTGGAGGCGCCTGCCGTCGCTGTGCCTTCCTGCTGGATGGTTGCTGGGATTCCTGGGAGGGTCAGGAAGCACCAGTCTTGGGTTGCACTAATCAGCAGCCTCTAAAAGGAGCTGCTGAGCAACCTGTGGTGTTACAGCATCAAATCCTGTGTTTAGACTTCCCACACGTAATTTTCTTTCAGATACTGTAGCAGCCTGTTTTGTGTTAGGACCTAACTTTAATTCTTGCTACTGTCTTCAAATTGCTCTTCTTCATGCTTTTTTTTCTTCCTTACACAGTTTCTCTCTTACTGCATATGCCTCCCTGAACAACTGCCTATTCCCTAGTGCACATTAGGGCTTTTTCCTTTTTTTGTTTTTAATGAAGCCAGTCACCTCGAGTATAGTGGAAAAATCTAACAGAAGGCTTTCTTTTGACTGCAGAATTTCTGAGCAAAGGCCTGAGGAGGCTTGGGCTGAAGCCTTCTTCCAGCTGAACAAAGGGAATGTTCTTTGTCTGCCTTTCTTCCCCGCCTGTACAAGGTGGATGATGCCCCTGCCAGTGTCATTGGACTGTTGTGAGGGTCAATGGACTGTGCTGGTGGGGAGCATGGAGCACCTTTGGGCTGGAGAATACCCTCCCCTGTTCCCTGCCAGTCTGGCCCAGTACCCGTTTCCAGTGTGGTGGCACCACTTGCTCCCCTTCGTGCCGTGCCTGCGAGTCTGCCAAGGCAGTCCCAGCCACGGAGGTAATTAATGCTGATGATGTTGGAGCATGATTCCAGTGACAGAGTCTTTCCTGACTAGCAGGAGAATGGTACGTGTGAGGCTTTCTGAAAGGTCAGGGGTTTGTCTTGCTCGTGGGTGCCTCCTCTGCTGGAGTGACCGATGTGTTACCTGGTGAGGCAGGTACAAAACCTGGGACTTCACGAAAGCAGGCCTGGTTTGGGACAGGAAACATGAGGTTGGCTCTCAGATGCCATCTGAGCTTCAGGCTGTCTCTCTGCAATTCTCTGTTTGTTTAGTAATCATCAGCTGCCGCCCATCAAGTTGCTTTTGCGCTTTCCCTTGCCTTTGCTCCTTCATTCCCCAAGGACATGGCAGTGCCCCTGTCGTATTCCCAGGTTTCCCTCCCCACAGCACCCTCCTTGTGCTGGCATGGGCTCTGCCTCTCCATCTGCACTTCCTTTGGCAAAGGAGCAGGGCACTGAAAAAAGGCAGCTTTGGAGTTATCCACACAAATTCTTCACCCAGCTTCAGCCCCCATCACTGTCAGAACTGCTGATAGCCTCATCCAGGCTGTGACAGGCATCAGCCATCCCAGCTGAAGGACCTCACCATCTTTCCTGGGCTTCTGGTGGCCTTGGCAGCATTAGATTTACAGTTGGACTCAATGATTGTAAAGGTCTCTTCCAACTTAAATGATTCTGTGATTCTGCAATAACTATAACTAACAAAATTAGTGGACTGCACCTTTTTTTTTTTTAATAAGTTTGCAATTTATCTCACTCCAAATCCCCTTCATTGAAATATCTCTTGTTTAATGAAACAGGAGTGACAGCCTGTGCTTTCTGGGGCGAGTCACGGGCACCATCAAGGAGCACAGGTTGCTGATAAGAATTTAATTAAACCACAGCATCCAGGCTGGTGTGGCAACGTGTGTGGCCCTGGAGGGACAGGGGGTGGGCACGGGGCAGGTCGTGCCTGTGCCCCAAACGAGAGCCTGTGACTCCATCCTGGTGCCATGGGGCAGAGCCGGGCAGCCCTGCACGGCACAGAGGTGGCAACGCCAGCGAGTAGGAGGCAGAGCAGGTCCTGGCTGCCTTACCTGCTCTGATAAAACCCTCTGCCTCCTCTCCTCCCCCCCACCACGGCCCCAGCACCCGCGTGATTGCAATTTGCTGAAGAAGAGTTGTTCTTGTCGCTGGCTGTGCCCGGTGTCCCTGTGGGAGGTCTCGGGAGAGGAGGATGTCTGTGTCTGCCTGCTGCTGTGTTTGAACAGCTTACAAAGGACTTTGTGGGCTGGCAGGGGTGTGTTTACGCACTGTGAGACGGAGACAGTGTTAAAAAAGGGATAAAGCAGAGGGGACATAAGCAAAACCCCTCCTGGATTCCCGTTCCCATCTCTGCTGCTAAATCTGCTCTAGGTCACTCGACCTCCTGGTTTTTTCTGTGCCTCTCACCTGGGTGCAGGATATTACAATTCATGGACTCACAGGGGTTTGAGAAGCTTTTCAAAATGTCCTGTGGTGGGGAAGCTGCATGTGGATGGGTTGGAGATGTAACCAGGGCAGATGGCTTTTCTTGCACAGCAAAGGATGCAGGAAATTGTCCCTCGGGCACATGGTGCATCCTGAGGGGGCTGGGGGCTTGGGACTGCACTGGTGCTCTTTTCCTTTTCTGTGGGTGCCCACCACCCCCAACTGGCATTAAATATCTTCAAATTTATTTATTTATTTATTTATTTATTTATTTATTTATTTATTTATTTGAGTCTCTGGTAGTTTCAAGAGATGTTCTACTTAGAGGTTGTGTGATCAGCATTCTTTGAGGAAAAGGCAGTGCCTTCAGCCTGGGCGATGGGGGAATACCAAGCCTCGCTGCGGCACACATGAAATGGGTGTTTTGCAAAGCAGCTTTTGATGCACGCTTGTTACTGTCCCTGGCTGCTCTGTTGTGATTTTGCAGAACACGCAGAGCCGTGTCAGCAAACCACAGCCCGCTGGTGGCTTGCATATGGTTCTGTTCAAAGCTGCACTTGAAAGGCAGCGGAAATTGCTGGAGGTTTTTATCCTTTTGCAGGGTTTTGGAGTTTCTGGGTACCCTGCATCTCAGTCACCTTCCCTGGCTGCTCCACAGTCTGTTTGCTGTCCTTGGACACGAGGAGGGGACAGGTCAGCTCTTGTGCCTTGGGCCCTTTCTGGGCCTCCGTGCAGGTGCTGATCTGCTCCAAGGCAGCACGTTCAGCCAGAGCAAGACTGTCATGGCATCTTCTGTGCCATCCCTGTGTGACAAAAGCTGTCAGGGGCTTCAGCAATCCCTGTGGACCCTTCCTCCACTTGTGATTTCACATGAACACCCCTGAAGCCTCTCTTCAGCTGGCTGTGAGGGGTGGTTGGTGCTGCAGAGGACGTGCAGTGAGAGCGTTGCCGAGGGACTTCAAGGTGGCTTTTGTACCGCTCCTTCACCTTTTCCCTGTATGTTCCGGGAACAGGTTTGTGAGAAGACCTCTAGGAAAAGCAGTTAGTTCCAGGAAACAGCTCTGAGGTGCAGCTGGTAACATCCAGCAAACACCCACCAGCGTGTGAGTGCCCAGGTCACGGCAGCACAGCTCAGCCTGCACAAAGCCACCAGCGGGAGTGGGTGGCAGTCACTGCCTCTCTTCTGTCTCGAGTAAGCAGCACGTTGTTTAAATATAAATATAATTAGGACTTATCTCTTCTTTTGAGAGTTATAGCTACTGCCCGTGCTTGACTGGGGAAAAAGATTTTCTAACCTTCAGGGAGGGAAGAGGATGTGTGTTTGTGTGTATAAAAATTGTTCGCAAGTATGGAAACACAGCAAAAGATTCTCATGCTGGTGTGGCCCTGGAGCATCTATTGCCTCTATCTGAACGGTGTGTCTGGGCTCATATAAAGGTCTTCTCCTTTATTTGTTGTGAATATAAATGCTTGTGTTGTGCCTTCATGTAGGATTTCAGTTGAAAGATTTCAGCCTAAATTCAGTTTGGGTGATGAGGTGGTTGGCTCTTTTCCACCACATTTGGCAGGTCAGGGGGAAGGATGGAGTGGGGGACTAGTGAAAAGCAGAGAATGGGGTGTTGTGGTCACAGGTCCTTTTTGGCAGCGAAAAGGCCACCATCAGGAGCGAGACAGGAGCCAGCATCTCACAACCATACAATTCCTCTATCATTCTTGTATTTCTTCTGCACTTCACAGTCTAAAAGCTCAATTCTTACATGGTTCTTAACCATGAAGTTGGCACAGCATAAACCAGTTAATGTGCTTTCTCTCAAACTGGCTTGCCAGCTTAAGATAAGAACCCATATTTCAAAGCTTTTTGGGCAGCTCTGCTTCATGAAATCCCAGCCTCTGCCGTGTTTGGGTTTTCCCTAAGACCCTCATCTAAACAGAGGTGTCTCTTTTTTTTATGAAATCACTTGTAGAAAAGCAAAGATAATAACTACTGCACGTGTACCTTCTGCTTTGCTCGAAGGCATCCTACCACTGTTTGGAGGCAGTTACTGCTGGAGAGGGTTGGAAGCACATCAGGCATCCAGTCGTGGCAGTTCCAGAAGATTTGATGCACTTCACAGCATCGGGGAGTCTTCAGCACGATGTGCTGTGCAGGCTCTCCGGATCATAACAAGTCCCATCAGTGGTGCAGTGTAAACCCATTAATATTGCTGTGTCCGTGGAGCGGTGACAGAATGCAGGAGTACCCTGAAAATCCTCCTGGAGAGCTTTGTTGTGAGGACCGAGTGCTGGGATTCTGGTGGATTTCTACCTGACACTACAGAGCAACAGTGCTTGCAGCTCAGCTCTTTACATTCTGTATACTTAAGGAATTAATACTTCACATGGAAACAGCTCTAATAATTTAATATTAAGGATAATATTAAGGATTTAATAGTGTATCACCTGTCTTCGTTCACATTCATGGAAAATGTAAAAAAACCTCTCCTGTTCTCACATTTGCTTCAAATAGGCAAGTCTATGAATCACTGTAACTCCACACAAAAACCATTCCCACTGCCCCATGTGAGCATTAGTGCTATGAGCAGGTAACTTGGTACTGTTTTAGGCCTTTGTATCTAATATATTTTCTATTTTGCCAATTGCATGAGAACGTCCTTTGAGGAAGAAGTACTGAAAAGTATTTTATGTCAAATCCGTCTTACAAGGATTTGTAGCTAAATCACATCGTGGGGGAAGCAGGGAATTTGAGAGCTGAGGATGACCTCCAGCTTTGGTAACTCCCAAGATTATCTTTTGATGGCATCTTTTGCTTCCAGAAAAAAATAAACCAGTCTGCCTGTATCTTGGAGGGAATATATCAAACTGAGGCTTGAAAATTTTAATTTGTCCCTGATCTGTTTCAGCTAAAGCAGGTAGCTGATAACAGTAGATCTATCTCAGCCATGTTCTGGGGAGCTGTCATAAATTTAAACCTTTAAGTGAAGGATTTGTCTGTCTTAATGGAAGGCTCTGGGGAGTGTTCCATGTGCTGGCTGTCGCTTTGCATTTCCGGGACATATCCGACCCTGGAGAGGGAACTGTCTGCAGATGATTTTTCTCTGAAGTAGAGAGTGGAGAGCAGCACAAGGTGGGGTTTATAATCGTGTCGGTGCCTTTGGTGACTGCCACGTGCCGTGTAGCGATGATGAATCTGCAGCAGGGTTTGCCGTCAGCTGTCGGTTTGCCCGTCCCTGCGAAGCCTCCTGTGTTTGTGGGTGTTGAAAAGGCCCAGAGGTTTTGGACATGTGTGTAAACAGCTGTCTCTTGCTGCGCTGCTCAGGAAGCTGTCAGACATCTGTGCATGTCTCCGTCAGGCAGGAATCTCACCGCGTTGTCCTGGGGAACCACGGGAGTTGTCCTTGGCTTTTTGGCAGAGTCACTGCAGCCTAAAGTTGTTTTTCTTCATATAATTCCATTAGAGTGATGACAGTTTCAAGTTGGAACAGAAGAAGATCTGATGAAAGGACCACTCTGTAAGTAGGGAAGATAGACAGAGTGGAAGCAGTAACTAGCAAGGTAATAGACGGTGATGGATCTATAATCTCTGAGGCTGCTGTGTGCAGTAAATTCCTAAATAGTGTCCTTTCAGCCCTAACCTATTTATTTGCAAAGTGCTAAATTTAATTTTCCTTAGTCTGCAGGAAAGCAGCATCCCAGGAATAAACCTTTAGCCCAGCCAAGAAGCTGTGCCAAAGTGCTTGTTCCAGCATTTCCATTTCCTCTTCGCTCTGCGCAGAGCATCGGGGCTGTGCCCCCAGCACGTCATCGCTCGGGTTGGGATGGATCCTGCTCAGGAGCCTCTTCAGAAGTGAAAATTTAATAGCTGCAGGCTCAGTAAAACCACCTGGGCTCTAAGAGCAAGATGAATGAACCTGTCCCGAGGTGGGAAGGCTGGCACATGAAAGCCTGCGAGCGAGCTCATCCTGCATGTCCTGTCTGCCCTGTAGATACAGGGCCGAGTGCTCAAGGCTCAGCTTAGAATAACTTCCAAGAGTTGAACAGCACATAAAAGCCCACGTATTCTGAAATCTCCACAAAGCTGCATCTTGAGGAAGAAAAGCAACGAGTTTTCCAAGCAGTCAATGCTCTGCACATTCACCCGGCAAAGTTCCAGCAAATGTGGTAAAAATTAGGTTTCTGTGCGTTGCTTTTTGTTCCTGGTAGCGCTGTGCGGGTGATGTACACAGCATGTGTTCTTCTGGAGCTACATTTGGTTTTTCCCCCAAAATTCACAGTTCAGTAGAGTTTTAGAAACTTTGCTTTGATAAAATATTTCAGGAGCAGCCGCGCGGCGTCTGAATCCAGGAGCTGGCTTTGAGTCAGCGCTCGGTGTTCCTTCAGTTACCCTGACCCCACTGAAATGCAATGTGGGCTGTCACTAATCCTGTTGCTTCACAGAAAATCAGATCTCAGCTTCACAGCTTTGCTATTTTCCTGCCTGTGGAGGATTTTGGCAGAGCTTCCTGTTCCTCTTTGACCATTTCTTTTCCCCACGATGGCAGCACAAGCAGTGCTGCTTTGGCTGGTGGGGAGTGTCCTGCCAGTGCTGCCCTGAGATTCCACCATATTCCTGAGGTGTTGCTTCCCAAGGACTCTGTTCACTTCAGCTGTCTTTATTCCACTGAGTAAAAGTCCAAGTAAACCTTGAAGCAAAATGCCGTTGAAAAGGCAAGGGAGGGTTTTGTGTTTATTTGTTCTATTTTGCTATTTTTTAGCACCTTGGGAATGAAATTGGGATGTGTAAGTTTAAATCCAGCCCTTCCCTCTCCTCTAATCTCAGCCTGGAGAAGGGTTCTGAGCTTCTCAGCTCCCTGTGCTGCTCAGAGCTCTGACATCCCTCTCACATTTATTTTAAAATAAATAAAAATAACAGTGCTGGGAGTTGAGGGTGGAGAATTATGCAGGTCTTTTGCCCACTGTTTGCTTTGACATGGAGCTGGTGGGAAGGGTAGCTCTGCTGCAGGCTGGGAAAGGACCTTCCTTAACCTGATACTGAATTTGCTGTGGGAGTCTCTGTTTTTCTGGAATGAGGTGAAATTGCCATCTAGGAGTGAGTGCAGTGTCACCTGCCCTTTCCTCACTAGTTAACGGGTTCCTTGAGTCTTGCTCTTCCTGCTGATAGCATGGGTACAGACGAGAAAATAGATATTTTTTGTGAGTTGAGATGATGTCTTTCTCCGAGAACCTTTCTCTGCTACTGTTTTGTTTTAAGCACAGTGTCACAGAAAATTTCATTGGCCACAGCAGAAGTCTCTGAGCCTGCAATCAGCCTGTCAGTGAGTGATAGATGTACAGCACTGATTAATATTTACATTCTTTGGAGATTTTCCCTTACCCAAGGGGTCATGTGGAAAGCCATGAGTATTTGAGCCTTGGAAGAACCTGGGTTTCGCTCTCTGCAGTGAATACAGAGTTGGTAGGGTATTAAACCAGAATGGCTTCTCCACAAAACCAGAACTTAATCAACCTAAACCCACGTTTTCCTACCAGATTTTCCCCCTTGAGCCAGGTCTACTGGGAGGCTTCTCATGCAGGGGGTAAGTGGGCAGCACACCAAAGGCCTTCGGACTGCAAAAGGGGCATCTCCAGCTTGCCTGAGCTGCTTTCATTACTCAGAGACTGAAATTTTAATCATTGAATTAATTTTTCAGAAACCGAAGTGCAAATCTGTACCCCCAGCGGCATTAATAATGGATGCAGGGAAGAGAGACATTAGGAGAAAGAAGGGCTGGGAAATTTGGGGTTGGGGAAGGAATGTTTTTTGGGGGAGTTATTAATTTGAAGAGATAATGTATGGGTTGTATTTCCTTCTCCCTGGGCCTTTATCCTTGTCTTGCGCATTCTGTGTCCAACAGAGTCTGCTTCATTTCTGTCCAAGGCATTTTTCCAGTACTTTTCATTCACCTGGATTTGCTTTTCCAGGGTACACAGCCAACTCTGTACACACAGGGTCCCTCTCCTCATCTCCAGAGCAGCCCCTGAAGTGCTGGGGAGGCTCCGGTCACATCATGAGGAGAGAAGGAGCCGGGGCTCACCTGCTCCTCAGGTTTAAAGACAAGGTCTGAACTACGGCCAAGATGCCAGAGCTTTCTGCCTCGCTTTTGGCTCCTTCCTTCCTCTCTCAAAGAGCACACAGGATTTTTTTTTTTTCCTCCTAATTAAAAGTATTATATACCAGAAGATTAATTAGAAATGAAAGTGATTTTTTTTTCCCCTCCCTTTTCTGCCAGTGGAAAAGGCCTGTGCCAGGCAACTGCCAGAGGGAGCTGGGATTTCTCCCTTTAATGGATTCCAGGCAATTTGCCTCTGGACAGCTATCTTATAAATAATGAATGTTTGCACAGATTCTCCCAATTCTCTGTCAGCACAGGTGGTCTTCACTTCCACCATCCCAAACAGCTCTGGAAACCACAGGGTGTTCCCAGCCTCGGTCAGCACACCAAAGGGGCAGTTCCTCACGATTCCCCTCCCTCCTCCTTGCAGGCATCACGAAGACCCCCTATGGTTATGGATTTGTGTCTTTATTTATCTGAAATCCCATCCGCGCTCTGCCGTTCCTCCTCTGTGACGCAGCGCTGCCAGCAGAACCTCCAGCAGCGGATGGGCGCGTTTGTCCTCGTGGTCTGACGGGCTGACGTTCTCAAAAGCCTGTAGGAATGTTGCCAGCAGACAAGACTCCAGCCCAGGTGCACGCTGCATGATTGCAGGGCATTTTCAAAGCCTTTGTGCTCCCTTTCCGAGGCTCTCGCAGTAAGAGGATGATTCTTTGAATTGTTGTAGTAATCTTCAGAAATGAGGATTTGGTTCAATGGGTGCTCCGCAGAGACCGGCCTAGAGGAGAAATCTTCTCCCAGAAGGAAAGCTATTCTGGAGTTAAAAGCACCCGAGAGTGTTTTATGCTGGGCAGGGGCTTTAAAGTGGCCGTGGTGGTGCAGGGATGAATTCCAGCCCCGAATTCCAGCCCCGAATTCCAGCCCCGAATTCCAGCCCCGAGGAGGACGGCGTAGCCTGAGGGTTTCTCTTCATACAGCGCCACTTGCCCTGTTTGTTTCCTTTCCATTCAAATGGAAGTGGTGGCTGCAGGCACATGAAGGTGAAGGTCCCCAGCTGCAGAGAGCTCCTGTGGTCATCAGCCACCTGGTTCAGAGGAAGGCTGGGGATTGCTCCAAGAACCTTTTCTGTGGCTCTAAATACAGCAGCTAATGACACCTTCCACTCAGCGGGAAGAAAACAGAATTACTAAACTTGCAATTTGGCACAGTGGGAGTGTGAGTTTGTCCTGCCAGTTTCTTGTTGCTATATATTTCCAAGGCTTTTTTTTTTGGTATTATTTTTTTTTTTCTTCTCTGAGGCAGGTGGAATCCACATCAAGGGGTTCACTTTAAGGACTGAAATTATGCGTATGGAAGGCACAGCCCCAAAAGGAAAAGACTGATGGCTGCTTATAAGTCATCCAGCATAATAAGGAGAATGTGCATGTTCCCTGGGAAATGCCACATGTCTTGGCCTTATGAGTAATGTGTAGTGATGTCCCATTAGGATCCACATTCCCAGTTTGGTGTTGAAAGAGAGATATATATTTCCATATAATTTAAATCATTTTGACTTACAGTTTAGATTTGTGCTAGGCAGGCTGCACAGAGGTTCCAGGAGAATACTGTTTGAGATGGCTTCGGGGGCAAAAGAAAGAAGACAGCTGAAGGCAAGGTTAGAAATAAGTGAACATTTCCAGTTGAGCAAGTTTTACGGTCATGCACTGTGGTAATTGAAGGTTTGCTGTTAAATGCTACAAATCTGTGCTGGAGAAGAAAACTTGGCCCCAGTTTGAGATTGCTGCGGTGCGAGGTGGGGGAAATCTTAGGGCAAGAGGTGCTGTTTGTAAAGAAATACAGGGAGCAATAATGACAGGTTAGCAAGGCCCAGTTCTTTTGAGCGTTTTGTAGAGGAGCTCATCATCTCCAGAGGTTGTGAAGGTTCGTCCTGAAGATGCATGAAAATTAAGATTAATTTCTCCAGCAGTGCCTATAGTGGACCTGTCGAGCTGAGCTTGTCCTGGTGCTGTTTGGGGATTGTGGGGTAAAACAAGTGAATACTGTGGAGGTAAAACTCTGCCTTTCTAATTCCCCTTCTGCACCTCTGGATGCTTGTTGCCAAATCTGTGTTTGACTTGGGGACAGACAACCATCACCAGCTCAGACTAAAGAGATGTGCTCAAAGCTCATTTCTGCAGCCAGCCCTGGAGCACTTGGAAGAAGCAAACGCCTGGTTTCTGGAGCAGGGACTTGCTTTAATGTTCTTATCAACTGTTTTGCAGTCTTTGTTAAAAGAGGTCAAGGCTCATTCCCCTGGGTGGGGACTTCTTGAGCACAGTACTTATTATTAGGGCAGTACCATATCTTGTAATTAGGGATGTAATTCCCATCTCTGTAGAGAGCCAGCCTGTAGCCTGGGTACCATTTAAGAGTTTCATGAGATGAATTAAGCGAGGATGGACTGAGCAATACAATGAATTTCAGCAGAGATCGCTCGCCTGAAGTCCTGCAGGTGTTTCAGACGAGATATGAAAAGTAAATACCTCCCCTCATCTTCCTTCCTTTTCTTTATTATAGTAGGCAAGGAGGATGGCATGCAGTCTTTGGGGCCATGCAGTAGTGACCTTCTGACAACTTGCAGCCTGGTTGTTTGAAAGGTTGCATCGTCCCCTAGTCGCTGCTGGAGCAGCTGGAAGAACCTCTATTTCCTTTTCTGTCTAACACTAAAGATTTTTACCTACAGAAGACCTGTGTCTTAGAAAATTGCTGTTGCAGTACATCTGAAGTCAGATTTGGCAGGCTTTAAAGTGTGATGTAAGAGATTCTTACTTAATTTAGCATTTTGTTAACTTTACCTTTTTTTGCCTCCTTACCTACATGGGTAGCAGTGCTTTTGTTGTTCTGCAGGGAGATCTACAGTTTATATGCCTTGTATAAAATAATTTACATAAGTGCAGAATAAATCAGTCGAACTTGGGAAAAAAAAAAGGAAAGCAATCAACTTTGGGCTGGAAATAAGGAGCAGGTGAAAGGCTGAAAGAAAAGAAGGACAGAGAAGATGAATTGTGAAGAAAAATAGACACAAAATTGTGTACAGCAGCAAGACAGAAAAAGCAAGGGAAGGCCAGACGTACAAGTTAATGCAATGTATTTTCCCCTGTAATTATATTCATTTGGTGTAGATTTGTGCCAGGCACTTTACAGCAGTGTTAATGAGACGAAGGAAGAGTTGATATCCATAGCAGTTTCAGAGACAGGACTTGAAGCTGTTCTCGGTGGGCAAGGCTATATTTAGCATCACAGCACACTGGATATAGGATGCCATTACAGCCTTACACGAAGGCTTCTGAAGGAAGATCTCAAAGCACATTGCATCAGTTCCTATGCAGTATTTCCCAAATTCTATTTCCCAAACCGTTGAGAGCTGCAGTTGCCAGTTGTTGCTGTGTCTGTGTTCATATTTTTGTACAGCACGTGCCAACATGGAATTTGAGTCAGATGTCCACTGACGATTCTAGTCTTGCCATCTTTGTGGAATTCTTGTTCTTCAGCTGTCTTCAGGAAAGGGTTTTATGACCACGGGGTTATCTTCAGGTGTGAGGATCTCCACAGTGTCTCAGGGGAAGGAAACACTAATTCACCTCTCGAATTAAGCATGGTTCCTCTGCAAATTTGCATTTGCCTTCCTTGCTTTCACACATCATCTTCCAGAGGGATGAGAGCTCGTTGCCCTCAGCCCCCCATAATCCTGTTAATAACCTTGCTCTAATGATGCACAAAGTGCTGAGGAGTTATGTACTGCACTCGTGATTTTTCAGCAGTGCAACTTGCGCATCTTCATCCTGAAAAACAACAATGTAGATTTTACTGGGAAAATAAGAGGATGTTCTCAGGGATTACAGAAAATTTACCTTCCCGTGCGTATGGCTCAAAGAAGCGTAAAGCTCGTGCACTCATAGACAGTTGTGTTAGCAACAGGTAGGAAAAATGCTCTGGAATTATTCACACTGGCTCCTGGCAGGAGCTCAGAGTTCCGTGGGTTATCCACCAAGGTAGAGATGAGGCGAACAATAGGGGTTTAATTTAGGGGATGTTTTCCCTGCCTTCAGCACGTCTCTCCAGCTCCCATCCCCGTTCCCTGATTGCGGTGTAATCTCGCTCATTACTCTGTGACAGTAACCTCCTCTCCCCATTTCAGCAGTGAAGAACCAGCAGCCAATTTGTGTCCAGAATTAAGTTTGTGGCCCTCTCTGCTTCCCTCTGCACTAGGCAGCTGTAGAAAGAGGTGCACAAAGGCTCTCTACTAATTGTTAGGAAAGAAGAATTTCAGACCCTGAATTGTTTGCTGAGATTTTCTGTAGTTTATTTTGCTCTGTGCAGCAACAGTTTTCAACAAAAGCAGAGGATTGATTGCTCCTGGAGTTTATTGTGCCTGGTTTTAAAGGAGGCTGAAAGAGTGTCAGATGGGAGATAGCTGGTCACTCTCACAGTGAGGGGATCTCACTGTCCTCAGTGCACTTCACCTGCTCTTTGGGAAACAACCATCGTACCTAGAGCTGTACATGACACTGCCTTTGCTCTGCTGCTGATGCTTCAGGTGAGTTGCTTGTTAGAGAAGGCAAAACTGTAGATTTCTTTTCGGAGAGAAGGATGAGATTATTCCCCCAGCTGAATAAAGCTGCGAGTTTGGGGCACAATTGACCCATTTGTACTCACAAATGTACAACAGCTTTGTAGGTGGTAATGACTTCTGTCAAATTCTTTTATTTGTCACTTTGAACTATCAGATTATAGAAGAAGCACAAAGATTCCTTGTTGGTAGAAAGATGGCTTGAAGTTGCTGAATCATTACAAGCATCTTAATGCAGAAGCAACTAATCTTTTCATCCAGTGCTAGCTTTGGGCTCTGCTTTCCCTCAGGACCTGGATGTTGTAGAGAACAAGAAAATTAGTGCTAAAAAGATGATTTGGCTGTATGTGAAATGATCCTCCGTGCTCCCCACATTTCAGAAGGCTGCTGCTTGCTGTGCTGAAATGTAGCAGTATGGAAAACACAGGTAAGATCTGGAGGAGCACCCAAGATGCCCACAAGGACACAGAGGGCACTTCCTGTTGCTTCACATTTACAAAATATGTTGTATGTAGTGTTCAAAACTGTGGGTAATTACATTTTGCAATGAAATCTATGAGCATCTGTTCTTCTCCCTTTCTGTGCCAAGTCCCAACCTCTGGGAGTCACGTTGTCTCCACAACAGTTAGATAGCACATTTGCCCCCTAAACTAAGTAGAGGTTGCAAGGCAGGAGAAGAAACCTCTCAGGAAAAGCATTTTTCTTTTAAAACTTCCAGCCATGCAGGGAAGAGAAGAGAGAGGGAGATGTGGTGGCAAGAGCAGGAAATTGTGATCCACTGTGGTGCCCACACTGAGCAATGCCCAGTGATGAATGATATTCATGAATTAACAGCTTCTTTGGAGCTGGGTGCGTGCCTGGCTAGGAGGTGCATAACTGAGTGTCTCAATCGAAAAATAAAAAAGATTTTCCTGCCTTCTGTTTTAGCAGAAGTTTGGAAGTCTGGTGGAATCCTGTGCTGTAAATATTTATCTTCTAGCTCCCTGTGCACCCCCCCCTCGCTGGGAGAGCGCTTGGGTGATGGCAGAGGTCCCACAGTAACTGCAGCTTTTCTTCTCTTAGCAGTGGCAGTGGCGCAGTAGTGATGGCTGGCGTGTTGCAGGGAAGAAGGATGTGCTCCATCTAGGCTGGACTTGCAAAGAGCAAATTGGAGTGAAAATAGATTAAATCTTTCCGTAGTTCGATGGCAAAAGTAAATCACCCATCATTTGCCTTCTATCTCCCAGATGCATTAAAATGGGGGAAATGCTCCATCTCCGAACCCTTCATTTCTTGACAAGCTTTATTCGCTCTTTCCTCTCTGATGTTTTTATTAATTTATTCTCTAAGGCAGTTCCTGCTGTGCCAGCTCCTTTGACTGCATGGTGTCGGGAGATGTTGATAGGTCTTGCACAAGAAACTGGATCCTGAACTCAGGGCTTGATGGATATTCTACAACTCCTCCGTGTTTCTTTTCTGCCTTTTGCTTTGGGCTTTTGCAATATCCTTTGAAAGGGAAGAGCAGAAACAAAAACTTAAGGGTTTGAAGAGTTACTAGTCTTTTCTGTGCCTTTTGTCCCACGTTAAAAAGTCCCAAGTACAGCAGATAGAAAGGTAAAAGCAAGGATGACTGTACTGTGAAACGCTTGGAATGCTGATGGTTAGTGATAGAACAGGATGTTCAGGATAGGGGGAGTCCCTGTGTCTCACAGCCTGGACCTTAGGATTAAGCAATTTTAAAGACACCTCCTTTGAAGGCTCTGACCTTGTCCTTCCATTTTCAGGCTTCAGCTTTATTGCTCTCCCAAGGAACTCAGACAGTTGATTAACTCGTAACTCACTAGTTCTTGACACATTAAGCAGCAAATTTGACTCTAATTAACAGCTTTTATTAACCCGGGTTCTCCCTTCCCTCCTCCCTTTCACTCTAGAGACTCCTCAAGCCGTTACAGGTTTTAAAGTAATTTCTAATTTTTTTAATCTTTTTTTTTTTTTAATCAAAAGTGAATATGTGTGGACATTGGAATGCACAGCTCAGGGGGAGGACGTGTGTCTGCCAGAGGAACATTTGGAAAGCAAATATGGTCATCTGGAGGGAAGCAAGGGATTGGATTGTGGATGGAGCCGGTGGCTGGCCAGAGGGTTAGCTTGACACCGAAGAGGAAACCATGAAGGGCAGGCTTTCCTCAGCTCCCCACCTCCTGCTCTGCACAGTTGTTTCCCAGCTGACAGCAGCCGGGCTGATCACCTCAGTGATCCACCTAGGTGTGCAACCTGGCGTGAAAATGAGAGGGGGCATTGCCGGAGCTCCGGGCCAAATTGGGTGAGAGCTCTGCTGCTCCTCCAGAGCCTGCCAGTGCTCCACTACCAGAAAGATCTGCATGGAAATCACCCTGCAGAGAGCTGAGGGCACTGAGAGAATGGGGTTTGGGAAGTTATCCCGTGCACAGTGTCCATAGTTACCCCATCCGTGCTCTGCGTCGGTGCTGATGAAGCGGCGGCTCCCTGGGGAGTTCTCCTCCTCAGTGCGGATCTGGGATGGGATGGGATGGGTGAGGGGCTGAGAACAGCTGAGGAGGCGCCTCTTCGTCCCCACTGAGGTTCTCTGTGCTCGTTTGGTCAGCAGATACGGCAGCTTGTTGGCGAGCACGCAGCCACGAAATCCGGGGATCCCCCGGCTGTAATCCAGCACTGCCACTGAGGGCTTCACTCCGTCTCACTCCCCATCTGTGGCTTGGGAGCAGTAATGACTCTGCCAGTTTGTCCAGGTGTTCCAGTTCTGCTGTGCAAGTTCCTATTGAAGTGTTAATTTTTATAGCGTGCAAGGGAGAGGGAGGTTTTTCACCCTCGTTCAAACAGAGAGAGATGGTGTATTTTCAGATTTCAAAACACGTAGTGGTGTAACCCTGCCTAAGAAACTACAGTGGTGTCTTTATAAAAGATGTTTCTCATAAGCTTTGGTAAATGTGTTTCACCACTATTGCTCTGTATGTATCTAATTCAGTTTTGGACTTTCCGAACTCTTGATCTGAGAGAGAGCCTGTGACAGTGAGCTCCAGAGGTCAACGCAGGACTTGAGAAAAGAAAGGTTTTTATATCTGTTTAAAATTGCCATTCTGTTCCCCTGGGTACCATTTCCCTAGCATCTTGCAAGAAAAGAGTAAATATCTTCATTATTCTGTGCTTTCTCAGGTTTCTCCTTAACTGCTAAACAGCTGTGTTTTTATATTTTCTGTAACTAAAGCGAGTGAACCTCTCCCAAGACAACCCGCAGTGAAGATGAAGCGTTTCAGTGCTCCTAAGAGGCAGAGCAGCCAAGGTCAGCTCAATGCCCCCCAAACCAATCGTGTCATATGCAGTCTCACCACATCTCAGCTCACTCTCCTATGCAAATAGCTGAAGAATATGTTAGACAAAACCGGTCCTCGGGGAGCAGCCACTGTAATCTTTCACTATGTTGAATATTGATCGTGTGTTATACCTCCTTTTTTAATTTAGTTCAGTTAGTTTCTGGATTTGTAACAGCACTTTATCCCTTGCTCTGTTGCTCAGACAGTTTTCTTGTAGCCTTCTTGGCGGTGCTTTGTCACAGAGGCTTTGAAAATCCAAATAATTAAACCTAATCCTCATGGTTTCTTTCTTTTTTTTTTTTTTCTTTTTAAGAATTTTAGGGAATTCTCCTAGATAGGAAGGGAGTGGTTTCATTTATTTATTAGCATTATTTTTGCCTGGGGGTTTATTATTGCTTGTTTAGTTTTATTTGGTACAGAAGTAAGTTTTAAGGCCTCATATTCTCTGGATCATTTTTGAAAACCTGGAGTCAGGCTACAATATTGCTCCTTTCTTGCCTGCTGGTATACGCATCCGATTTTAAGGCTAATTTATTTTTTAACAGTTTCAATACTCTTAAGTCCTCAAATATTATCCTGCCTTGGTGATTCATGATCCTCCAAGGATAAGAGATGCGGTATGGGAGCTTGCAGATGATTTTGTGAATTGAGCAAGCTTTCCAAGTTACAGGGAGAGCTGTGTGCTGAAATGAGACCCAGGGTGGCTTTGACAGCCAGCAGATAAATATGTGTCCCCATCATGGGGCACCTGTGGAGTCCGTCAGGGGAAGACTGGACTTCCTTCAGCATGTCCCTTTGCTGACTTCAAAAAGGAGGATGACACTAGGCTTCATTTTCATGTTTCTGTTTATTACATTGGCAAGATTTAGTTCAAGTAGAGACAGACCAGAGGTCTTTTTTTATTTGGGCTGCGTAGAGGATAAATCAGGTGTGATTCTTGCATTATGGCTCTGTGATGCTCATGAGGAGCAGTGATGGATAGTTGTCTTTGACACTTCTTCTCTGCCAAGAGGAATAAGAAAAATAAGGCTTCCCTTTTGCAATCCAAGCAACTCCCAGTCTGTGCACGAAGCAGAAGGCAAGGCTAGGAAGGAAGTTACCTCGAGAGGTTCCCTCCAGATCTGACACACCAGGTAGGAGGAAATTCATTACAGATACTTTGGTGAGTGGGTGTAGTGAGCACACAACTCCCAGGATGTGTTTTCAAAGGGTCTGTCTGAGGTTAATGCTGCACTAGATCTCCTCTTTTGTTCTAAATTAGGCTAATATTTAAACAATCTTCTTATTAATTTCTCTGTTAATTCCATTGTTTATCGTCTACCAGTAACGTGTCTAAATCTCTGTGTGTTTTATTCTTGGAGTTTCTCTGGTGCAGGGGCTGGCAATGTCCCTATGCCATCATGTGTCTCAGCAGAACCTCTGTGCCTGTTGTTGAATTCTAGAGAGGAACATAAGGATTAAGATCTTGAGAGGTAAAACAGAATAGGTAATCCTCTGTTCCCCTTTCTCTTATCCTCAGTTCCTTTCTCAAGCTGTTTGTAGTGATGTGGCCCTCTCCTGTTGACATCTTGGGTGATCCTGCTTTGTTTGGACTGCTGTCTGGTTTTCTAGGCTGTCTCACTTTGTTGTCTCTTCAGTATTTCCCATCTCTTCAGGACCTGTTTGCTTCTCCACTTACTTTCCCCCCAGGTTCCGCAGGTTTCCACAAAGCAGCTGCATTGCATCAGCATCTGAGAGTAATTTAAATGGAACTGCACTTAACAGTGATGCTGCCAACACTCATTTTGATCCCTGCATCCAGGGACATTTTGTTATTTTCATGGTGTTCTCACCATGACTTAAATATAAAATCAGCAGTTGTAGGGCAGGAGAGGATGCCTTGCTCCACTTCCCTGCTTGGGGTAGAAGGTAACGCCTTCAAAATGCACGTGCGCAGGACTATAATGTTTTATTCTCTTAAGGTACCATGTTGGCTTCCAAAGTTAGGTAATTTCCAAGGGCTTCTAATATTGTTTTTAATGAACAGCTTTAAATAGAAGTCATTAGACACTGTTGTTCAAACTTAATTAACTGTTCTCCTTACTGAATTACAGCACAGCAAAGAGTGACGGCACTGTAGGACGGAGAAACATCTTACGAGATTTAAAAAAAACCAACAAACTAGATTTAACACTTAATTAGAACACAGGACCTTTGGCAGCCCAGGTATCAGGTTGCCTTCTGGGAGATCAGGCTTTGGGGAGTGATGTCTCGCTTCTCAGACTGCTGCAGTTAAACCTCCTGTGCTTCAGGCATCACTGGAGCTCATGCCCTTGCTTTGTTCACAGGGGTGGGTTCCTGTCCCCCCAGCAAAGGCAAAATGTAATTGCAACATGTGCAAACAGGTTCTTTCATGTTCAATCTCACGGGTTCCTGTAGCAGTTGTGAATAAGAGACAGTGGTCAGTGCAGGCTGTGGTTGCTGGACAGCCCTTGCTGTGGTTGCCAGCACATGTTACCGTCATCCTGAACCATCCCCACCAGCAAGGGAAGGCAGCAGAGGATGTGGCTCACAGCCTTGGGAGAGAGAGGTCTTTCCTGTGGCTGAGCAGAGGGTCTCAGCTGCACAAGGAGGTGGTATAAAACCATGTGTGTTTTTAACAAGAGCAGCAGGAAATGTAGATGTTCTAGAATGTAGTTATGTGGAAGGGAAACAGTTAAATATAATTTCATAGAGTCACAGAATGGTGTGGGTTGGAAGGGACCTTACAGACCATCTCATTCCACCCCCTGCGAGGGGCAGGGACACCTTCCACTATCCCAGATTGCCCCAAGCCCCATCCAACTTGGCCTTGGACACTTCCAGGGATCCAGGGGCAGCCACAGCTCTCTGGGCAACCTGTGCCCGAGGGCCTCCCCACCCTTACAGGGAACAATTTTGTCATTATATCCAATCTATAGATACTGGAGAAAATAACATGATCAGAAAGTGGATTTAGAGGTTGTTGACCTGCACATTACCTAGAATTGGTTTTTAGGCCAAGTGAAGTTGCTTGGAAGCCTTTGCAGGATTAAATCAGGCATATACTGTATTTGACTTTTGATATTTAGAACAAAACTTCTGGAAGCAGCTGAACCTTCCCAGCACATTCTAAAGGCTGGTGACGTTTTGACACTTAATGCCTCGTAGTACCGCGTGAGGCCTCACTGAAGTGTGGAGGAGCAGCTTGGGGAGATTGCGTGACCAGGTCCCACTGGGAAAAGGCTTTCTTTTAAAAGAGCTTGCAGAGGTGTCTGCTGTGTCTCCGTTCTGCTGAGAGGCTGAAGGAAATACAGCAGGGTGAACATCTCTGCAGAAAACAGGATTCATTGAGTCATATTAATGTCGGCTGTCGGCAGTGCCAGCAACACTCGCTTTTGCCGTGTGCTGGATCCATCTCTCCTGCATCCCGTGCCTTTGTCTGACCATCACAGAACAGTTTGGTTTCTTTAGCTTGGCTTTGGAGCTACAGCAAGAGCTTACTACAGCTCTTTGGAGTAATTTTCACCTCCATTCCAGCCAACTAGATTAGACCGTAGATAATGCTAGGAGTGAATAAGAGCTCCAGCTCCAAGGGAGCTGGAACGTAATTACAGTAGATGAAGGGTACTCTCCGCAGCTCCTCCAAGAGTGCTGAGATTAGACTGTAATCATTGTTTGTAAGCAGACAGGAATGAGGGGTAATCAGCCAGGCAGCCCTTGCACGTTATTCCAGGAATCAATATTAGCTTCCTGAAGTAGCTCATCAATTCACACTTATATGAAACCGCAGAAATCAACAGGTCTTGTCTTCCCACCATGGGAGCTGCTGAACGGGCTGGGCCCCGTGGGGCTCGGGCTTGGGGTTCTGTGGGTCAGGCCGGGTGTGCAGAGAGGCTGATGTGGCTGTGCAAGAGGGAATCGGTGTTCCCGGCAAGGACTGCGGGTCTCGGCTCCGCGGGGACAGAGGCTACAAAGAGATTGGGTACTGCAGGACCAGGAGAGCTCGGGAGCTGCAGCCTGGTGCTGCTGCCCGTGGAGAGCCAGCCGGGTTCACTGTTCTGAGGAGGGGAAGGCGTCGCTTTTTCCTTCAGGAATCTCCTTTAGCCTGCAGAGCTGTGGCAGGAGGGAGGGAGGGATGGCACTGGGAAGGAGTGGGGAAGTTTGGGTTTGAAGAAAATCTTTGCAAGTGTGCTTGGTGCTGCTTGAATCCGGCCCTAATTATAAAGCCTGCCGGTCCCAGCGAGCGCAGTGAGAACATCGTGTACAGACACAAAGTTAACACTAGGCAGCAAAAGTCTTGACATCCCTCTGATGTGAAACGAGAAGAGAAGGAAAAAAAAAGAGCTTGCAAATCCAGGCAGAAATCATTAGGAGAGTGAGTCCACAGACCATGACGGGTCATTTGAGTTTCGAGAAACACATGTATTGCTTTCACCAGAACTTGCTACTGCAAGGCAGGTGGTAGGACTGTTCCAGTATGAGTGTTAGCCTGCTCTGCTTCCCTCCCTTCAGCAGTTCTCACTGCCAAGCCCTTTGCTTCCATCAGTTTTGGAATAAATCACCAGCCAACCAAATGATTATCTCTTGCAGTGCTTTACATACATTAGTTATGTGCTTGGGCTTTTTAATGATGCTGCTGCTCTGACAGCTCACTAAATATGACACAGCTTTATGGGTGGCATTGCTAATGCTTTAGCAGCCAAAGGTTAGCTGCTATTATTAACCACATTAGTACTGGCTCTTCTAGGAAAAATAAGTGGAGATAGATGCTTTCTCCAGAAAGCTCACAGCCTAAAAGCCAAACCCGAAGGAGCACCAAAGGAAGGAGCAGCCCATGAGCAAATGGGCTGGTGGCGGCTGGCACAATGTCGTGAGTTTACACTTGTGGCTGTTGGTTCGTTTGGTTTGTTAACTGGAATAGAGGTAGGTCAAAGGGCACAGCAGGAACCTGGCAGCTGGCGAGGGGAAGAGGGACAGAGGAGGCGCGTCACCTGCCCGTCCTGATCCACTGCCAGAGTTCTGGAGCTCTCTCTGCAGGAGGATGTCTGGAAAAATTTGAAAGAAGGATGTGTTCACGTCTGCATGGATTGCTCCTGAAAGTCTTTTCCAGGCTCTTTTCTAGCATGGGGAGAAGCATGGGAGGGCACATGGGTGAAGCTGTCTGGGCTTCAAAGCTGCAAACCTTCCTTGGCAGAGCAAGGTGTGTGTGGCTGCCAAAGAGCACCTGTGTTAGGGAAGGGCCATGCAATGGAAAGGATGGTGAAGAGAAATGAGCGAGTTGGACACCTGGAAAGGTGGGTGAGGAGAGAGAGGAGCCTCTGGAAGAGGATTTTGAAGTTAATGGGTAAAACGAGCTATGCTGAGGATGCGCAGCCATGAATTCGCATGACATGGGCATAATTATTGTAGCCCAGATCAGAGAGGAGGAGCTGTCTAAACTCATTTCTTTTTGCTGCATTTCTCATTTAGATATGTTTTTTTATCTAATGGATCTTTGCGCAGTCGAGCCTGGGAATGAGAAAGGCCCTGTTTGCTGTGGTGGAGCAGCGAACAGAGCAGAGAGGTGGGGTTTGCTGATGAATATCAGCTTCTAGAAACGAATTGTTTTTCTTGCTCCTGCTGCTGCTTTGCTGAGGGACTGGGGCAGAGAGCTCATTTTAGAAATCTCACGGTGTGACTGTCGTGTTTCTTAGAAAGGACAGTAGGGAGAATAAATCCGTGGGATGAAGGGGGATGATGTCTGTGGGTGACACTGGTTGTGCTTTTTGTCCTCATCACCAGCCCCGCCACACTGAGATGTTCTGCCTTGGCTACCTGGAGATCAGTGTCAGTGCCTCCTCTGATGGACTATTAATACTTCCCAAAGCCCTAGTAGCCTATCTAATAAAAGCCATGAGTGCCTTGGTGCCTTGCTGCATGACTGGAAGATTTATTGCTACAAGCAGCAGAAAAGCATCTGGGGAAGCAGAGGGGTCGGTTGCTTAAAGAAATTTTAATATCACAGGTCCCCACATTCCAGTTCATCTTTACCAAACTAGTTATCAAGTTAGAAGGTCCAGTGGGAACAGAGAGAACATGTTATCAACGCTGTTATAGTGAAGGCTGTGCCAGCACTTTTCATGAAAACCTTCTGTTTTCAAATGGCTATAAATAGTTGGTTAAATGCACATAAATAGATCCTACCTGGGGGTAAATACTTGACTTTGAAGTGAGCAGACGGCTGCTTCTCACTTTTAACCTACATAAAATGAGGGACAGCAGTGTTGCCAAATATGAGTGTTGAAAATTGTAAATGCAATGTAAAAAATAACAATATGCTTTGAGATAATTTTATTTGCCATCTGGTTTTGAGCTGTCGGTTATACTTGCATCATGTTTTCTCTGCAACTGCGAAGTTTCCTTATTTTGAAACAAAAACAAAGATTGCCATCTAGTACCTTGACTTCAGGATATCAAAATTGAAGAAAAGTTTTTAATCAAATCAAGTCTTGCAAAGCTTTTCAGAAAGGGAAGAATGCTGGCAATGGTAGGGCATTTAGAGAAGTTTATTAATCTCTTTTAGTTTTGTATGAAAGCAGATTAACCAAACAGACTTAATGAATGCATCAGGCATTTCCATGCATTCACAATGAATGTTTGCAGGTAGGCACTTGGAAATTGGAAAGCATTAAATTAAAACACGTATTTTCCCTCTATGGTTGTACCCTAAAGAATTAACTTCCTACACCCTTACAGACTTTCGCTACACTCTTATAGCCACATGTAGCCTAAATAATCTGTGGGTTTGTGATTAAAGCTTTTTTAATATTTATATTCCTTGGGGTTTTAATATTTGATATTCTTGTTTCTGTCTTGTTTTTATGGGAAAAAGAATAAAAAAGGCAAACAGAAGCTGATATATACAAGACTTCTGCCATTGTGAACTGGCATAAAGACCAAAGCTCCTTTTTTTATGCTTCAACTTGTGGACATGCAGTGGAAGTAGGTTTGTGCAGTTTTTGGAGAGGTGAAGCAGCTGTATGAACCACTTTAAGTTGGGATAAAACGGTTACCTTGCTGTATAAAAATGTATGGAGTGCGGGTCACATTCCCCACTAGATAGATGTGGAACCTGGGGACATGGTTTAGTGGTGGATTTGGCAGTGCTGGCTTAATGGTTGGGCTCAAACCATCTTAAAGGTCTTTCCGAACCAAAACGATCTTGTGATTCTGTGGCAGAAGTGGGGTCCCACCGCAGAAGGAAGAGAGGTGTTCAGAGCTGAACCTCGTTGAAATTGTTTCCCATATGAGGCAGGAGTTGTTGTTCTTGAATGGCTGCAGGGCATCGCTGTGCAGACTGAAGGCAGATGGGAGAAAATTGTCATTTTTTCACTGGGCTGAGTTATCCTGCTCCTCTGGTTTTATTTAAAGTAAACTTGGTCAAGAGGTATTTTGGGGAGAGTTGAAGAGACTCAGCTGGGAGCATGGGGGTTTAACTGTATTGTGCAAGGAGGCTGCAGACCTTGGCTGCGACCGAGGCACTGATTTGGCAGGCTGCAGGCGTGCTGTGCCCTGGAATGGGTGTCTTTTCCCCCACACCCCAACAGAGGCAGATCCCACTGCCAGCTCTGCCAGGCAGCCGGAGCCCAGGCAGCCGATCTGTACGTGGAGCTCGTGCCCACGCAGTGACTGCTTTGGGTTATTCATCTCCTGTAGCAGGCTCTGCTGCCTCCTCCCACCCCGAGCTAATCACTTTGCAAAGCTTCCAAGGTACACCAACTTTGTGTGGCAGCTAACAAGCTTAGCTGATGAGTTCTGCCATCATCCTTCTCCAGAGCTAATCAGCTTACCAGTGCTCCAGAGCTAATGGGCCTGTGGGTCACAGCAGCACCGTGAACTGCTCGCACACACGTTTCCCACATCCATCTTTAATTGCATGGCTGCTGCTTTAATGGAGTTTCCTCCTGCATATGCTTCGCCTTTCTTCCAATGGTTATCACTTGTTATTTTGCAGCCAATTCTTCTTTTTCCCTCAGATGCACAGTTCATTAAAGACTATTTTCAGGCTATGGTTGAGATTTCAAATATCAGCTGCTTCCCAGTCATCCCACCCAGACTGGGTGGTGGCCAAAATTTATTTACAAACGGAAAATTACACTTGGGATAGCACATCTCATGAGCACTCTGTGCTTTTTACCAGTGCATCCCTGAAATATATCAGTTCCAGCAGAGAACATAATTGAGTGATGTCAGCTCTCAAAAGTCAGGATTTCACAGAGTTGAGAGTGGAAGGGCTGAGAGCTGCTGCAGTGGAGGTTCTGCAGCCGAAGAGCGTCATCTTCAAGTGCAGCAGCTGAGAGCTGCACCTGCGCCTGCATCCCTCCTGTAATTTGAAGTGGCTTCACAATCATTTTGCTGGAAAAGGTATTTTATCCTTTTCACTCACTACGTGAAAGCAAGTGGAGAAAAGCGACTGACAAAGAAGTGCTGATGGTAACGTATCAAAAATGCCGACTCTGCATTTGGCGAGCAGCGCAACGATAAAAAGAATTTTTTTTCCCTTGTATTTTTCAGCTTTTATGATGGCAGGCGATGGGAGCAGGTAAAGCATCTGCCTGAAACTTTGCGTGAAGTTGCAGCATGTCTCTGGCTTGGCAGTGTCCCAGGCTGGGACATGACAGGGGAGGGTTTGATGCTGAAGTCGAACGGTGAGCGCAGTTACACGTTTCCAGCTGAGCTCCATCCCCACGTGCAGCAGCACTTTGTGCTTGGCAGCGGGGACAGGACACCCGTCCTGGTCCTCACCTGCCCTTAAAGCAGAGCAGGGGCAGAGCAGGCAGGACCTTTCCCAGGAAGAGTCACTCAGAAGGGTTTTGCTGCCTGAGCTCCCAGCTGTGAGCGCGCCGCAGAAGTTCCTCGTGGCTTAGGAAAACATAATTAAATGCTGCTCAGTGACTGCATTGTTAATAACATGATTAAAAGGAGGTTCCTCTTGACCATATCCTGTTCTCGAAAGCAAAATGGAAATGGCAGAAACACCATTTAGAAATTGGGATGTTGTTGTCTGTTCTAATTTTCATTAAATTCTGTGCTTCTGGTCCCCTAAACCATGGTTGCACAGGTTAATGATTACATGTTGTATGAAAATTAAAGTCCTTACGTTGTGTTTTTTTCAGCTGAGTTCTCTCCTGTTCTTCTCTTCAGAACAAAGAGCAGTGCTCTTTCTTCCCTTATTATAATCTTGGTATTTTATAGACCTCTTTTATGAACCTCTTGTTTTTTGTCCCTTCATACAGTTTTCCCAGAATTTCTGAGGGATTTATGAAAACCTCTTTCTTTGCTTCCTCTAGTGCTTTTCAGTACTCTCCTGGGCCTATCTTAAAGAAAGCGCACAATGTTTCAGACAAGTATAAGCCACCAATTAAAAAGTTGCATTACTCTATAACCCAGACTGTTCCCTGTTTTCTCTTCATTCCTGTCCAGTGCTTTATCCAAGTTTTGCTAATTCTTGGAAAAAGCGCTACCAAAACAGAGGCCTGGTTATCCTCTGCCCTGCGCGACATCAAATTATTTCTCTTACCATATTATACTACCACAGAGGATTTGCACATGTATTTAATAATTTTTCCTTGCTCATTTTGCTGGCATAGGGTCATGGTTTGCCAGTCCAAATTGGTAAGCTCCTTCCCAAGCCTTTTTTTAAAAACTAGGTTTGGCAAAAACCCAGTGTTTTGCCTTGCCCGAGAATCCTTTGGTGTCCAGGCAAATTCCACACACGTAGGAAGGAGTC
Source organism: Rhagologus leucostigma (assembly GCA_013397725.1). Lineage (NCBI taxonomy): Eukaryota > Metazoa > Chordata > Aves > Passeriformes > Rhagologus > Rhagologus leucostigma. The sequence continues at coordinate 942,940 of VZTD01001450.1, read as the reverse complement.
CTTCATGATACCTGACAAAATTAATTGGGAAGAAAAGCACTTTGGGACACTTTTAGTCGTTTCAGATGGTGTTTCTGCGAAGCCTCAATGAATACGTTTGAGGAGGGGAGAGACAATGTCATGTTGCCCTTAGGACACTGTCCAAGACCGTGGAACCCAGGGTCTGATGTTTCTTTTCTCTCTTAAAAATCCGACCTAGCTTCTGCTTCCCCATAGCAATGTGCCAGAACCGGGGTGTCCCAGCTGGAGAATATGGGGAACAGCAAGTCCTTCTGCTTGCTCTGAGGTCTGGAAATCCAATTTTCTTCTGAGTAGAGACTGAGAGAGGGATCCTGACCACCCTGTTGGAGGAGATACAAAGGGCTTGCTTTCCTTTGGTCCTGTGCCAATAAGAACTGTTGTGTAAAACACATCATATATATATATATATAAACAAATATGAATTTATATAAAACACCTCACTAAGACCAAGAAAAGTTGAGCAGCTCTTCAGAAGGGTTTAGTTCAGAAGCAGATTAGCGTGGCTGCCAAAAGGGGATGGCACAAATGGTGTCCGTGGTGGAGTCTGTCTGTTCTGCACGGAGATAGCGAGGAGGAAGTGGGCTGGCTCTCAGCCACAGCAACAGATTGCTCCTCTTTTGCAGACTGAAGTCATGTCTGAAATAAATACATGCACTCATTGCCACGCATCCTGCACGGAGCAGTGGAGGAGCTGAGCAGAAATGAGCGTTTTTGGCTGGAAATTTCTGATACTGTTGTGTAGAGGTAGATTTAAAGCTCTGGGGCAAATATTCTTCCATTAGGGCGTTGTTAGTGACTACAGCCTTTCATGTGCCTGTAGCTCTGGTGGGACTATACAACACCATCAAGTGAGCATGTTTAATACATCCAGTCCTTTAGCTGGGATCCTTCTGGGCTTATCATACACCGATTTATTCATATTTTGTGTCTCGCATTACCTGAACGTGTGTCAGATGTTCACAGGTGGTGAGAAAGGACGAAGAAGCCCAGTTTCTGTTCTGGCTGTGCACTTTTCTCTCTGCTTCAGCTCTGAGCTCTTTGCTTAGGGTTTGACACCTCCTCCATCAAAGGCTCCATCTCCCAGGCCTGGTAGTCACTGATTGCTGGTGAGGAGCACGCCTGGAGAAGTTTGCCAGGCTTGATGTGGAGGGTGCTGATGTTCCTTTATCTATAAAACCAGCAGTGAAAGGCTGGGGCTGCTGGTGCCTTGCATAGTGTGTGAGTGTAATTAAGAAGATCAACTGTGCCAGTTTTCTGACTCCCCTCTGCTCGTGTGAGGAACAATAGCAGTAAATGATGATTGTAGTTCATTACAAATGCACCCTAATTAAATTACCCATCAGTGGCTGCAAGATTAATGATACCAACCTGAGTTAAAACATGATTAAAGTTAGGCTTGTCACATTTTTCAGTTATTATATGGAAGTTCACAGGAAGAAGGGATGGGGCAGAGTGCAAGGTGTGATTGGATGATGCTGTGGAACACAGCTGGGGCAGCCAAAGGCTGTGGCTGATGGTGCTCCTTTGGACTTTGCTTGGGACAAACCCTCTGGAAGCTTTTCTCAGGTGTGTCAGGAGGGCTGTGGGGCTGCAATTTGTCAGGGAATGTTGTTAATCTCTTCGTAGAATGGGCAGGAGGGTCATGTAGGGAGTCTGGCACAGCAAGGAGCTGAGCCTGGATCTTCCAAACTTAGGCTTAACTCTCTGAGTTTAGCTTGCTGTGTTGTCTTGCCTTTCTTCTTTTTTATTTTTGTATTTCTGCATGCTGAATATCACCTAGTCTTTCTTGAAAGTACCTATAAAAGTAGCAGGGAAACACCATGGATGACATAAGGAATAGTATCAAATACAGCAGAGCATCAGCCTTTCTCCCCTTCCTTAGAGAAGTTTCACATTGCAAATGGTTCTCAACAGCAAACATTTACAAGGGGAAGACAACTCAACAACACAACTTTGCCAAAAGTGCAAAATTCAGGACATTTTATAAAAAGAGACAAAACAAGGCACCTGATCATGCAGGATTGGGAATTTTGCTGCCTCTGTGCTGCTGGAGAAGCCTCTGGAGGTGTTCCCAGGCTCAAGTGAGGGGGAGGACCAATGCGTGGGATATGTTTAGGTGGATGAGAAGGAAAAAAAGATGTCTCGGCATAAGGACTGTCTCTCTGAACACCCTAGCACAGATTGGCTGTGCTTGGCATTGGTTCTGTCATTAGCTGGCAAATAAGCAAGGAGGAATTGTTTCAAAGTAATTTCATTTTCCAATATTGTACATCCTGTCCTTAAATGCCTTTGCTGATTGGATTGATGGTGCCAGTCCAGAAATGGACAGTGTTTACCAGTCGGGGCTGGACTCTTAACAGATCTTCTCAAGCTCCTTGAGAAGCAGCTCTTGGATGCTCCAAGCAGAAATAAATTGAGCAGTGTGGTTGATGTGCCCTTTGTATCAGTGGAATGGACCTCATTAGAACGTTGTACACAACTGCTTAGGGCTGGAGCAGCAGAAACAAGTGGAGTTCCTGGAAATGAGAATAAACCAGGGCTCGAATGAGAAAGTTTCACGTGTCAGAGAGGAGGCAGCTTTGTCTGCACGGTGCCCTGTTGAGTTGTTGCATTTGCTGGAAGCCGGGACAGCCTGGGGCTTGTGAAACACAGGAGGATGCAGGAAGGGGTGCTGGAACAGCAGGTGCTGTGGGGTGAGACAGCCCATCCTCTGCCGTTCCATGGACTCTCCAGCACTGTGGTGGCAGGCAGATGGCACTTAGCAGCTGTGCAAGCCTAATTAATTCACGTCAAAGTTACTGGAAGACATTTCTCCGGGGAATGGATGGTTACCAAGAGGTTCAAACCCTGCTTGGAGATATTAATGTTGAATGTCGTCATCTCCGGGTTTGGATGACCTTGCTTCTGTTGATAAAATGAGGCATTTTCCAGGTTTTTTGCATGTTCTCTTCAGCAGTGACGTTGCTCATAATATTGAAATTATTTCCCTTGAGGAGGATAGGGATGAATAACCTCAAAGACTTTTCCTCCATAAAATCATCTGCAAAAGCCATTTCTCACTACACCAGATTTGTAGGTGCAAGTTTTAGAAGCAGAGGTAAATGTTTATCTTTAATGTGAGGGTGGGGAGGCCCTGGCACAGGGTGCCCAGAGAAGCTGTGGCTGCCCCTGGATCCCTGGCAGTGTCCAAGGCCAGGTTGGACGGGGCTTGGAGCAACCTGGGATAGTGGAAGGTGTCCCTGCCCACGGCAGGGGGTTTGAAACTAAATGGTCTTTAAGATGCTGTACCACGGGCATCAGTGGATCCACGAGGGAGCAGACTGGGGATTGCTGCTCTCCACATTTCCAGATCTTGCACACACTAGTGCAGGGACGGCAGCCAGATGATGGCTGTTGGAGCAGTGGGTGCCTCTGTCACAGACCCAACGTGGTCTATGAGTTCTGGGAAGGTGGAGGCATCACCTGCAGCTCTTGGCATCCCGGTCACATCTCATCTTCTGTTGGAGAGTTGAGAGCCGCTTCCACAGCCCATCAGCATGTGAATAAATACCTGTCGAAGGAGAGCTGCCAGCTGCCTCAGCCATCAGAGGGGCCTCCCCCACAAATTTTGGGTAATGCAGGCAGATTTAGCAGCTAATATCAGAGCATTTTGGCCTACTTCTTTCTCTCTGGAGGGTTTTCTGACCTGGCTATGTAGCCTTGAAGCTACATATTGCTCTGATTGTTATTGCCTTACAAAGCTAAATGGTTTTTTTCTCTTTCCTTTTTTTTTTCCCAAGTGTTTGGACTTGTTTTTATTTAGGACACAACCCTTTTTGTCTTTCTGGTTGTGCCTTTCCCAGCCATCTCCTACAGACAAGGTGGTTGGGATTCAGAGAAATAGCTGACTCACATGGGCAGATGTTGAGATTTTCCTTTGTAATCGAGCCTATGAAAGGGGAATTTTCCTTTAGGCATTGCAGAGGGAGAGCTCTGCTGGCTCCGACAGGCACCAGGGGAGTGGTGGTGGGAAGGAGATGTCCTTTAACTGAGGATATGGGGTGAAACTGGGGAGTTGCAATGGTGCTATAGATCACTGGTTTAGATCCAGTCTGTGCAGATAGAGATGAGAAGTCATTACACGCTGCCCTCTTGATCAGTGACCTATGTGAAATGAGTTTGGGTTTAGTCCAGTTCTCTGCGGATAAGCTGTTTGCAGAAAGCAATCAACGTATCTGGCATGGACAGGCACCCCAACCAGCCACTTCAGCCCGGGCCAAGGATGCAAAGGTGTCCTGGAGGCCAAGATGCAGTTACACAAAGTCTGGCTTAGGGCTTTTTCTGTAATCTGCTACCTCGGTGTGTCTTGCAAATTCTCCGTGATGGATCTCCACCTTATCAGCTTCCAAGCTTCTGGCTGGTGCTTTGATGCACCCACAAATTGGAAGGGACAAAAGCTGGAGGGTTTTGAGTCCGTGGTGTCATGCTGAGCTTGCCTTTGTGGTGAAATGAAGTGCATGGTAACAGGGATTGTGTCTCTTGAGGTCATGTCTCCTTACTGCCCCAGGGCTGCCTCCTTGTACCCCACCAGAATGACTCTGGGTCCAGCTCAGACCTTTCTCAGGGGCAGAAGAAGCTGAGGCAGAGCAGAAGCTCCATTGCCTGGAGCTCTCTCCTTGACCTTTGCTCAGCCAGGGCTCCACACCCTCCCAGAGGGGTTACTGGTTTGTTCAAACACTGCAGCCATGAGAAGGAGATGTCCGGTGGCCTCCAAGGGCTGAGGAGCACCTTGTGAGGATCGAGTCTCTGCAGCGTGGAGATGTTTCTTTTAGAATAAATAGCTCTCTGATTCAAAAGATGCATGTTCCAGGCTGATCAGTGATCTGAGGTAGCAGCAGCACTTGGCACTGCCTTGCTGTTTCCAGAGACTGATCCCTCCAGGACAGAGCTAAAGAGCAGAGTTGGAGGAACCGAGGAGCGGGTGAGTGTGTGGATGGTGCTCCCTCCGCACTGTCCATGTCTGTAGTCCTGCCAGCTCATGGGCAGTGTCCTGGTTCCGTAGGCTGTGATCAGTGGTCAGCAGATGGGCCCCAAGTTCAGCCTGATTAGTCCTGTTCAATCAACAAGGCCAAGGCAAAGTTGCTCCCTGTCTCATCCCATATGGTGGCTCCTGCTGTCACTGTTCTTGTGGGAAAAGCTCTGAGCAGCCTCGAGTCCAGCCCCTGTCTTCCCCTCACCAAATAAGAGAGAGCACTGGAAACACCAGTGTTTCTGTCAAGCATGGTTGCACTCGAGCGGTGACGTTTGACTCACAGTGCTACTGATAGCTGGGAGCTGGCACTGCTTCGTCCCAGTGGATGCTCCCAGTGGGAACTGCTCCAACACCCTGCAGATGTCCAGGGCCCATGCCCTGCCTCGGATCTGTGAGCATAAAGGTGAAACAGATTGATGAAAATTAATTCTGAACAGATTCCTGAGCTGTCATTCAGTGGCTGAGGAAGGAATGGAGAGACTAAACTGAGGCAATTTGGGTAACTCCAACTTGTTCTTCATGTGTTCTGTTGGAAACTGTCATTTGGAGTTAATCCTTTCTATGGATTCTTAAAATTTTTTCAGCCACAGCCAGAAGCTGAGGAACTTGCTTTGTAAAATTACACGGTGTAGGGTGCCAACAACACAACTGGCTCCCAGGGAAGTTCAGAAGAGTGCCTGGAGTTGGTCTGTCCCTTCCTATGGAGATGGGGGTGGAGGGAATGCAAAATTGAAGGGCTCTAGATTCAGGACTTGTGTAATGACTGGCTGTGATCCGAATGGGCAATGCACATAAAGCTCTGGACATCATCCCTTTAACATCTTTTTATCCCAAGAATGTCCTAAACAACTTCCTGATATGGCCAGCCCTCAGAGCTTGTGCCAGTTTCACAATCTTCATCATTTCTTGGTTGTTCTCTCCAGCTCCCCACACTGGATATCTCCTCATGTCCCCCTGTTGTGTTCTGGCATGCTGAAATGGAGAAGGTCTTCTCGTGATACTCAAATGCTCCAATTAATCACCTATGGCAGTTTGCATCTCTTATTAGTTTGTAAATTCAGAGAAATGCCGAGGGCTTGGCACAATCTGTTGAGGTGGAGCATGTCTGAGTCTGCTGAAGAGGAGCTGGCTCAACCATAGCTGGTTTTGTTTGTCTTCACAGTTGTTACCACACGTTTTCTGTGATCACATAACTGAGATCTGAGTAGATCCAGTTTTGGGTTTTTCCCTCCTCTTATGATTCTGGGCTTATTAGCCCTGACAGTTATTTATTTGTCCTTAGTTGTAGGCTGAGGCAGCTTTATGGATAATGTGGGAAGCATGTCTTTTCTAATTAGACCACAGTCTGTTGTCTGTCTGCCTCATGGGCAGGACACAGCATGCTGTTTTGCTGAGTTTATAATAGCAGGAAGCCCTGGATGCAGGAGGTCACGTTGGGCTTTTTTTCGGCGAGGTTTTAGAGCAACAACTCACAACATCAGTGTTCCCGAGACTAAGCGGGAAACAAAACCTATGGAATATATTCTCCTCTCCCTTCCCACAGTGAACTATTTAAATTACATTGGGGCATGATGAGGTACAATAGGAACTGAGAGCAACACACCATGCCCAGCCAGACCACAAGCTGGGTTTGCAGGAACTTATTCCAACTTATTTCCTGTGTCTCCTAGCAAGGTGCCAGCACACATGTTGCATCCCAGCTCTGGCAGGAGTTGTTCTCAGAAGTATTGCAGCAACTAATGAGGAACATTGGCTTTATGGAAGCTCACAACTTTTCTTTTCCCAGCATGATCACCTGTAGAATGTGCATTATGTCACCCTTGTGAGACCGGTAGCTTTATATAGTGTCCTATCTTGTATAAAAAGTCAAAGCTGCTGTGTCCTGCTCTTTGAATTCAGTGGCCCATAGCAGGGGGGTTGGAACTAGATGATCTTTAAGGTTCCTTCCAACCCAAACCATTCTGGGACTCTATGAATAATTTTCTTGCATCTTTCTTGACAGCAGCAGACAAACCTGTGCAGTGCAGCGCCTGGTTCTTTGCAGGCAATGAGAGAGTGAAGTTTGTTCTGGTGCCACCGGGGGAGCTGGGATGGAGGGACAGCTGTCAGGAGCATGTCACCAGTCTTCCTCCTCCAAGTCTGACTGAGGACATGGTGCTCAGCAGAGCACTCATCCACACCTTTTCCATTTGCCCCTGATTTCAGCAAAGGGGACGGTAACAAGTCGTGTTCATTACCTAACCTTGCAATTCAAAAAAACTCTTAAAACAGCAACTTTCCTCATTCTTCAGCCGCTGGCTCAATGCCCAGGGTAAATAGTGGGTTGAGAATATGAGGCAACAACTTTTCTTTTTCCAGTAATAGTGCTTTCAAAATATATGTCTGTTTAGAAACATTAATCATTGCAACTACGGGGTAAAAATCTCCTGCCTGTCTTTGATCTTACCTGTGCAATGAGATGGCAACACTGAGCTCTTGCTTTCTGTGGATGATTAAGAAGGGCCAAGCTTCAAATAGTTGACTATATCTTTTTCTCAATTTGCTTTTCTGTCAGCTTAAATTAGAGATGGTCTTAGCCATTCTCTTGCAAACTCTCCTTGTCTTGTGATCTTCTCTGCTGTTGCAAACTACGCAGGGCTGGGCTGGGTTAGCCCTGCTTTGGAAAACCTGCAGTAAAAGGTTTGTCAGAAGGTTTTGCAGTAAAAAACACCCTTGTCTGAGGCAGCCATGGGCACAGCGTGCAGTCGAGAGGTGTTGCATTGCCTAAGGGTCTGCCCTGCAGAAGAGATACGGAACTGCTCATACGTCTTGATTTCTTGTGGCATTTTTACGAGGTTAAGAGTAGTTCTTGACAAATATTGATGTATTTGCAGTGTAATTACCAAGCTTGGTTGGTATTTATATCTCCTTTCCAGGCTGTGCTAGTGTTGGTAGGTGGTGCTAAAGAGGTGCTGCATGATTAGTAGCATTAAGTGATACTTCAAAGTGTTTTCCAGACAATAACTAACTAATCCAGTTTGGTGCCTGTGAGGGGAAGGAGATCCCAAGGTATTATTTGTAGCATCTCATGTTTGTAAATCCCTACAGGATCTCCGAGAGGCAAAAGAAATTCCAAACACGTGATAAATAAGTGGTATAAAATGGTACAAGACGACAGCCAACCTTCCCACGCAGCTTGGATGCCTCTTGCATGCGTTGCCTCCTGTGAGGCAGATGTTCTCATTAGAGGAGTGTGGGCATGCAGGGGTGGAGGCTCCTCCTGCTGTGCAGGAGGCGGCTGCTGGGCCGTTCTTTGGCCAGACGGTGGAAGGGCACGGCGCTCCCTGGATCACCTGGGGCGCTGAGCAGCACCTGGCCCTGACTTCACAAAGAGGGTTACATGGATGGCTGGGCAAACACAAACGGTTTTGACTCATGCGGTGACTTGCTCCTGCAGGAACATTCATGCGGACTGGGTACCGGGGAGATGAAATCCTTGGGCGTGGGTTGTGTTTGTGTTGTTCCTCGGTGCAGCTGGGGACATGCCCAAATTCCTAGCGAGGGGACAGTAGGGCTGAGCAGCATGTGTTGTCTTCATTAAACTTTGACTGTTCCTTATGTCCATTCTTGCAGTATCTGCTTCCATATCCCTTCCTCTGAAACCTACTGTTGGTGAGAATTTCTGAGGAGCAGCAGTAGGTACCAGCCCTTATGGTAGGATGGCTGCTCTGTATCTCACCATCTTCTGATAGACTTTCCTTTGGCTTTCCTTTCTTGCTTCATTGTTAGCGAAGGAATTAAACACAGCAGGCTGTTGTCCTTTATTGCTGGCTCCATTTAAACAACCTGCAGGTGCTGTAGAGAAACACCACAAGCGCTCTGTCCCTCTCCCATCTCCTCCTCCAAATGCTTTTAGTTGTCAGTAAGCTTGGGATAAAACCCCAAGGGTAAGTGACAGCCGCCAAGCCAGTGCAGAAAGTCAGAGGTTGGGAAGTAAACCCACTGATTAAAGAAAACGGATTTCAGAGAAGTGGGGAGGAGGGCAGACTGAGCACATAGAGGAGGAAGAGAACTGAAAGCCCATGGCAGGAGCTGGGCAGAATAGCCAGGGTGAATAAACAACCAGCCGGCGTGTTCCACCAGCGTGGCTGATTTGTTCCTCTCTTCCGAACGGTTTAGCTGAGACCCGCAATTTGAAAATAAACTTTCCTTTTGTTTTTTAAACAGTTCAGTGCCTAGGAGAGCATCAAACAGCTCGGGTTTCAAATCAAAAGGAGACTGTGGTGGTTGTGTTGTCATTGTACCTGTTCCGCTGCTCTGGTCTTCGGGAGGAGGAGGCGTCTTTGGGGAGCGGGTCCAGCCAGGCTCGTTGCTATGGCAAAGTCTCTGCTGATGCCTGCTCTCTGCCTGTAATTGCTATTCAGCAGCTGTTTCCAGTGGTTGTCTGGAGGAACCTGCACAAGTTACGGATGTGAAAATCCCTCCCTGTATGCTGGCCTTCGCTGGAACTGAGCCTTGACAAGAGAGATGCATTAGCTTCCAAACTCACAAGTAATTAGGTTGGTTTGAGTGTACTTTGCTGAAAGTTAAGGCTTTGGGGCTGGGAAAGGAGAGTGGAAGGGGGGAAGTGGCAACTTTAAAATCAATATTGCAAATGCAATGCAAAAGAGTGTAATTAGCATGTTTTGCAGGGCCTATTAATTCCTCTGAAATGCTGTTTATTAGGCAGAAGAACTTTGGGAGCCCATCAGTGGATTAAACAGGTTCTGTAATGAAATGTAAATGGTGTAATTGGGCTTGTTCTGAAAGTATTTATTCTTCACCTGTGACCCGCTTGATTGCGGTTTGACAACACGAAGGAGTGTGCATCTCTTCGTTAATGACAGCTAATTCCCTGGAGCTAATGGAGTGGGACGCCCAGGCGCATGGCGCCGGGAACGGCGGGTCACGCCTGGAGCTCCGCAGTGATTGGCACCAATCCGAGCACAATGTAACTTTAATTACAGTAATTCCAAATCTAAGGCAAGCATTTAGCTGCTGGAGAGAGGCTCTTAATTTTGCAAATAGGTGCCGTATAATGGGCTGACCTTTTATTAGGCAAATATTGGGATGGGTGGGAATGCTGTCCTCCAAGTTACAGGTAACGTTGTTGGCTCCCATTAGCTCAGTGAAAATCAGAGAGATGTGTTCTCCCTGCCGGGTTAACCACACGGATTTCCTTCAACGAGCAACGTCGTGGAGCCAGGGGGAAATGTGGTGCTCTGTGTTATTTAAATGCAGTCTTTCCACCAAGGCATGAAAATCTTCTGCTGCTCTTCTGCCTTCTGTGTGCGTTTTTGTCAGCGTAGACAACTGGGATTTCTGTTGTTGTTTTCCCTTTCTACAAACCCTCTTTATCCAAACTGCAGTGCTGAATATCTCCAGGCACACAGGAAAGGTCACGCAGCTCCCTTGGAGAGCTAAACACTCAGTTTTGCCTGGCGTTATGGTATCCTCAATTAAGTGCTACCATCGGTGCTGGTTCTGCTCCCTCTTCTGTAGGGTTGAGAGGTGTGTGCCCAGCCACAGTTTCCCTTCTGTCATGCTGGAGAGGGCCTTTCAAAGCAGACACTGGCTGTCCTGTGGGAGCAGAGGGTGTTGTGCTGGTAGAGAGGACCAGGGGGACTAGCAATGCCCCAGCTCTTCCCAAATCCATTAAGGCCTGCAGCCTCCAACCTTGCCTTCTGTTAGCTCAGTCTCTCTCTTAAGAAATTGACTTGTTAGAGTTGAAATGAACCCAGGCAGGGAAGCTTTTATCCAGGAAATGTCCAAGTCTGTGTGCACGGATTTGGAGTAGGTCCCCAGGGGAGTGCTGTGGGCTGTTGTGTTAAATGTTTGGAGCAGGAGCAATACAATTTCTGCAAGCAATGCCTTTATTTTTTGTTTCATTATTCTTCCTCCTCTGCCTCTTCCCATCTGCAAGCTGAGAAGCAGAGAGGTGGCAGTGACAGCATGGTCACAGATCTTTTTACATCGTTGATCTTGGGCTTGTCCCCAGAGTCAGGACACGCTGGAGAGGGCAGGGTGGGAGGCAGCTGTACACAGGGTGAAGGACAGCACAGTCAGGAGACATTTGGCAACCTGAACGATTGAAGAAATGAGAATCACTGGGTGGGGGACTGGCAATGATGGAGTGTTGATGCTCCTGTAGAGCAGCAGCCAGTGAGAGGCAGTTGTCTGAAACCAGCCCAGCAGTGATGAGAACAGTGGCAAAGAGGGGGAGCATCCTCACAAGGCCAGGCACGTGCTCCTTCCCAGCAGATGGCTTTCCATGCACCATTCCTAATGCCAGCAGAAGTAACACCTTCTCTGGAGGAGCTCCTGCTCCTGCTCGTGTACAGCAGCCCCTCTTTGTGCTGGATTTGTGCCTTGTGGCGAGTCAGTGCACTGGCACACGTCCAGAGCAGAGGCAGAGCAGCCTCTGGCTCCAGCAGGGCTGCATTGAGCAGGTTCTCCTGGTGTCAAAAGCATCCCATTCCCCCCAGCTTCTCATCTGGAAGATGCAGCTATGATGGGAATCTTTCTGGGAAGTGATATATCGGAGGACCGAGTTAACCTTGCAAAGAGGAGATTTCCTTGGCAGAAAAAGCAATAATAATTCTGATCATTGTCAAGTCAAAAACCTTCAGGTTTGCCTACCTCCATTTCCTAGCCTTTGCTAACATGCCACATCACATCCTAATGATCTTTCCTCTTGTTCCTCACCTTAAATCTTTGTACATTGTCTGCTGATCTACAGATGGAAGGCCATCACCCCATGTTAAATAGAGAAAGATACTCAGGAATTTCTTCTGAAGCGCTTTTCGGCACATAAATGTAAAAGTCTTGAGAGCTTCAGACTAAGTCCTTGTTTTCATGGAGTCCAAAAGCATGGATTGCTCTGTGGGAAGAGCTGTGCCAGATCAGTAGTTCTGTAGCTGGTCTTCCCCAGTATTTTATCTTTGAGATATAGGAAAGAGGAAGATAGCATGGTTCCACAGAAGCTGGATAAGAGCCAGCAAATTTTTGCATCAACCAGTCCATCATGAAGTGCAGCAGCAGGATGGGCTTTGCATGGGGAACCTTGGCTCCAGAGGAAAACTGGACATTGTTAATATGGCCAAGTGCCTCAAGGAGAGCCTGGAAGGGCCTTCAGGCTCTTTATCCTTCCCATCTCTCCACCTATTTGTTCTTTTTGGAGTCCATACAGCCACCTTTTTCCCCTTCAATCCCCCATTTTGCATCCAAATTAAAGGAGCATTGCATGTGTTCCGTGCGCATAGGAAGCTGTATAAAATAGCTTTGTGAGCGTGAGTAGTGAGGAGCAATTGAATACTCTATCTCTTCGAGCCCATCCTTGTCCATTCAGCTTCATTCATCTTCTTTTAGGGTTTTTCTTTATCAGCCTGAAGGCTTTGCAAGGAATGGACTCTGCCTCTGTCATGTTGCCACAAATACCTGTTGCGTTATGGGCACAAAATAAATAATAAATATCGGGTACTAAATAAATAATAAAAACTGCCTGTACTGCAAAGCCATCCTCCAGATTAATGCTGCTGCGATAAACAAAGCAGGCTTTGAGCTGGGGAGAGCAGCAGGTTTCTCGGGTGGTCTGAGCACGGGATGAGTGGCAGCTCCCGGTCATTAATACAGGACTTTGATCTCTGAGATAAGAGATTATTCCCCCGTGGCCCTTTGGCGTGAGGAACCGGTGATAGACTGACAGCAGTAAAACATGGCCATTTGAGAGGCTCCTCCAGCGTTTTACTGAGATTAGATCTCCGAAAGGGGCTGTTAGAGAGGAGGAAATGATGGAACGGCGGGTTATGTGACCTCTGTGACTCATTAATATATCAAAATTTATGTCCAGAGTACCCTCACAACTGGTCCAAACCAACTCTTAGGAGCTGCTTTCTCTCTTCTCCCCCTGCTGCTATTGCCTAAAGGCCTCAGTGGGAGATGTGCTGACTCTTTTAACAGCTTCCTGCATTTACTCTGCATCCAGGAGTTTTTGACACAGTGGAACCTTGGCTGTGCCACCAGCACAGACTTCAGGTTCTGCACCTGGGACAGTCTCTGTCTCTGCAGCCACCTTTGCAAGTGCCACGACAGCCAGTTACAAACTGTGGTCACACAGACGTGTACCTGAGAGCCTCATGCCTCTCTGGGGCTGGGCTTTGGGTGTCTTCTCAGGTTGTCTTTGTGAAATTAGCAGAGCAGCAAAGCAGTTGCTGGGAGGCGATGGTGGAGGAGCTCATTTTATTCAATTTCAACCCCTGTACCAATAAATCACAACCCCAGCTGATGGGAAAAGTTATCTTTTGCCGGTGGGCAGAAGACACTAGACAGCATTCACTGCCAGAATACAAGTCAATTGAGCCCTGACTTTTTCACCCAGAGGTTCCCAGGCCAGACTTTTTCACCCAGAGTTCTGGCAAGAAGTGACAGAAAATCATTGACACTGAGCAGTAGTTTTTCTCTCCAGGAAGGGTTTTATCTTTTTATCTAGTTCCTGTTAAAGGGCCGATACACAAACATCACAGAAACCATCCCAGCCCTGTGTCCTGCTGCCAGCAGCCCAGGATCCACCACGCTAATCTTTGCTCTGAGGAGGAGAGGACTTGAGTCTTCCCTCTCTAGGGGGCACTGGGGCATGTGACCCCTCATGGTATGGCTGAGCCCAGCTCTCCTGTCTCACTGCCCATCTCCTGGGATGGCTCATTTCATTCTTGCTGCTTGCCATTAGTTCCTTCCCACATCACTAGATTCGCTTCTAATTAAACCACTTGAGTAGACCTGGAGGAAGCAGTGTGTTGGGGTTGGTACCTCTTGTAGGGAGAGAAAACCATGGAGAGCACCCTTGGATCCTACCCCACAGGTGGGCTGAGCACTGTTTGAATCCCACCATTTCCTGGGTATTGCTGAGAGCTTTGGGGTATTGTTTTGCAGGAGAAGGTGCTGAAGACAGTAGAGAAAATAAAGGGCAGGAATTATGTTTCCTTCATTCATCCTCTATTGTCTGCTGACAGTTTTTCCTCGGTTTTTCCCCTGCTTTTCTTCACACCAAGATGGCCCCAACCTTTTCTCCCAAGTCTGCTTTGTTCCCACAAATCAGATTGGGATAACGGGGAATAGTATGAGCTCCTTCCAACCCCCTCAGCTTGATTGCTGCTTCACTCCTGTTTTCTCCTTCCGTGTGGCAAGGTGGATCCTCCTCCTCTCCACTTAGAGCTCATTCATGGGGGCACAACGCTGTTAGATGACCCAGCACCTCTTGGTCTGTAGTTCCGGTTTTAGATTTGCCTGTTAGTGGATGACTCTCTCTGCTTCCCCCCAGATATCTACCATGGTGCTCACTGTTCTCCCACCAGATCTCCTCCGCTGCTCCCTCACCACTGGCACGCTGCTGTTCAGCACTAACACGAGCATAATGAAACCCCCATCACCACTCAATTTAAAGCAAATCAAAATGCATCTGCAGCAGCGCTCTGGTTCTCAGAGAGGAGACAATCAATGATGAATGAAGTCAGCCAGTGGTTAGCATAAGTCAGAATGAGATACTTCTTGAGGAGGAATATTTCTGTGACTGTGAAGCAGTGCGGGGAGGGAGGAATCAGTCTTGAGGCAACAGCACAGCTGTTCCCATCTTCCTTTCCCAGCAAGTGACTCACAGAAAGATGATGTTGTTTGGAGACCCAACTGGTAGCAAAGCAGTTTTGCCCTGGAGCGTTGGTGCTTGCAGTGGTGCTCGGAGGGCAGCAAGAGGCACAGCAAGGCCGAGCAGTTGGACAGGAGTGTTGCAAAGGGCTGGAAAGGAGAAGAGGGCATGGCGCGTCTGGGTTTGGAGTATTTCACATAGGAGCTGTGGTTGTGTAAATTCCCAGTGCTGGGAACCAAAAAAGCTTCACTGAGGGAGAAGAAAACCAGCTCCTGTTCAGAGCAGGATTTGGGAAGAGGGATTGTATGGATGCAGAGGAGAGCACCAGCCCTGTGAGTCCTCCCACAGAGAAGATGTGAAGCAAAAGGAGGAAGGGAAGGGAGAAAGCTCTCTTTCGGGCTTTCAGGCAGTTTGGCAAAGACAGTGAAGAGAAGACACGTGTGTGAGAGAAGTAGGAGGAGAGGGAAGAAGTAGCCCAAGAGTTCCCACTGGCATTAGGGGAAGAGATGACTGTGTAGGTAGTTTGCCATGCAGGCAGGAGAGAGCAAAGCAGCCTTGGGAGAAGAGCTGGTAAAGGGCCTTCAAAGAAGACAGAGGCTGACTTAGCAAGCAGCCTCTTGACAAAAAGCAGTGTGCTTCCTTTGGGTCTTCCTGGCATCTCAGTCTTTGCTTCCTTTCTTTTCTGTCTCCTTTGAGGTGGGGTCAGTGATCTTCAACGTGTGCAAATTCAGCTTGAAATCAGCTTCCAGCACCACCTCCTGCATCAACCTATACCAGGACAAGAGGAGGCAGGAAAGGTGACATAAAGATGGGATAGACAGCATAAAGCATGTAGTACATGGGCTTCTATTTTATCAAGACATTATCTTAACCTGTTTTCTCTAAAAATAGGGGAAATCCTTGGTGACCGGTCTCTGTTTCTCCTGCCTCACCTCAAGATCTAAAACCAGTGAGAGGCTGGAGAATTTCCTTCTAATTAACTTAACAAAGGCTAGGTTAATAAGCAGCTTGATCATAGTCTGAGTTCTTGTATGGGAAGGAGATTTTGGCTAGTGAAGAGCTCTTTAATCTGTCGGACAAAAACATAACAAGATCAAATGCTGGAAGTAGAAACCAGAAAAGATTAGAAATAAGGAAATGCTTTTGTTACAACAGGGGTAATTAGCCATTGGAACTGTTTATCTCAGTACGTAGGGGATTTGCCATCACTTTGAAGTGTCTAAATGAAGATGGGATATTCTCGTACAAGAAATGTTCTAAGTCAGCTGGTAATTATGAGCCTGATGCAGGAACTGCTTTGCTTAATTCACCAGCTTGTGCTTTTCATCAGTTTTTAGATTGGCTGATTCTTACAGTTCTTTTGAGCTCCACAATTTGGGAACCTATGAGAAATCAGGGATAGTGCTGATGAGCAGAGCACCTGAGAGTACAAATACTGGTACTGGGAAGTAGTAGAGTAGTGCAAAAGGCTCTTTTGAAGCAGGAAAGATAATGTGGCAACATTTACTAACAACTTGGTAATTCTGCTGGAAAGAAAATGGTTTTCCTGTGTTTCAGTAGGGATCAGAGGTGGCTGGAGATGTCACCTCATCAGACTCATCATGGCATGTGGGTTCTGTCACAGGACTGACAGTGCAGTGGCTTTCTTTGTCCCAGCTTGGAGCATCCATCTTTCAAGCAGTTCCCAAACATAATTTATCCATTCCCTGGCATACCTTTCTGGCTTCTCGTTATCCTTGCTCGTTTTATGGGTAAGGACAGTTGGGGTGGGGTGGAGATTTCATTCAGGCAATTAGAGAAAGGAGCTGTCAGAGCTGGGATTAATACTCAGGGTTCCAGAGCCACCATCTCATTTTAAAATTACTAATGGAGTGCTAGGAAATGCATGTGTGCTGTTGGCCTGAATTTGATCTTCCTTTCTTAAATAAGAATAATAAAAGAGGGAAGGGGGCTGGAGGAATGCTGCAGTACAGAGTGAGCTCCATTGGGAGCTGGATAGGGAGTGCCAGAGGCTGCAGTGCTCGTTTGTATCTCTGGCAGCCTGACCCTGCCGTGAGGATAATCAAGTTTAAAATTAAATCAAATTTCAAATGTTAAACCAGCCAATTAAAGTTGTAATCACATCAAAACATGCATTTCAAAAAAAGTTTTTGTTTACTCTGTCATAATTAATTTATTTAGCAAGAAAACTTTAGTTTCTACGAAATACTTGTTAAATTGGTCGTGAGTGGTTGAGGGAGTGAAGATGCAGAAACACAGAGGCGTAGCAGGGCAGCAGTTACCCAAAAACTCACCTGAAAATCCCCAAAGAACTGGCTGAATGAGTTCTATGGGGAAGATCTTTTCCTACCACGAACCAAACATGATGTATCTATTTTTCTTACTGCGTGACTGGAGGCATGATTGCTGTTTGTGGCCTGTCCATTAACCTTAAAAGTGTCTTTGATCAAATAACTTACCATCTCTTGCCTTTGATTTCCCTTGATGTCTCCCTTCAGAAGACTGAATAGCTGGCGAGTTGAATGCTGGGCTCCTTGGAAGTCATCCCTTACCTGTGCGTTCGTAGCATCAGTTGATAGCATGTGAATTATGTTCTCTTGTTCCCTGCGGTGCAGCATCCCTGAATTTCAGGATCTTTCCTGTATCTTTAGGCAGGTTGGTGTTTACTTCACCTGTAGCCTGTTGCATGGGCTGGCATATTCACAGGGTAGCTGGATCCAGAGATTTTCAAGAGAATTTGGTGGGAAAGTGCTGAGGTGAAGTCTTAAGAGATAGAGTTTGCTTTTCATCATCCAGCAGTGGTTAATTTGTGAGGAAAGGAGGAAATTTGACATTCAAAGGCTTGAATTCCTGATGCCTTTTCCATCCCCCAGCCTCCTTTCTGTTCAGGAGTAGACAGGGACTGGAAGCAGTTGCTGCAAGTTTGCAGTCGCCTGAACTTTTCGTAATTAATTAATCCCATCTTTATTCACACAGCACTCTCTGCCTCAGACCGTGGGTAATAAACACCGATCAAGCAAGCAGAGATGATAAATTATCTATTTAATAATTAACAAATTAGTCCTAACAGATGGAACCAAAACAAATTTGTCTGTATGTGCACACAGCACACGGCTTGCCTTCCGCTGTTTGTCACACTGGGACATCACCAGAGCTTTCGGCATTTCACCGCTGATAGTCACCCTCATGTCCCACTTGGGCTGGTCATGAGTTTATCTCTG
The DNA here is from genome assembly GCA_013397725.1 of Rhagologus leucostigma. NCBI lineage: Eukaryota > Metazoa > Chordata > Aves > Passeriformes > Rhagologus > Rhagologus leucostigma. The sequence goes on along the minus strand of VZTD01001450.1, from coordinate 925,032 downwards.
GGTCTGCTATGGCTTTCTAGATGTGACGTTCTCCGTGTGCCAGCAGTGGATGAATGAGGCAAAGCAAGATGTCATAGGGGAAGAGCATGATGGAGAAGAGAGGGGGATTCCAGCATTTTAGTGTTACTTAGGATGCAGGAGCATCCCTGCAGAAGGATCAGCTGTCCATTGTGATCTGTTATGTTGAATTAATAGAGATTATAGTCCCTGTAATTCTTGCTCTTATTATCTAGCAAAGAATAAAAAGTCAATGCACTGCTGAGTTAAATAAACATGAGGCACTACAGTCATATGAACATAGTATCCTGTGAGCTAACTGGGCATATATTATTCATCTCCAGTTATTATTCATGACCTTTCCCTCACACCGTCATGGCTCCATCACTTGTGAATTTATAACTTCATTAATAATGAGTGTCAATGAATAATGTATTTTTGTTATATCCATTGGGTGTATTTACAGCATTCATAATGCATTCATATAACTGATTTGAGGTGTAAAAATAAAACCACAGCTCTTCCATGGGCCCTCACCTTTTTGATTTTGAAGAGTCACTATTTCTGTGGCTAATCCTTCCTGCTCCCATTGCTGTGTGGCCATGCTGTGTAATAGCCTGCCATCTGCCACCATCACGCTTAAAAGGGCTTGAATCAAAGCAGGAAACATCGTTACTGTGTGAGAGTAGAAGAATATGATCCTCAAATTCATCATTATTGAAAGAGACTCCGGAATGGGGACAGCGTGGGAAAGGTTTGAAGTTCAGCTGTTTCTTTCTCCTCTCCCCCACCAGTTGCATTTGGCTGGAATTGAGGAGCCCATTCAGGTGGAAAGAGACACTTTGGATTCAGCCAGGCTTCGGGAAGTGCTGTGATGGTCCTGGGAGCACGGAGATTTGCTGGGGGTGTTGCTGGGACGTGTACCTAGGACAAACACACCGTAGCAGGTCACACTGTTGTGCCTTATTTTAATTGAAAGACGCCTACCTCATTTCCTTCTTCGTCTGCAGCAGTTTAATCCTCAGGTTTTTTAGAATCTGGAAGTTTTTGGAAGCTCTCCTTTCCTGTTTTCTTTTTTTTTTTCTTGAGAAGAAAACTCTAAAGTACTTTGGTTTCTCGCAGACATCTCCTCCCTGTCTCTGCTAGGGAAGTGCTGGTGTGCAGATCATTAGCTGGCTTTGGACACCGGAGCCTAAACGCTGGAGACTCAGGGACAGATAAGCAGTTAACATAACTAATCCTCTTTCAGTTCCACTTCTTTCCTCTTCGAGTATGCCGATAATTCTCATTTTATTTTGTCAGCAGTACTTTGAGTTGCATTTCTCGGGTTCTCTTTCAGTGTTCATAGCCCCATGGTAACACTCAACCAGTAAATAAAATTCACCTTTTATCTGTTCCCCATTATAGGCATAGGCTGTGTGCTTTTAAACAGCTCCAGGAATACTGAGTGCAATGAAGGTGCCACCTTCAAAGCACTTGCTTGATATTCAGACAGGACAGGAAAAGCTGCCTCTAGCCCCGTGGAATTAGAAGCACTTAATAGAAGAGTCAGTTGGATATCAGTAAGAATGTATATTATTTTCTCTTCTAACTAATAGGATTTTTAAATAAAGCTAAAGCTGATATGTCTGGCTGAGTCCCTGCCCTTTGTGAGAGTTGCAGCTTCGCCAAATGACAAAGGGCTGAGCAATGTGAATTCTGGGTATCCTGTGTGCTTGCTGGAAACAGCTGCAAGGAGGTGTAAAGAGGGAGGCAGGAGAAGAAAGCCATGAGCAAGGGACAGTCAGTGAGCTCTTTTGTATCGGTTTTGATCAAAACGTAATGAGGAGAGCTAAAGCATAAAGCAAAGGAGGGATTTCGCTTGTGTCAGCCTAGAGGAGGGAGCCATTAGTTTCACTCTATCATTCTGAATTGCTTTCTAGAGCGCTTACTAATCCATCTTCTCCAGCTAAACACTTCTCTCTGCCTATCACCGCTCATTCTTTTGGATTTAAATTATGAGTCTGTATTAATTTAAGTATCTCTTTTTGCTTCTTGTTTTTGTGTTTGCTTATTGAACCCACTGCGGACCCCCAGAACAAGTTTCACGCTCGACTTAAGCGGCCCAAGTTAGCTGGGAGCCTGTGCAGACACTTTTTCCTTTGGACAGCATTGTCAGAACAAGCCAACCAGTGACTGATGTGATCTGGAGTCAACGAGTGTGTACAGTGGATAAATGTTCCTGACGCTTTGTGATAGAGCTGGTAATTACATTTCACAGTGAGTGGTATTAATAGTGAAAGGAGGCTCTGGCAATGCTGCATGAGAATTGGTAACAGGAGAGGCTGTAGGGAGAAGAGGGAGTCATTTATTAACCTGACGAATTACGGAAAAGTGGACTTTTCCTCAGAATGCAGAGGAACTTTCCTAGACACCATGCCTTTGAGATAACTCAGGGCTTTTGGTGACACTGATTATACTGAAACCACTTTTTTTTCTTTTTACCTCATCTCAGACTCTTGAGACTTCCATCTCCCTGCTCTTGCTCAAATCCTATGTCACTTGGATTTGTGCTGCATGGAGACGGTGCTTGGCTAGGGATTCACAGATGTTGAGGTCTGAAGTTCAAAAGTTTTAGAAGACTTTTGAACCCATAGAAGAAAAGGTGATGAACTCTGAAGAGAGTCGGCTGTTGGTGTCAGATGATTATGAGGCATGTGGGACAAATGTCCTGCAAGACAGGATTCTCCATCAGCATGGTCTTGGGGACAGATCTGTGCCTATGAAGGAGACATGGCCGTGCTGGGAGACTTGCAAAGAAACGACAGAAGCTGTTGTACCTCAGTCTTCCCTGGGCAATTTGTTACAATTACATTTTCCATATAAAATGTCTTTGAGGGAGAAAAGTAGTCTCTCCCAAACTTTCAATTTTATGAAAGGTCCTTTCCTATGGATCTTTCTGCTCCTCCCTACTCACACCTCACATTCCAGCCACTCTCCTGATTTTCCTAAGGTTTGTGAGCGTTTGCTGCGTGCCCAGTGCTGTGTCCAGGCTGTTTCCCTCCCATCCCAGCAGCTGTGTGAGAGGGATGGTGCCAGTCCAGGCACTCCATTAGTGCTCAGAAGGGATCTGATGTGCCTCCCAGCAAAGGCGTGGCCGCCGGCACAGCCGATGCACGAGGCCCCGGCTGCCGGGTTGTGCAGCTCTCTCCTGGGGTTCTTAAAAGGAAAAACGTGCCAGCGCTGGGAAGGAGGACAGCACAATGATGGAAACAAGCCTGAGCTGGAGAGAATTGCCAGGATTTTAAGGCACTAGAAGTGCTCCAGAACCAGAATGATTTAACGGTGTGATTACTTCTTAATGCAACACGCAGAAGGTTTTTTATTAGATTTCCCCCTGCCCCATTCATTCCTGCTAAGTGCTGCAGAAACAGGCAGCTTGAAATAAACACCTGGGGCTGTTATACTATATCACTCAGTTTAATTAACTTTTAAATCATATGATGTCGCCTGGATATCTTTCTGAATTCTACAAGCCCATGAGACAGCAATAGCTGCAGTTCTATTCAATTCCCCCCTTTGATAAAATCGCCTTCTGGAGGCTCCAGGGTTCCCCTCTGCCCTTTCCTCCCTTACAGATATTCTCTCCTTCAAAGACCATAGGCTGGAGCCAAGTGACTTGTAGCTTAAGGACTCAAAAATATGTGCTGTTGAGTTAATGTTGGGTGGTGTCTTTGTGAGTTCGGGTCAGTGAAGCAGCTCTCTGGTGTTCAGAATAACTTTACACGGATGGTTTCACAGGCTCTGTATCCACACAGCAGTTCATGCTCTTGGTCATGAGATGGGCTTACCCAGCAAGTGACAGACAGAGGAATGCGTTAGGAAGAGGCAAAATGTGTCCCATGGTGCTTAAAGCTGCTTGGCAGGGAAGTCTTTATTATTAATTTTTGCTCTTTTCTGATACAAGTTGCCTTTGTACTGGCGATTTTCCTACCCTAAGAAGGTACCAGCTGTGCATTTTCCCAGTGTCAGACCCAGTAAATGCTTATGGTTCCATCCATCCATCCATCCATCCATCCATCCATCCATCCATCCATCCATCCATCATTTTGTAGGCCTTTAGAGCAGAATGACAGGGGAAAGAGCTGAAACAAGGTTGTGTGCTCCCTTCCTCAGCCCAGAGGAGGGAGCAGTCCGTGGGGTCTGTGTCTCACAGCCGGGCTGTTTGCACTGAGCTCAGTCCATCCTGTGCACAGGAAGCTGAATCTCAGAGGAGTCATGCATTAACTGTTAGGGATAATCCTTTAGGATGTTCATTATGCCAGGAGAAAAAACCCAAACCAAATAATGAAGTTTTTAGTACTGATGGAGAAGAGGAACACAGAATGATTAGGAGGCAAAAAGATGAAGGTGCTGGGATTTTCTGAGCACTTCTGAGTTCAAAGTGCCCCAAAAGCACTAAGTAGAGTCCACATTTAAGGAAACAGTTGAGAGATGCCTTTGAGATGTCTAAGCAAGAGAGCCAAGAGATAAAACAGATGAGATGAGAAGTAAACCTGTCGATTATTGGCATAGAAATTACGATTGAGTGTGCTCAATTATGCTGAGTGTGAGAAAGGGAAGAATCACTGAAAGAAGAGAAGAGCAAGGGCTGCCCTCATCACAAATGTGACCAAGAGGGTTTGTGGAGCAAGAAACAGAGAGGTCAGCATTGGGTTAAAGGAGTGCATGCACATAACAAATGGGAGGAGAGCAATGGGAGGCTTTAAGGGTTAATAGACCAGATATGAGTATGAAAAGACCTGCTGGTGAGAAATGGAAGGGTTGGAAAAGGCCACTAGAAAGGTCTCTCTCTCTCAGGTGACCCCTGAGGTGGAGGTGGAATTGATTGGCTGTGCAACAATGTCACTGCATCCGCTTCATCTTTATTTAAAGCTCCTCCTTTTGTGTGTGAGCTCTCTGCACAACCTCAGCAGTGTGAGGGAGCTGGGCTGCCGTCAGCTCTGTACCTTCCCGCTGTGCTCCTGCCCCTCCTTTGATGGTATGTCCCGGATATTTCCTTCCAGCTCATCTGATTTGCAGAAACTCAAGTGATTCTTTAGCTTTTTTGCGTTTGGTTTTTTTTTTTTCCTTTTTTCCTTTTTCTTCCCCGTGCTCTGCTCTGAATGCATTGAAAATGGGAAGGCTACATAAATGCAAGTCAAACCAAAGATTCCCGAGACCATTAGTATGTAGTGCCAACGTCATCCTCGCAGGAGTATTTGGGATGGTCATTTCGAGGCCCTTGGCAGCTCGAGTGATGATGAATTTGCAGGATGCCATTAAGCTGCCAGGATTTCTCTCTGCCAGTCAGTGTGCAAGTTAAAGAGCTACACCATTTCCATAAAATAGGGAAGGAAGTGGGTTGGGGCACGGCAAACACTTGGAGTGAGCTGTGCTTCAGCCATGCAAGGGCAGCTCTGAGCAAAGGAGGAGCTGTTAAGTTCAAATGCTATATTTTGACCTCTTTCCTTTGCAGCTTTTCTGACCACGTTTTCCATCTTTTTCTGTCTGTCTGTGAAACGGGAGTGAGCTGAAGTGGCCGTTTCACATTGCTGCGTCACCCAGAGTCGCCTGACATTGGGGCTTTGTTTCCTCCCGGGGAAGGTCAAACATGATGCTGGGGGAGCAGCCGGCAGGAGCTCCCAGGAAATAATCAATAGAGGGAAGGTGAGGGACGAGCAAGCAGGACTGAGAGATAGCATCTAGCCCATGTTTAATAAGAAGGGAAGAGAGAGGTGCAGAGCCAGGAAGCGGAGGAATGTATTAGGAAAGCCAAGACCCGGCGAGAAACTGCATGATAATGAGGCACAGGTGATAGCAAAACGATAAGTCAGCAGAGCTGGACGGGGTGGTGATGTCCAGCTTTTCAATTCCAGGCAGGTACTGCTGCGTTTGCAGGAGCTGGGGCTCCTCAGGAGCGGCCGACACGCGCCTGTGAATGTGAAACTGGGCACCGCGCTCGTTCCCAGAGCTCAGGGGTGCGGGGAGGGAGCAGGATGAGGGACCCTGAGCAAGAGGGAGAGAGGGAAGGGAACATTTGCTCCTTTGGCTCTATTAGGCTGATCAACCAGGGGCCCATGGAGCAGTGCTGTTGCCCCTGGCACGGTGTTGTGCCGTATTATGGTGGTGCACAGGGAACTCGGAGGTCCTGATGCAGCTGACCTTTGTTTTCAAGGACACGGCTGGTGGTGTCACAAGCACTCTGCAGGCTGGGTATGAATGGGCCTGTGATAGACCTGTGCACGCAGCCAAGAATGAATAGCCTCCAAGAAAGCTGAGTGGGATAAGTGCACCTACTGTAAGGCCACTGGAGCGAGCAAGGGACGGAGAAGTCGGTATATTTTTATTTCACGTTCAGAAGTGCCCAGCCCCTGAAGCCATAATCTGCTGATAAAGGCTGCAATCTGCTGATAAAGGCCTAGTTAAGTTCCAGGTTTCCTGTAAATACGAATGGCACAAAATGCTGTTTCTCCAGGAACTGTGTCTCTGCCCTCAACACGGGATCTTGGGGAATCTGATGCTGGTCTCTGGGTCTCCTGGTTTTCCAGCAGCAGCCCTGTAGCCTGTCTGCCCTGAACCTGGACCCTCTCTCCACATCTCTGTCTCGTGGCAGCGTGGCTCGAGTGGGCTCCCATGAGTTCTGAGCCTTTTGGAGACCCTCCCTGATTTATCCAGCTGGCAGACGTTTTCAGCAGCCTGTGCCCTGTGGGACAGCTGGTGTTACTCCAGGGGGCTGTGGGCAGTGGGGGAAGGCGCGGGCACACCAGCAGCCCTGGTTTAAGCCCCACGTTTCCCTGGAGCCCATCCTGGCCACCTCTCCAGCTGTTGCAGACTCTGCCCCAGCATCCCACCTCCCTGGTGTTTGCTGTGCTTGCACTGTTCTGTCCTCCCTGGCCAGCACTCATTCAGAGGTACTGTCCAGGACAGAGCCTTCTGCACTCCCCAGAGAGGCTGTTCTCATGTATTGGCAGGTTTTGATGGTTCGTTTCTACCAACCCAGGTACTCACAGGCACCAAGAAGCCCCACTGGTTCCAGCAGGAAACCGTTGGAAAGGCAGGGAATGAATCCATCTTCGTGCTTGCCGGTTGTGTGAACTCCACACAGTGCAGTGGGAACTGTGTGCGTGATTGTGTTTACCCACGTGCCAGAGTCACACCCATCTGAGGGTAAACGCATAGAAACACGTGGTTTTGCCAGAGATAGCTGGAACATGCCTGAACATCCGTCGGGGTGTAGGAATGAGTGCTGTGTCTGTTGAGAGATACAGTGGCTCTCTCTGATGATTTTCCCCAGGTACTCATGCTGATACTCTTGACTGCTCCAACCATGGCACGCAGATGCCATTTTAAAAAGAAAAATTGCTCTTCTGAACGTATTTTGCTTCATCTATGCCTCCAGCTTTGCCCCCCAGGATAATTTTGACTGGGGAAGTCTCAAAATAGACAATCTTACTGTTTCAGACTGATTTTAAATCTTCCCTTTAGTGTCAAGTAGTCAGGAAACAAATATTCATCCTTTTGGGAAAAGAAGATGCATTGCTTTCCAGAGGCCACAGAACTTACATCTAACCTAGAATGTCCTCAACTTAATGCGCTGCACTTTAGTGACATGTTTATCTACACAAACTCTACTTGCTGATGGTCTCTAAAGGGCTCTGGACTTAAGTTAGCAAGGGAAACTTGGCATGGCAAGCATAGAGGGGTTTTACATATATAGATATGTATTTTATGTATTTCTATGTATATATGTATGTGGCATAAAAATTGCCCAATCTTAATAGCATTTGGAAGCTCAGGCTTTGGAATATCCAGTCTCTTATGACTCCCTGTTTCTTTTTAACTTGATGTTTCATGCTCAAAACAGGAGGGAGCCTGGCTCAAGGTGGACCTGCTATGCAAGCAGATTGCATCAGGAGGCAATGCTGCCGCGGGTGACCCAGCCCTTTGCTTCCCCACCCAGTAAATCCTCCCAGTACAGAGCTGAGATGCTGCCAGGCAAGGGGATGGGTAATGCTGGCATGACCCCCATTTTTTGGTATTTCATTATCATGGTTAACATATGTGAGTTCAGGAACAAGCAAAATGTCCCATTTCTTAGTCCAAGGTTTTCTGACTGTCTCTTGGTACTGGAAGGCAGCATCTCTCAGACTGTCTTTTTTTTTTTTTCTCAGAACAAGCTGTTTAATATTAATGCTGATTACCAAATTGCTCATTTCAGGGGCAGCAATGGCAACTTTCAGAGCTTTGGGGACTTAATTTTCTTCTGGATTTATGGGCAGCCACCCAGATCTCTCCAGCATGGTTTCTTTTCTCTGTCATCTGTATTTTTGCAGAGAACACTGTAAAGATATTTGAGTACAAGCTGTTTCACACCAATCCTTGGCTTTCACCATGTTTTCTGTTTCCTTGTTAAGTATAACAGTGCGTTTATGATATTTTTAACATTTTTACAGATCAAGCCAGTCAAGATACAGCTACAATACCCTGGAAAGACAGATGTATTTGACACACTTGACTGTGAACTGTCAGCATCTAGGGGGTGATAGTGGATAAGGTAAGGAAGAGTTGCCTGAAGAACATTTAGAAAGAGAAAATGATAGAAATCTCTGTTCTTCCAAGGCATCACCTGAGGAGGATCTACAGCAAATTACCAGCAGACAGTATTTTACCAAATCTGAACTATAAATGATTTTTATTTAACTTTGAGCCTACATGTGGAGGTTACTGTGCTGAAGTCCGGCCACCCTTTAGTGCAGCCATTCCCCCGGTACCGCGAGCTCTGCGCAAAAATTGAGTCTGCATTTACAGCAAACGTCGTGGTGTCTCATTAAACCATCAGTGCTTGGAGAAAGTGCTAAACCCTGATGGGTTTTCCACAAGCATCTGCCTGGGAAGAGGGAGAAGTGTCACAAAGTGACATGTCAACAGAGGCTGTGTAGTTTGTGCTCCTCACACTGCACATCCTTTCTTACCCGTGCATACTCTCCTCCCGCAGGATGAGAAACGTATGAATCAGTCATACTGCTTGCTCCGTGTCCTATAAATTAGAGAAGGATGCAGCTGGTTTGTCTTTTTGTTTTCTGTGCTCTTTAATTGCCTCTTCATTATATCATCCAGTGTCCCTTTCTCCAGCCTCTTTCATATCCGTCTTTGAGAATGATGAGCAGTCGAGTGTGACATGCCCCGAAGGTGACTGTCAAAACACGCTGAATTATGCAGTGGTCCGGTATTCCTTTTCTTCTCTCTCCTTCTTCTTTAAGTATTGCTGGAAGAAGAATTGCGGTGATCGATTGGGAGGTCAGGGTTTCCTTTCAGATTGGGTGGAACACTTTGGATTTTGTATGATTTAAAATGTAAACCTTGGCAAGTCTTTCAGTGTGTGTCGAGGCTTTCCATGCTGTTGGGACGGAGCATTGTGGAGTCTCCTTCTCTGGAGACATCTGAAAGCTGTCTGGATACACAATCCCAGAGTATGGTGCTCTAGGAAACCTGCGTGAGCAGGGAGGTTGGACCCGGTGACCCCCTGTGGTCCTTTCCAACCTTGCCCATTCTGTGACATAATCCTGGGGTTCTGTGGATCACTCCACACATCCCACCGTGAACTCCTGCTTGTTCCCCGCTTTGTGTTTCCCAGCTTTTTTAGTTTCAAATGACTGACTTAATGGGCTTTCTGATGGCCAGATACTTTTGTGTAATGACATCTTCCCAGGGATTAATCCGGTTTTTTCCTCCTTAATTTAAGATGTCTGGGACTAGTGCTGTGCTGGCTTGTGCAGTTCCCATCTCTCCCTGTCTATCGCTACCATAAAGCTGTGGTTAAAGAAACTTTTTCTCCCTTAAGGCAAAACAAGAGGAGATGCATGTAGGCTGTGCTGACATTATCTTTGATAGCTGTGCTCGAGCTTGGCGCCAGCTCACAGGGCCAGGTGGCTCCATCCAGCTGTCCCCATCCCCAGTGGAAGCAGCGCTCCACGGAGCCAACATTCCCATATGGCTGAGCAGCCCTGCCTGGGGACCCCATGAGGTGGGGCGGGCTGGGGACAGCATGAGAGCCACCTTTCCAGCCAGGCGGGGAGGAAAACAGGCAGTGCAGGGGGACCCCGAGGCAGTGGAGTCCCCAGGCTGGGAACTGAGCCACGGCTGGGTCCCTCCAACCAGCCCTGACGGCCGGGCTGTGCTGCTCGGGGAGGAGGAGGCTCTCCAGGGACGTGCCTTTTAAAGCACATTGCAGTCACAAAATTTAATTGACACGTTTCGGAGTCTTAAACCTGAAGTGCAGCCTCGGGAAGAGGGAATGCCTTTTAGGCTTCTTTAAAGGATCCGGGATTTTGTGTAATAACAACAACAACAGCAATAATAATAATAACAACAACTACTTAGCTAGGACCTACACAAAATCATTGATGTTTGCCTTTGCCATCAGCTTAATGTGCGTTTTGCTGATGCACAACTCCTGGTTGATACTGTTGCATAAATAAAATAAGCCCTGTTAATTTTAAACTACTTGAGAAACATATACATGCAAAAATGTAAAGCTTACAGAAAAAGGGCAAAATCAGCAGGAAAAGAGAGAGATTATTTTCAACAGTGCCCTTTTAATTAGAGCAATAATTAATTCTTTTCCCTGACATGCACATACAGATTACTCTTTTAAAATATTCCTGCTTGAACTAAAATGACTTAAAGCTACATAGCGGAAGAGCAGATCATAAATCTAAAGGAGAAAAATCAGGACTGTGCGTATTTTGAGCACTCCTTTGGAATCCAAAATGGTCACTGGAATGCATGCCGTAAAATCTAACGGCAAGGTGAACAAAATACTCCTCGAGACGCGAGTGCTGAGAACAGGCAGAGGCTTCATGCAGGAACCGGGGCCGATGAAGTGGAAAATGGAGTTAATATATTTTGCACATACACAAATCAAACCAACTGTGCTCCTTTCCAGGGGACAAAATGCTTCCTTACCATTGGTCTAGATGCACTATATTGCCATAACTTTTTCTGGCCTTATGGACTTTGAAGGTTGCTCAAGGAGGAATCTTGCTTGGAAAGTGGATGTGGAAGCAAGAGATCACTTTGGGAAGGGTGGAAGAAAGGCAGAAGCAGGCACAGGTGGGAGGAGGAGGTGGTGGAAAGCCGGTGATGGTGCAGCACCAGAGCTGGGTTGGACATGGGAGCAGCTCTCCTCCACAGGGCAGTGGTCACTGCCCCAAGGCTGCCAGAGTTCAAGAAGAGTTTGGACATTGCTCTCAGGTGGAATTCTTGGGGTTGTGCTGTGCAGGGCCAGGAACTGGACTCAGTGCCCCCTGTGGGTCCGTTCAATTCAGGATATTCTATGATTCCTCAGCCGAGGGAGGTGCCAGCAAGCCTCTGGGGGCCTGTTTCTTTCGGTGGGCGCTGTGGAACGTGGATGGTTTCACTGGGGCGAAGGTGGGCTCGTGAGAGTCTGCGCTTGGATTGTGGTGATCGAGAAATGACAGACAAAGGTGGAGAAAAAAGAGGGCAAGACATCAAAGGCCGGTGGTGGAGAAGCCAGAGGTGAAGAGGGGGAAGAAAAGAGATGTGTTTCTGGAGGAATGCAGGCATCCATTGCCTATACCATTTTTTATAGTATTATCACACAATTCCCTTTGTAACTCCCTCAGCCGTGCTAGAGGAAGCTGCAGTGTGGCAGCCAAACCCCAGCTTGCAGCCATTTGGTCCCAACCAACATCTCTGTGAGGCAGCACCAGCGCCTGGAGCTCGGTCTCTCAGCGCCCCGGAAAGCTGCTGAAAAGCGTTGGGCACAGCAGGGAAGCATCTCACTGCTTCCTTGTAATTAGACTTGTGAAAATGCCTCCACGGAGAAGAAAAGCCTGAAGAGTTTGCTCCTGGGTGGGAGATTTCTCCTGAGGGCTGATCCTGCAGGCAGGTAGTGCCAGCCCGGCTCAGGATTGCATTGCTGAGCTGTGCTGCCCAGCCAGGGTTTAATTTCTTATGGCGGTGATTAAGACTACTCATTTAGGGACATAAAAGGAGTTGGCCCTCTAATTGCATGTACAGATGTTTGCAGACATAAAGCAAAATGATGCAGGGAGGCTATAGCATCCTGCTCGCTGTTCCATACAGGGAGACTGGTGCCAAGATGAGGAATTAGAAGGGCAGCATGAAAAATAAACCTAAGGAGCTTTTGTTCACCTGTAAAGGAGATCATACTGGGATGGTCATCAAGGAGAGGTGCAAAGGGAATGTGTGTGTGGGAGGATGGAGTTCATGTTGTCCGTGCTGGGTTATTTCGCTGCGCCCAGGGCAGGCTCCGGGCCACAGAGCCACAGTCAGCAGTGCAGCCACGGAGACCTCACCAGCCCAGTCTCCAGTGGTGCTAATTAAGAGAAAAGAGTTTCTTCCGTTTCCTTTTTGACAAAATGATTTCCACACATCACTTCATTCGGTTACTTTTCTCCAGAGACCGGCAAGCCAGGGAAACGCTGTTCTCTTTGTCGTTGCTGTTAATTAAGCCAGGGCTGAGGCACCCTGGTGAACCTCAGGTACCTCTCAATTTGCAGAGGGCTTTGCAGCACTGAGATGACCTGCAGGGCTGGAGACATGTTTCACCAGGAGCCCCAGAGATCCGCAAGACCCTTGATTACAGGAGGGAAGTCTGGTTCATCCAAACTGTGGAGGTACAAAGGAGTTGTAATCCTGTATTTCCACCTGCTAGAGTGGTCTAAAAATGACTCTTTTTTTTGCCTCTAGTGAACCTCAAGTCTTGTCTTGTTCAGCTGAACACAAAGAGAACATGGTGTAGTGGGGGACCACAGGGATGCTTCCCGAGAGCTCCACACCAAGTCTGCTCCTTAGCCTTTTGCCTCAGCATGTGCTGCTGTTCCCTCCTGCCTCTCCTGGTTTTCATTAAGTCCCATGTGGCTGGAGAACCCATCAAAGGCATCTGCAATCCTCCTCTCTGCAGGGGCCTCATGTCCTTCAGAGAAAAGTGAGGGGTTTGATCTTGCCCTCCTGTGTTTGTGTGACCTCTCAGCCTACTCTTTGGTGGATTAAAAGGAACATTTTCTTTCCCTACCCATCTTCTCTGTAGCTTGCATTCATGATCTGGGGAGAAGAGGTATGGGCATATACCAAATTTCTTTGGATGGTTGGGATTTGCCCTTCATGTATATCCAGGCAGGTGTAGCCTGTCCTCATTCAGTGCCACTTTTCATCTGTAAGTGCCAGTGCTTCTCCAGGTACCAGTGGCTGCAGTTTTCTGTGGTGAGATCCACCCCTGCATAAGCACCTTTCATCTTCCGTTTAACAGTTCCAGTTTCATTTCTTGCTTGCCCTTGATCAGCGCTTGGCACTGACTTTGGTCTCGAGAGGCTGTATAAGTAAAGGCAGTCACAGCACATGTCATTTGTGGAGATAAATGGTTAAATGTCTCAGGTTCAGCTCATAGCACTGATTTCTTGGGTCTTTCCTTTGTTTGTTTCAGGGCATGTCCAAGTTTTGAGGACAGCTAAAGGTGATGGAGATGACACCTTAACTGAAAGGGGTCAGAGTGCTGCATGTTTCTCTTGCATTAACATTCTGTGCATATTCCTTTTTAAACGCAAAGGCTCTGTCCACTGTTCCTTGCCAGCCTTCAGAAAGTGAACTCCTGGTAAAGGGCTTAAAAGACAATATTAAATGGGGAGAGAAAAAACTGAAAAAGGGATTACAAATCCAATAAAAATTGCTCTCAAGAGTAGACAGTATCTGCTGGACAGGAAATATATTTGAGTTTCTGACTAGCCGCAAAACACCTCAGCCACAGAAAGTCCTGAGCAGAGGGTGAGCCTGGTGCTCAGTTAATCATCAGAGACAAGTGGGGGACACTCAGCTTACACAGGGATCAAGTCTGAAGCCACCTCGTGCATATTGCAGTGGCTCTGCCTGTGCAGGTGCTGGAGCACTGATGGAGCAGCAGCCACTGCAGAAGAATTTGGTGATGCCTCTTGGTGCGTGCAGCCTGTGCTGGTGGGGATGGATTGCCTGGTTCTGGAAGGTGACAGCCAGCCCACTGTTCACTTAGTCCACCAGATGCTTGGGGTACGTGGTGGTCACGTGGAGATCTTTGGTGGTCTGGGACTTGAAGAGCTCTGAAAATGGGCAGTTCTGTGCTTTTGCCCGGTGCGTTGGTCTCAGCTTTCTTGTGGAGTGGGGGCAAGTTATTTGGGCATTCAGGTGTCAAGAGCAGATGCAACTTCTAAATCCCTCTGCTTTGTGAGGGATTATTGGCTATTGCCCTCATCCTATGAAGATTATCACGTGGGTAATTGAAGATTTTTCATCAGGATCTCCCTATTCTGGATCTGACCACAGAGGGGAAAGTGCTTTCAATCCCACCCGCAGACAGTGGGGAAGGCAGCAGCTCCGATTCTGCCTGTGCTCCATTCCCTGAACTCTTTTGTGTTGCAGGCTGAAAATGTTTAGGTTGGGCCGGTTCTTTCAGTGGATGCTCTTTGTGCCGGTGCCTTTTATCCGAGCGGCGGAGCGAGCGGGGGTGGGACAGGCAGGATGCTGGCGCAACCCCCTCTCTGTGCAGGGTGTATGAAGTGCCTCGTGGAGGCTTTGTCGGAGTCTTTCTAAGAGCATCTGCCTCCAGTTGGGGTAATTAGTACTCTCAAGCTGTAGTAGTGAGTATCTCGTTGATGGAATATGAAAGTGAGCAAAATGTCAGTTCAGCACTGCGTGGAGGCCTCACTGACACACAGGCTGCTTCTGAAATTGCTGGCGTTTTTTTCAGTTAATTGCCTTTTTAATCATAGTGAAATTGCTCCTATTTGCATGAATATTCCAACAGCAGGATCGGTTTGCTCTTGTCACACATACTCACTACGTATCACATTCAGCTTTGCTTAATATGCCTCATATTTAGAGGATCAAACTTTTTCCCCTCTGTTTTATTCTTTTGTTTCCCTCTGGCTGCCACAGGATGGGCAAATATTTTTTGTTTATTTCAAAAGATGTCTTGAAATAAATAAAATGTCTGGAGAAGAGACGGCTCTAGGGAGACCTTACAGCAGACTTCCAGTACCTAAAGGGGGATTACAGGAGAGCAGGAGAGGGACTTACAAGGGCATGGGGTGAAAGAACAAGGGGGAATGGCTTCAAACTGACAGAGGGCAGGGTTAGATTGGATATAAGGAAGAAAATCTTCCCTGTGAGGGTGCTGAGACCCTGGCACAGGTTGCCCAGGGAAGCTGTGTTTGTCCTATCCCTGGAAGTGTCCAAGGCCAGGTTGGACAGGGCTTGGAGCAGCCTGGGATAGTGGAAGGTGTCATTGCCCGTGGCAGGGGGTGGGACCGGATGATCTTTAAGGTCCCTTCCAACACAAACCGTTCTATGATTTTTTTATTATTATGTGTTCTCCTCTGCCCTTTACCTGCTGCCCAGCTCCCTGAAGGCTCCCTCAGAATTAGAAAACAAAATTCCTAGGAGTGATTCCTGGGAGTGGCCCTGCTGTTCACTCTGCCAGCATCAGCGGGAAGTGCTCCTGATGCAGTGTAAAATGTAAAACCGCGTGCACCCGAACAGTCCTGGTCACTGCCAGCACTGCTCGGGGCTGGTGTAACTGCTGGGCACGGGAACCTCTGCCCCAGGTCGGAAGGTGGCTTGTACAAACCACCCAACAATTCAGTGTTCAGGCTGTTCACAGGACAAGAGGCCACAGGCGGGGACAGGCAGCTAAGGGACTGCACAGAGCAGGGAGGCAGTGACCTCAGCAGCCCGGCCAGGGTGGTACCCCAGGTGCAGACCTTGCTTGGGTCGCTGTGCTGATGCAGCAAGGGGAGCTGGCATGGCCAGGGATGCCCTTTGCCCTGAGCTCTCCCTGCCAGAGCAGAAGGGAGGGCAGCGCTCCAACCTGCACTGGAGACCTGGCTCCATCACTACCCTTGGCTCGTTAGCAGGAGGAGGATCTGCATCCTCCAGGAGGTGCTGGCAACAACCTGTGACGCTGGAGACACGCATGGTGATGAGGATGTCGCGGCTCCCTCAGATGGATGTGCTCAGGTGTTGGTAGGGGGCAGTGAAAACATTGCTCAGAGTTAGCAGCGCACGAGGATGGACCCATCCGCTTCCAAGGCAGTAAAGCAGTAGGAAGCAGGCTGGGCAATCAGTCATCTCCAACTGTCAACTTTTAAGCAGAAAACATTGATTTTAATGGTAATTTCTGCATAAAAATTAATGGTGCTATAAAATCTTAATTTGGAGTTTCAGAACAAATAATGTAATAGTAAAAAGCAGCATCCTGGAGTAATTTGAAAATGAATTAGGCCAGTGGAATGAAACTCTCCCCACTGAGACGCCTTTAATTGATCATCTCCGTAACAGCTAGTTTACAAACATATCATGAGAGCACTTGCTGCCCTGGCACCTTCCAGGCAGCACATCCAGCATCAGTATGGAAACCAGTACATCCCCCCATGTTCCTTCTGGGTCCCAGCGAGGATAGGATGGGGAGGAAATAAATCAAGCGCAGTCATGTGGTCGGTACAACACGAGTCTTTGAGGTTTGAACAGCAGGAAAACACTCTCCCACAAGTAGCAGAAACCACAAATCTAAAATTAGCCGAGCCCTTCAGATTGGCAATAGGCAAGTGGTGAATCCCTGTGGATCCTCTGTGCTGACAGCACTATTAATACATCAGCCAAGGGTGAGGGTGGGGAGAGCTGTGTGTGCACTGGGAGTAATACGTTTTCGACATCTGGTCTCGTTCATTGGAGCAATACCAGGGGCTGAGCTGTGATACAGGGCAGGAATGCTAGAGACTTTCTCTGAAATGTAAAAAAAAAAAAGTGCTGCTTCTTACTTAATTACAGTCATGCCAGTTGCTATGTTGAAATGCTGCTTTAAAAGCCTTTGTGAGTAATTAGTGTCAAAAACATAAGATCTACAAAGCCATAAACTCACAGCTTGGTAATATTACCAAGTACTAATTAAAAAAAGAAAAAAGAAAAGTCTCTCTTTCATGGTAAGATTTCCAGCATAGCGAAAGATAAAAACGATGCAATTTGCAGATGATAGGAGAGGAAAAAGAGGAAACCTGAGAGAAGGATTGAGGAGAGAAGAAAGTCAGTATCAACAGGGCTGTAGATATCTGAGTGATTTGGTAATGGTAAGGGTAAGGGAAATGAAATATTGGAGTCTCAAGACAGAAATATAGTCAGGAATATATCCTGGAAGCCTCTTCTGCTACGCAACAGAAATAAGGTTGAATATCAGGCACTATGGCCAAGAGGGATAAAAATACTGCTGTATTTGAGACTAAACCTGGCATGGCTCTCAGGAGCAATGTCCTAAGTGGCAGAAGAATTAGAGCTATCAGATGCAAACCTGCAAGTGTACCATGGCATCTTGTGAGGGATATGTGACATCCCACCCATATTCCTCCTGACCAGTCTGTTCCCCTCTCCGGACGGGTGTTACAGAAGCAGATCCAGTCTGGCAGAGGGAAACCAGGCTCACACGCAGCAGCTCAGAGAGTTTGGTTATACTGAGATGAGGTGTTTATCCTTCGGAAAAAAGATTAAGAAGAGACCTCATTAAGGTATAAAGAAAACCCTGCTGGGAATAAAAGATCAAGGCTGTTTGGGTTATTGTCAAATACGTGTGTCAAGGGACATAAAGGTAGTCTGAAGAAGGACCCAAATTCTACGAAACATAAGCTGATTTTTTTTTAACAGCACTTAATAATGAAATTATAATAGCAACTTGTGTTTTCTCATGCCTTCCAATTTAAGATCTGAAAGCACTGCACAAACATGAATTAAGCCTTCCAGGACTGTTGCGAGGTACAGCAAATATTCCTCTATTTTACAAACTGAAAAACTGAGGAACAGCATGAGTACAAGGCAGCACAGCCTGTGGAGGAGTATGTCTTCATTTTAATCAGGTTGGGCCTTGCCTCAGGGCTTTGCTTGCTCACCAGGTGCAGTCCTGTGGCTGTGCAGAACCTGCCTCCTGATGACGCTGTGGAGTTTTTCATTCGGCACCTTCTTCTCTCTGATCCCTCAGCCTTTGTGGAAATGGTCATTTGTGAATAGGGAAGGAGAGCACGAGAAGGTGGCCACACAGCCATTGATGGCTCACGCTGCTCTGAGATCCCAGCTGTCCCTCGACACCAGTGGATTGAGTTTTCTTGTCCCCAGCCTCCTTAGTGTTGGGGTGTGTGCCAGCAGCACCACAGGAACCCGGGGCAGAGGGGCTCCTAAGCCATTTGCATCCGATGTGGTTTGTAAATCCCTGTATTCAGAGTGTCACTGTGCTGTCGAGGGAAGTCCCTTCCTCTGGTGCCCACCACCAGATACACGGCTGGAGAGCAGGGGAACCGCAGGCTCATCTTTTGAAGTGCTTCTCTAAGGTTTCTGTTCTCATTTCCAATTCAACAGAAGCCCCTGCAGGCAGGTGGGCATTTGGGACTGGGAGCTGGGCGTTTTGATTGTACCAGCCATGGGAAGGAAGCTGCCAGTGGTTTGGTTCCACCTCATGGGCTGTTTTGAATTGTGGACTGCTCCTTTCACCTTGACCATGCTCTTGTGGTGGGACCATTAGCATGGGTGGCAAGTCAGCAGGAAATGAAATTGTCCTGCCCTTAACAAGCTGGCCTCACCTGACCTTGAAGACATTATTTTATTTTCCTGGATGTTTTAAATTAAGTGGCATTTCAGCTAAGGTAGTTACATATAAATTGGTTGGGATAATTCTTGCTTGAGCTGAACATGCCCAGCCGGTACCTGTTAACTCCCTGGTTCTGCATCCATTCCTGCCTCTCTCCTTCGTTCACCAACACAGTTCCCTTTAGATATCATAGATATCTAGGTATGTGCATTTTTCCCTCGTTTTTCCTCACTCTCCCCCTCTTTGTAGCATGAGAATCCAGAGCAGCTAGCTTTGACAGGTGTGCCATGCACGGAGCTTGGGGTCTTGGCTTTAGTGTGCTGTCATGGCACGTGGATGAGCCGGATCTAGGGTGAGATCAACAAGAGGCAGCTGTTCTTGGGAGGAGACTTTTGCACAAGTCCGTGGCACGTGTTGTTTGTTTCTATACCTCGAGTTCATCCTCTGACTCTGGGATCACATACAGGAATGTTTCTTCAGGCTGCAGAATGAACTGTTTCATGGTTTCTTCTCGTCATCCAGAGGACCAAATATCCCTCGGATTTTTCTAAAGGCTGCTTTGCAGGAGAGCATTCCTAGAAAAATTAATCTACCTCATTGTTATTCATGCCTGTGTTGGGGGAATCTTACTTTTCTTCCACCATGCAGCTAATCACTGCATGGGGCTGTGCTCGAGCTTCAGCAGCTCGCTGTTGTTTGGTAGAGATTAAAAAATAACAATTGGTCGTGTCATCAAATCAGTGCAGCCAGTGAAATCAAAGCCTCAAACACCTTCAAAGGTCTACATGTCTCACAAAGGAAAGAGCCACAAGAGCAACAGAATGGCTGTGTTCCCACTGCTGCTTTGATCCCACTGGTGATGTTGGGGAGGAAATCGGACTGCAGCATTCCTCCAGTCTGCCTTCTACATTGAGAGATACTGAGTGCATCAATAACAGTAAAAAACAAGGAGGGCGTGTGTTCAGGAGCACTTCAGGCTTTGGGATAAGTGTTTCTAGAGAGTTTGCTGGGAACAGAAATGTAACTGAAATCAATGGCAGCGTATCTGCTGTTTAATGACAAGCCGATACGAGGCGGCACTGGAGTACAGCGTGTTCTCACCTGCCTCTGTGCTAAGTGGACAAGCTGCTGCGAGCTGATCCAGCTGGGAAGTGTGCTTGTGAATTACACCCTCAGGAAGAGAGGCTGGGATCCCACGAGCTAAGCCTGCATTGGAGTGAAAGGCTGTGACCTCCTGGCTGGTCGGAGCAGCAGAAGGGATGCCCACAGCCGCTGCTGGTGCGTATCAGTAGCAGATGTGCCGAAGGAAATAAGGGCTATTTATCTCCCGGATAGATGTGGCACTTCAGTGGAAGATGGGGTTGGATTTTCCAGCAGCACCTCTGCAGTGTCTGTCCTGAGCTGGAGGCAGCTGTTTGTCATCCACGCACTTACCTTACCCTGGCGCTCGGCGTTTGAGTGATGGCTCTGCTCATCCTTAATGTAGATGTAGGGCTGGATGTCAATACACCATTGAGGGTGAGTTGTGGGAATCTCCAGACTCCCTCGCTCTGACATTATTGCTGTATTAGAAGGGAAAAACAGGACAAAAATCTGCGGCAGCCTTGGTAGAAGGAACAATTGTCCGTTGCAACGTGTTTGTTATCAGTCTGAGCGTGGAGTCAGCTTAATGCCATTTGGATCACTGCTGCCAGATGGAGGCCACAGGCGGAGACAGGCTGGACTGGATGGTGTCCTGGTGTCGATGGCTGTGCAGCCCCAGTGCTCTCTCTATATGATATCCTGACTTAGAGGGAATACAGAAGATGATGGTGGAGGTGAAGTGATGCTGCAAGGCTTTGAAGGACGCTCCTCTGTAGAGAAAGACTAGAAACAGGCTGGAGGCCAGACTTACGCCTGATGAGATAGGACTAGTTCGGCACCAGCAAGTCCATTTAGTGGCTGAGGGTCAGTATTCAGCACTGGGGACACATGGAGAAGGTTCAGGTGTCTGAATTAGCGTCCAAGTTAGTTTCAGGTGCAGCCGTTGCTTTCAGGACATCTGTTTGCACAGCTGAGCCAAATTCTGGGAAGATGGGCATCATGTTTGCCACCAACTTAGACAAACCCTGCTTTGGACCTTGAAAAATTGTCAAGGATTTGGGTTTTTTCTTCTGTGATGCATACTGGCAAGCTGTGGCAGGAGAAGGTGCTTGAATCCAGGCTGAACTGAACTCTGAATGAATCCATGAGTTGATTTGCTATCCTGTCTCATTTCAGCCTTTGAGCTTTTGCAGATCCCACAGCCAGGTGACGGGCCATTTGCAGTGGTGGTGAGGGATAAGCCGGGACACCGTGTTGCCATTGTTAGTATTCAGCTGGAGTCGTGCAAGATCAGAGGTCTGATCTCTTGTTCACACAATTCAGCAGTTGTAGGTCGTCAGGGTGTCAAGGTGACCTCTAAACTAGGGAGGCCACTGGGGCTCTGCAGATCTGAAGACAGAGACCAGTTGTGTTGCAGGGCGGAGCTGGTTGTCAGTGCTCTTGTCCTGCAACTGGGCATCAGCATATCTGGGAGTTTCAGTACGCCCATGAGTCTTCAGGAAGGAGAGATGTAATCCATCTGCACAATCCTGCTCTTGGCTGTGCTCTGCTGGCTGCTTGCCCTGCTGAGCTGTCCTACCTGGGCCCTCCGATGGAGCACCTACCCATTCTTTACAACCAGGAGCTCCTTTTTGGCAGCTCTCCTTGCAGCCTGGCTGTCATGGCTCTCAGTCTGCTCCTTCTGAAACGCCCTAACAATGGTCCTGGACTTCTCTGGGAGAAATTTCCCGTATTTCTCCCTGCACTCAACAGGAGTGTCAGCATCCACAGGATTTCTTACAGCTCTGAGAATGCCTTCCACCGGGAACCTGCCTGCACCAAAGTACCCTGGCACAGTTTGAGCTGCAGTTTTGTCTGATCCTTTTAAGAGTTGGGAATGGCTGTTTTGATGTCTGATATCTGTGAACATGAAAGGCTCCTTTCCTTCTAACTGTGCACTGGGCAGGGCAATGCCTGTCTCTCCTAATCAAAAATGTAATCAAAGATCTCACTTCTCGTAAAAAATGTATTAAGAGGAAGAAGAAACGATGCAGCAGATTTCTATTGGCTTCACTGCTGGTTTGCTCTGGTTTCTGCTTCTGTGCTGCTCCCTCCTGCCTTTCTCAGAAGAACCCTCACCTCAATTTTCCCCAGGTCTTGACATGTTTAATTGCAAAATGTTGAGCTTTGAAAACAAAACAAACAAAAAGAAATCATTGTATTTGATTCAAACGAAATATCGATTGTCCTTGAGTTCCCACACCACGGATATTGGCAACATTTTGTCAGCACCAAGAGTGAGTAGAAGGATCACAGCAAGAAAATAAATTTTCCAACTGGAAGGAAAAGAAGCTGAGCCAGGAAAATAACTGTGCCCCATCACTCCCTGTCCCACAGCTGCGTCTTAATAAATGGTCTGTTGACCTGATGTTAACGTTTCCAGTTTACAGTAAGCAGCATTTCCCTTAAACAAGATACTGATAAAGTGAAACTAGGGAATAGAGGGGGTGGAGAAGAGATTTGCAAAACATGCTGGAGTGAGAAAGTCGGAACATACCGTGTGTGTCTCGGGAGTGAGAACATGTCTCAGTGTGTGAATAAATATGTAATGTATAGACATATGCTCTCTCTTCTCAGAAGCTCTCCAAGCAGTCCCAGATTTTGCTGCTTTCAGTAGCATGGCAAAGAAAAAGGCAGGGGAAAGTTTGGAGCTGGTGATTGAGGGTTGGAGGATGATGGTTTGGATTTCTGAAAAGGCAACTGGTCACAAAGAGGGTCTCGGGCATCACCCGAGCTCGTGCGTGAGGAGCAAGTGGTCTGTCTGGAGAGACACAATGCACTCAGGTTTGCTCATTTTCATCTTGCAGACACAGGCTAATGGAGATCAGACTTTCACACAAATTCAGCTGAGGAAAAAAGAGAACAGGAAGAGGAATCAGGAAAGTGTTAGCACAAAGTTATTTGTTAAATGGATTTTTTTATTGTTTTCCACGAAGCCTGCACAGAGCTGTTGTCCTTTCTTAAATTCCTCTTCTGGCATTTGTACCCCTTTTCGCTGCCTCCACAACTCTCCCATTCAAGTCAAAAAAGCTACCTCTGAAAGACCAGTGTAACATTAGCAGAAATTACCAGCAGCAGTGATTTCAATATTCAAATGGACAGTATATTTAGTAATAGACTGGGAGTTGCATAAATAGAGTATGAATGCCTGGTAATGAATCATATCAATAATTTTCACATACAGACTGTGCCTTACATTTCTCAAAAGCCTTTACAAATACCGATTGATTCTCACAGCAGGGCTGCTCAGTGGAGGAGTTGTTATTAGTTCTAGTGGAGGGTGAGGATATTGAGATGCAGAGAAATGATGCTACTTGTGTAGTTCATGCTGGGACTCAAAGTGAGGAATAAACTTGGGAAGCTCCTGACTCACAGCTCTTGATCGTGGGACTACGTAGCTCTGTGTGATTTCTTTGGTTTGGCTGGAAGTGGCAGTCCTCAAGGAAAGGGGTTTTTGTCAGACCCCAAGGTCTGGGGCTGACGGGATGTGGGTAAAGGCAGGAGTAATTAATACACAGTGAATGGCAGAACTGGTCTTGATCGAGCTGTGCTTTAAGCTCACAGTCAGGAGTAGCACCCCTGCCCCACACAGGTCAGGGCTGGAGGTTTTTTGACCTATGGAAACATGGTTTTCCATGAAGAAAAATGGCACCTAATGCAGCCAGACTCCATAAAGAGAAAGGGGCATCTTGAATCCAGCTGCGCTTTGTAACTCTCACCCACCTCAGTCAAGGAGGGTAATGGCTGAAGAGTACCTGAAATACTGGAAGTCTCTTTTCTGGTGTAGCATCTGACTCAGAATTCATCACGCTGCCCATCCTCTGTTTACTGTTGCCTTTCTTAATTCTGCAGTGAATTGTTGCAGCCTTTAACGTTTCTCCCAGTGACCCCGGGATGCAGTCAGTGATGAGAAGAAAGGCAGGTTAAACAGCACATGCCTCAAACAAGGAAAACCTAATTTGTCTTTTGCCCTCATGTTGTACTGAACTCACCAAGGCTGACTCTCTGCTCAGGAGAAGAGGACATGCTCTCAGCTCCTGTAAAACCATGACATGGTACTCCTAGCCTTATTTTCAAACACATTTTATTCTAACATTTTACTTGATGTTTTGAGTGACACTGTACACTGAGAAATTGTCTAGAAGCTGGCCACGGTGGCACTTGGCTTTTTATTTTTCTGAGAGGTTACATCATTTCCAACACATCAGCATGTTAGGAGTCCTTTAAATTGGCAGAACAACACGCGCTACATTGCACTTGTCTGTATCAAATTTCTTCTGCTGTAGCATTGCCCAGTGACCCAAATTTCACAGGTCCTCCTGGTCCCTCACAGTTCTCCACACTCCTAAGCCACCCAAGTCATTTTGCCGTCTCACAGGGGTTTTTTGTGCTCTAAATCATCAGTCTTTGGGCTGAAACTATCGGTTCTTGTCATCATGTTGCCAACTCTTCTCCAAGGTCCTCCACGGAGACTGGCAGGGGACTGAGGATGGGAGAATCATCCAAGTTCCTCTGGAGCTGAGAGACAAAGGAGGAATGGGCAACCCAGATTGTCTTTTCAGAACTTAATTGCTGAGCCCCAACCCCAGCCTGGCAAACTCTGCCTGCTCTTCATACAGGGACCAGAGGCAGAAGGCAGCAACCTGAGACCCACAACCCAGAACCAAATTTTCCACCTTGGACTTGCAGCCTTTGGAAAGAGTATTTGTATTTCTCAGGGCTGTCCCATGGAGACAAATTTTAGCTTTCAAGCTTTAAGAACTGTTTTAACAAGTTTATTGAACAACTTCATTGTCTCCAGATGAGACTTGGCCACATCTACTCTTTTAAATCTGTTTTTTCCCCCTCTACCTCCTTATCAACCTATTCAGCATGGAATTTTACCTTTTCCTGACCATTCTGTAACCATATTAATACTCTTTTTTAGTGATCTTCACCTGATCTAAATAATATTTGTGGTTTCATTAACTCTTTCAGAGAAGAATCTGTATATTAGTGTCAAAAAGGCTTTCTTCTACACATAAACTATGCTCTTTCAGCCAGATTATGTTATATTCCTCTAGGCTCTACCACAGGTATTTTGTTCCATGAACTGAGTCTGGCATGTTTAGGGAATAGATTTTTTTTTTCCTTTTCCCTTCTTAAGAAGAAGAAAGAAAAAGGAAAACATAGCAACGACAGCATGGCAACAGCAGCTGCAGCACAAAGGAAAAATAGGCAGACTTCCGAAACATGTATTCGCTGGTAAGCTATTTTTACTGGTTGGTGAGTGAGTATGTGGGGGTATAATAACAAAATAAGTGAGAAAATAGCTTACAAATAATTCATAAGTAACTTTAGATGAGAACACGTCTTAATGACTTCATCCTCCCAGCTAGCCCTCATGCTGTATGAATCTCCACATGCACAAACTTAAAGGTCACCTCTGATCCGTGCTATTTATACGTTGCAGATTTGTACACAGACACATATATAACGTTCCATACAAAAAATAATGTCAGTGGGGCGTTAAGGTTAAATAACTGGGCACTATTAAGTAAAGAATTGTGCCTCCCTGCATAGCAACTTAAGGATAAATCCATGTCATTACATCCGCCTCTGTCTTTGCACCAGGGAGCAGAGATTTCCCCACAGCGTGGGTGTTTTGGGGGTCTTGCAGGATCTGTCCATGGCTCCTGCCTCTGCTGCTGACCTGCTTTGTGACCCTGGGCACTTTTCATTGCTTCTCTGGGGCCCTCTTTCCCCATTCCCCTTTTGTCTGAAGCACACAGGCAGGAACCTCCAACACAGAAACACATTTGCATCTTTGGGCAGAGCTCAGCCACATTTGGGACCATGTATGTGCTGAAAAGTGACAAAATAATAAAGATTAGCATCTTCCTTCACCAGCCTGATCTAGTGGGCAGCATCCCACTTGAGTTGGAACTACATGATCTTCAAGGTCCCTTCTAACCCAAACCATTCTGTGATTCTATGAAATCTTCTGCTTCATGATCCTCTCTCCCCAGAATGCCTCACTCTCACTGAAGACCAGTAAACTGTGGGAAATCTTTCGCTAAATTCAAAAAAATTCATTGAGAGCTTGAGAGAAACAGCCTCCAAAGTGTTGAACTCCTTTACAGTTACAGCCTGATCTGTTGTGCTGTGTGAGCCCTTTTTTTCTGTTCAGTTATGATCCATGGGAGACTGAGAGTAAACACAGTCTCTTAAGTCTCCTCCACAATCCCGATGCTTTTACTGGCACGGAGAAGGGCCCAGCTCGGCCCTCTGCAGCCAAAACTAGATTCGTTTGTCTTTAGAAACAACACAAATCTGTTTTCCTGGTTAAATAAAGTCATTTGCAGGGTTCTGTTGTGGGAAGGATGTGTCAGCTCGTCCTGAATGGAGCAGTCACGGGGATGAATGGGTTGGTTGTTGGGCTGGAACAGCCCTGTGCACACTGAAGGGCCCTTCCCGAGGCAGGCTGAGCCCTGGCTGGGACTGTGCCCAGGGGATGCTGCAGGTGCCTGGGCATCACTGCCGGCTTTATTGTAGGCATTCCCTCCCCGAGTTTGGGATTGATTACTGCACAATTGAATCCCACATCTTGCATGTTGCCTTCGGTCCCGTGCTTTGGGAAAGCTCTGGTTTCTGCAGGACAGGAGGCAAGCAAGACTCGAGCTCCGAGTCCTTTGGGCTCTTTGTTGCTCTGATGGTGTAGGAAGCCCATTTCTTCTTGTCCGTCCGTCTCAGGCCATGCTGGTGCTTCCCTGCCCTTCAGAGGTGTGACAGGCAATGACTGCGTAATGTTCTTCAGTTCTCCTCACTGCTGTATAGTTACTTGTTGCAGAAATTTTGGTGTGTAACTGGTAGGAAAAAAGGTTGGTGATGTTCTCCAGAGGACATCAGGAATGAGGAAGCAGCAGCTAAAGTGGTTTGGTTCCCTCTGAGGTTTTTTTTCAAATGTAGTTGAAAACAAGTAAGTGAAATGAGATGCTTAGAAGCACTTTGTTTGTGAAGTTCTTTCTGGTTTTAAATTACTTTGTTTAAACATCTTTGTCCATGAAAGCTCCAAGGGAGCTCATCCGCTTGTTTTCTCGTCTGCATCTTCTGCTTTCTGTCTGGTTCTTGCACAAGAAAGAATGTTAAGTATCTCATATACATCTATATATACAGAAATAAATGTAATTGAGTTGTAAAATAGTCTGGTTGAGCATGACGAGGTCAGTGATCTCAAATAATCCCGACACCTAAGTCAGGACCTGCTCTGTATTACAGCTCAGTGTTTGCTGAGGTCTTTTCCTGTGGCCCTCTGTAACATCTGAATATAGATTAGTGCTGTTTCTACAATGTATTTAGAGCACAGCCTAGATTTTAGGCATTCGAAGAAATACTTCTTGACTCTTTTGCTATTTTGTTTGTATTTTTTGCTTGTGAAAACAATTCTCAAGAGCATTGTTAGGTGGGTCATAGCAGGAACACCTCTGGGCGTGCTGGGGAATGTGTGAAAGCAGGTTTTGAGGGCTTTTATTTTCATACCATGTTTCAGCTCTGTAGTGATAAATGTTTTCTGGAGTACAAACCTGAAGTCCTTCCCCTTGCTGGTCTCACTCATTGAAATGTAGAAAGAGGTTTTTTTAATTTCAGGGTTTTGCTAGCAGTCAGGTTGTGTCGCTCTTAGCCTGTGACAGGTCTGATCAACAGCATGGCAAGTAGCACAAAGTGGGAGCTGCTGTTTATTTTAGCAGCTGATAGCACTAGACAGGTAGGATTAGTGCAGGACATATGGCAGAGAGGAAAGGTAATGGCACAGCACGGGAAAAAATGAGGGAGGAACAGATCTTTTAGGCAATTCTGTATTGGCAATTGACCTACAACTCCAAACAAGCCCAATATACACTACCAGAATTTTTACCATACCTTCTGGGCTGTGTCCTGGGTAATTCCCATGTCCTTCAGCAGGCGGGATAAATGTTGCTGAGTGTAGACATCTGGGGGAGAGGCATTTGGAGTCCCCTGAAAATCATCTTAATTCAGGACAGCATTTTAACCTTTCAGGTGTGGGGAAAGAAGAGATGTGTTCCCTTTTCTTGCATGCAGAACCAGCCCCTGCGCACACACCTGGGTCTGAAGCCCCAATGAGTATGTGCTTCTTTCAGCCAGACCCAGAGCATCCTGCGGGATGAGAGGATGTCACAGTGGCTTTGCTGCTGCAGCATTGTAACCACAGACAGCCCAATTACTTCAAATGGGCCTCAGCCAGTTCATTCATATTTGATTAAGAACTTTTTGAAAGGTAGGCATATAGAGATAAGAGCTGGCTCCAGCCTTAGTTATTTACATCAGGATGGGGGTGATAAAATCTTTTATTAGTGTCAGTGTTTAAATATTTTGGCTCTCTATTCCAATATTGTGGCAAGAAGGAGCCATATGTGTTCCTAGAAAGAGAGCCTAGTGCAGCCGTTAATCAGGAGAGGATCTATTAATGTATTAGCATTCAGAATAATGAGCTAAACCAGCACGCACTGCAGAGACTAACACATATCTTCAGTCTGCAGTTTTCAAGTGTTTGGAAAATGTTGTGTTCCTCCATCTTTCTAAAACTGGTGTTCTGCCAAAAGAAGTTCTCTTCTGTTGTTAATTTTAGAAAGGTTAGATCTATTTACAAAAGCAAACATAGCACGGAGTGCTGAAAACCAGGAGGATGTGGGCACTAACAGGCTCCCAGGCTTTAGAGTTCACAGCAGGAGCTGACTTGGCAGGGAAACTTGTAGGCTTGTCCTTTCCTTCCCTTGATGCTATGCTGAGTAGGGAACAAGACATGAAGTCCAAGCTCCACACCAGCTCCCCTTTCTCCAGAAAGCCCCTGAACCAGCTTTCTCCAGAAAGCACTGGGCAATGTGTTTGTATCTCTGCAGATCACTACTGGGCTTTAGGGAAGCTTGCCGAAAGACTTGGCACAGGAAAAGGGCAAATTTTAAAGAGCTCCAGAGTGGGAGAGATTGCTGGTTGAGCAGCTTGCATGCCTCGAGGTCATTGCTAATGAGCAGCATCTTGCCTAAAGAAGCGAACATTTCATTTTAGTGCTGCTATGAAAAGCAGCCGTGCTGTCTCCCCTCTGCATCCCACGCTACTGCCCGCCTTGCTGTGGCATCTGGAGCAGGCTGCACCAGGAAGGGAAGGAAGCCCTCTTGAAGGATGTGGAAGGTTGCTGAAGTGGTAGCGGAGCTCAGATGAGAGAAGCTGGAGCGTGACAGCTGTTACCGGATCATGCAAAAAGCCTGCCAGCAAAAATGCATCAATTTGTGTGATATCCGGGTGTCTTGTCTTCTGTTTTCATAATTGCATACATGGTGTCTGCATAAATCTCTTCCCCCCCTGCACTTGCAGCAGAAGGAGCTGACTGGCGGATGGCAGCACATCAGTGGGAGAACACCAGCAGGAAGAGACAACCAGTCAGATGTGTGTCAAATGGGGAGGCCCGGGGCCCCAGGCAGATTCCTCGGAGGTTGCTAGAACATGGTGCACTCGCTAAACACAAAACCTCTCCTTTTCCCTTCGGGGAGACGAGCATGTTCATCCAGACATGAGAACCAGCAGTGCTGTCTTGCCGTGTTCTTCAGGAGGTTACTGCCAAATGACAGCACAGGCGGCAACAGCAGGAGCTTTCAGCAAATGCGTCGTAGCCCAAAGGGCTGAGTGTCCCCCCAAGGGATACAGTAGAATTTCTCCTGCTGTTTCAGTGAATACTGAAATCTTCCTATTTATTCACTCCTTAGCTGCAACCTCTGTCTCTTGAGCCATGGGCTTTCTTCTTACAGTGAGATCAGACCTGTTCAAGGAGAGAGGAGTCCTATGTCTCTTTGTTTCACATTGGGTTTTACCATTAAAAGCCCATTTCAAGAAAGCTGGATATACCCAACCTGCACAGGCCAGGTGACTGGCTTCCTTACTGTCTTGTTCTTCAGTGTTTCCTGCCTGTGGACTACAAGTCTAGTTGAGTAACTCCACAAGTAGAATTACTGGTAACCATTAGCTCCATGAACACAGAAGTCTTGAAGTTGAGAAAGAAACGCTGACATTTAAAAAATAATAACATCTCTCAGTATAAACTTCTACTTGTGGCTGCAGAGGCAGTCTGAGAAATGTACTTCCCCACAGGGGGTTTGTGAGCTGTTAAGGGTTAAAACTCATTCTTGAGGACAACAAGAAAATCATTTTGCATGTTCAGAATCAACTTCCTTCTTTGACTTTCTGAGAACTGACAGCTCAGGCTTACTTTGGTCCTGCTGACAGTCGTGCTGATGACAGCGATTTCAAATGAAGAAAAACGAAGAAAATGTGAGCCAGCAAAAAAGCGGGAGCAGTAAAAGCACCTTCCTCCACTCACGCTAACATTGTGACATTTGGTTATTGATGTTGCAACGGCCACTAATGTTATTCCCAGAGCCAACACTTAAATTCCACTTTGGTAGATCATAACTGTAAGCAAGTCACACGGTCCCACAGGAAGGGGTAATTATTGACCAATTCTTCTTGCTCTTAGATGAGCAGTGGCTTTGATCTGCGCAGCGCTGGCTGCGCTGCAGAGCGCTGGCTCCGCGCAGAGGTGACTAATACGTGTCACCCATTTCCTTGATGTAAGGCTTGAACCCGCATTTTAGCCCGGGGTGCCAGACTATGACAAACAAGGGCTAGGAGAGGGTAATGAATAAACATGGTGAGAATTTCAGCTGTAATCTGCCATCAGGTCCATCTGTTACTCCTTCCCCCACAAGCCTTGCAAACTCAATGAGCCGGGAACGGGCATGCTCCATATACTGTCCCATCCCTCAGCCACAGAGCTAAGGTCTAACTGTCTGCTTGTCATTAGGTTTATCACTTACAGTCCTTTGAGCCATTACTGGTCACTTGTTCAGTTCTTTAGCGCTCCATCCACCATGCTTATGGCAAGACTTCCAGAAGGATACCAAAAAGATGATGAGGATAAATGTGTTAATCACGTGACGGCATCTGCAGTGTGGTGGAGCAGCAGTCACTCCAGATGTGCCTCCCAGGCGTGTGTCCTCTGCTCATTTAACCATTCCCAGCCTCAGGCACTCTCCCTCCATCTCATCCGAGGAGAGATGCCCAGCTCCCAAACTCAGGCATTCATTTCCAGTTGGCAGCTGGTGAGTCCTGAAGTCTGTGTGACCTATTTTCACTCTGTGTCACGTGCAGGCACTTCAGGCGAGAAGTTTTGGGCTTTTCTGCTGATTTGCTCTAATCCAGAGACAGGAAAGCAGAGGCTTCTGAGCAGGACCATGAAGCAGGAGCAGCCAAGCGGCGGAACGGCACGTGTCTGGTGTGACTCAGTGAGGGATGAAGGCTCCAGCAAGCTCTCCCTGTTGGGGAGTGGTGGTTTGCTCTGGGGAGGGGGTGCCTATCTCCCAGGCAACACCACAGCTTCAAAAGTTGCCGTCAAAATTCTTTGTGGTTCCAGACGTCTCTCACTGATGCAGGGCTTGGCAAACTTTGCTGCTCGTTTTCTCTTACAGACCTCATGCTCCCGGCTGCAGTTCACAAGTGGAGTTATCTCCCTGCCTTGGGAACAGGCCGTCTTAATTACAGCCCACACAGATGATTTTTTTTTTTTTTTTATTTCTCCCATAGGTGCTTCCTTCTCATGTTCCAGAAACTCCATGTTCTTGGTTTACTGCTCCTCTGTTCCTTCCAGCTCGGAGAGCTTCCAGCAAGGGGGATGGAGAGGAATGTGATAAGCAGCTTGGCTGGTTAATGAGCTCCCTGTCTAACTGAGGGATTCTTGTGTGCTGGGTTCACTTGCCAGTCCCTGGTAGCTCCCTCAAGTTGTCTGTCTTCTTCTGGCTCTCCTGAGGGAGCGGTTTGGAACCCAGTTTGAGTTGCAGCTACTTTTCTCTTTGTACCAAACCGTGTTCACCGGGGTCAGGTGCAGACCAGAAACCGCCTCTGGATGGCAGGGCTGGAGAGCTACGTGAGCCCGAGATTTGGCTGGGAAAACAGAACTTAAAAAACACCCAGTCCCTCGCATTCCCAGCGACAACTGCAGAGTCACTGCAGAGAAAGTAACGGGAGATTTTTCTCTCCCTAATTTATGTCTCTCCTGCATATGGCTTCTACGGAGTCGCTGATGTTACAGACAGATGGGTTGGCATTTTACTAGACAGAACACATGGGCTAGATGTTGTTAATGCTTGTTAGCTACTCATTCTGCAGCTTGACCAGTCCAACACGGTCACCTCGCAGATGGTTGGGAAGCTGCAGCCGGGGTGCTGGAGCGGTCCAGCCCCGCTGCGCGTGGTGTGACAGCAGTTGGGATAACGCACGTTTGGCTGCTCTTTCCAACGGGATCTGTTGTAGGTCAGAGTTTTAGCCATGGCTGGGGGATTGGCACAGCTTCCCTGTGTATCAAGGAGAGACGCTGATTTGTAAAGATCCTGAGATTTTATGGAGGTCTTGGCTTTAAAGGCTTAATGTCGTAGTTTGGGTTTTTATATGGAATGGGGTTGGAAAAATTCTGTGAGCTCTGTGCCTTGTTCTCATCTCTACTCCTTCGTGCTTGATGTTTATGAGCATATTTGGCTGGTGAACACTATTTAGCAGATCTGAGTCTGTTAAAAACTTATAATTTATGACCTCAAGCTCCGACTACAGCCGGCTGCCAGTATTAGTTTAGAGTGACATCCCATGTGATTTTCCATTCTCTGTGATGTGAGTAGTCTGCTGTGATTTACTCTCACCAGCCATGTGTTCAGTGGAACCATTTTTAGGTATCACCTCAGCAAATCTCCACAGGGTGAGTCTCCTTGGTGGCTGGTTTGGACATCCCATCAGAATCCGTGGATACAAAAGTAGATGCCATGGGTGAGTCACTTACGTTGCCGTCTTCCCTCTTTGACAATGTGCAATTTGCAGCATAATGATGGGAGCCTGAATGAATCCTACAGATGAGACAGGGAATTTTAGTTTCAGCACTTGTTCTCCTGAAAACTCTCAAAGCACTTTTGGAAAATGCATGGGTATTAATCCACACTGAGCAGTAGTTCTTCAAACCTATGATTTAAATTGGATATATTTGTCTCTGTCTGTCCTGAACTGTTCAGTAACATTAATGCACCCTGATAATAGCTGTCACATTTTACCCCGGGGGTTGTTCCTCAGTGATAGGTGAAATCACAGCAGTTCAAAGACCTGTCTTCCAGGATGAAAAGCTCTATAGGAATATTCAGATATAAAATAGTAATAGTATGAATCAAAAAATACGCTTCCCTTATTTTAAAGCCTTTGATCTTATTTTTATGGCATCGCATTTGACAGTCTAAAGGGCATTAACCTGTAGGAGAAACCTTTTCAAAGAAGGTGCTGACTCGCCCTCTGCTGCACGGAGCCCTGTCCCCCAGGATTAGCACCAGCAGGTGTCCCCCATGGAGAGGGGTGCAGCCCTTCAGCACACATCCCTACTCGTTTTTATGTTTCATTTTTGACGTGAGGTGCAGGAGAGCTCACCTAGATCAAAACAGGGAGCTGTGGGGAGAGGCTGGTGCAGCACACCCCGCTCTGCGTTCCTTTGCTGCGGAGCTGGTGCAGCATCCAGGACCCCATCACTCGTGTGCACGGTGCCTGGGTCGTGCTTCTGATTAAGATAGAAGTATACGAGCTGACCTCTTGTTCCAAAGACATTCTGGGGTTGTGGTTCATCTCAGTGTTGAATAATAAGAAAGAGAAAGGAAATGTTTGCTATAAATCTCAGTGCACACAGGGCTGTTTCTCACTTACCCCATCCCAGTATTCAATTTTCTTCTTGGCATTGCCAGGCATTTGCTTTTCTTTGCTCAGCAGCTAAAAGCAGCTTTTTCATTACATTTCCTGGAAGGCCCTTTACAGGCATCCATCCCTGTCTGCCTCATAAATTCACTTTATATACCAAGCTGGTGACACAGAGGTCAGAGGTCTTGGCAAGAAACAATTATTATAAAGAAGTGCTGTTCTTCTTTGGGTTACAATGAGGATATTAAAGGGGGGGAAATTTTGCTGCAGACAAGGAATGGTCATTTGTGAAAGGGAGGTGACCTGATTGATGAAGTGCTGCACATCCTGCGGGAGCCGCAATGGGCAGGCGTCCTGTCAGGCCAGCTGGAACCTGCCAGTTACCACGAAAAAAAGAAGGAAACCAGTAAACAGTTTGCTAGATAACCTCATAAATATTTCCAGCGACGAGCACATCTTGTGGTTCAAATTTGTGTTGGTTTTTGGTTTTTGGTTGTTTTTTTTTTTTTCCTTAATATTTCCCTAATTTTAAATGAACGGCCTGTAATTAAAGTGATTTAGCGGCTACCTGGGGACCTGGTATTTGAGCAGTGCATGATGCTTAGGAGAGATTGATTGGTGAGGCATAACTCAACTGGGGTATTTTGATAATGATATCACCACCCGAGAGAGCCAAGTTGGAGCAATTAAATCTCAAAACCTAGTGTTTGGGTTGTTATAACTTCAGCAGGCAGTTTCTGCATGTGCACACACTCACACACACACACACACACACACACACACACACACACACACACGTATTTTCCTTGGTTTTTTTCTGGGCACTCCATTTTTTTGGCTGGCTCTGTGCATGGTGGGCTGCCCTGCGTCTGTCTGTCTGTCTGTCTCTGTCTGGGGTGATCTGAAGTGGTGATTTTTGAGCTCTGCAGACCCAGAGAGAGGGTGCCAACCCACTCGGCATCACTGCTTCCCCCCTCAACATCTGCACGTGGACAAGGCGGCCTTTGACATTTAGAAAAATCTCAGCATCTGAAGCAAGAGGCAGAAACAAAAGGATTTTCTCATTTAAAGGTCAGAGCCAGCAGCTTCTTAAAAGAAATTTTCAGATAGGTTTGTTGGACTGTGGCAGAGCCTGTGTGTGTTAGTGGAGGCCGCGGGTGCCGTGGGGAAGGTGTCAGGGAGTTGAGGGGGTTTCAGGACCAGCAGTGTGCCCAAGGCTCCGAGGCACACACAGCAGTAGAGCTGCAGAGCTTTCGGGAGGTGATCGGGTGGAACGGCCAACCCTGAGGGCTTCTGCTGACACGTGAAGGCTTTGGGAAGAGGGAGTGACTGCCCCACATGAAGAGGAGGTCTGAGGGATTCACGTGATGAAGGCAAATTGCCAAAGGGATCGATCTGGTGGGGAGATGTGCATAACCCACACCGGAGTGGATGGCCCAGCGCTCCTCTGGGTAGGGTGGGGAACACCACAAGGAGAAGGGAAAAGGCAGTGAGAACTGCACAGAGGCCACAGCACGGCCCACATTGCTGGAGGAGGCTGCACAGAGCAGGGAGAAGCTCCGTGTGGAGTGTTGGGTGTGAAGCCGTGGTGCCCCTTCCCTCAGCGCACGCGGGGCTGGCTGCTGTGTGTGCTCAGAGCCGGCGTCCGTGGGGACGCAGCACGGACAGTGATTTATGGAAGGAGCAGAGCAGATGAGATGGGGCCTTCGAGATACATTCACTGGGTAAACGTCACCGGGCAACGATTCGCTTGCTTCTTTTGACCCCCAATACATCTTAGCCTTGGAAAGCACTGTCTGCCACAGAGCGTGGCCAAGCGGCATCTGCAAAGCAAAGGTTTGTCACCACGCCAAGGGGTGGCTCTGGCAGCCCTGCCAAAGCCCAGGACTTCATCCTTCCGCACGCTGTGGGGGTGTTTGAACCTCCTTTGTTCCCAAGCTGAGACACAACTGTCTCGCCTGCTGTGCCTGGCACAGAGCTCCACCATCCCTGTTGTCAGCTTGCCAAAACCCATTCAGGAACTCCACCTGCGGCACTGGAGGTGTGTGTTTGAAGTTGCAGGAACACGTGTCCTGCATGGATTGCATCCCCAAAGGCAGCTGTGCTTTCTCAGTGTGGAAATCAGAGGTAGAAAATCCTCGCTTCATGTTGAAATCTCAACACACATGGAATGCTGAAGACCTCTTCTCCCTGTTTCTGCATTTCTACTCCATACTTTCTCATGATACCACAGCCCCACGTCAGCTCTCTCCTTGGGGCATGCAACCACCCTCTTCTCAGTCTTATTCCAGTGTCTGAAGGTCTGCATGACATTGGGTCTTAAGCTCAACCCGTATTTTTCAAGAAGCATCCTTTGTGTGATTAAAGTCATGCTGCATGCCGGTTTACAGTGGATGGCACTTTTGGAGCCATTGGTTTTAGCTACCAGAATATCTCAGAGAGAAGAAACGGGTGTACAAGAAACTGAAACCTGAGTGTATCTGGGTGAGAGTGCACTTCTGAACCACACCGTGGTAGCTTGTGAGTGACTAAAGGAGACGCTGTCACGCTTTTCACACAGCTCCCCCTCAGCTGCTGGAAGAAGCAGAGAAGGAAATGCTGGGTCTTGGCTTTCAGGGAAGGCTTGTGTGCAACAGCAGCACGGGTGCAAAGAGCCATGTCAGCAGGACCAGTGCAGACAGAAGTCCTGTACATGTTACACTGAAGTGGCAGTAGTTGAGAGGGCCTGTTACAGTCCATATGTTGCAGTTTTACGAGCCCGGTTCATCCAGATGCAGGTCTATCCCCCAAAGAGGGGCATTTGGGAATGCCTGTTGCTCCTCCACATCATCCGCATTGTCTGCTCCTTGTTCGTCAGAGAGAGGAATCTGCTTTTCTACCACGTTGGTGGTTATTTGAGAGATTTTTACATGTATCTCTGAACTATAAAGCCTTGAATAATTTACTGGTTTCCAGGGTTAAGAGGAAGATTTATGATGTTTCCTTCTGGCAGGCAGATGCTGATCTTGATTCCCTTGAAGAAACAGTTGTGCTAACAGCTCCTTTCTCAGAGCAGCTCCTCCAAGTTCCTGTTGTTCTGTGCTAAATAGACCAGTGTTGATGTGGTTTACAATATAGAGAGGTCTGCCCCCTGATCTGGTTGCTGTGGGGTAGCACAGCCTGTGAGGAGACAAACAGGGTGTCACCCTTCAAATCTACAACCTGAGTCGCATCCCGCCCACCCCAGCAGAGCTGGGTGTGCAGTAACACTGGGCAAAGAGTGATTTCCTTTGCTTTTCTAGAAAAGGTCCCCATAGTCCTTAAATCAGACTGAACTGGCAACGGAGCTTAGTGAAAGCTGAAATCTTTCCTTTTGCAAGTATTTGAGATCTGAATAAAACATAACAGAGACCTGAATCTTGGTAGTTTAGTGAGCCAGACAGACTTTTCCCATGAGTTAGAAGAAACCAATATAGGGCTATGTACAGAGTACCTGAGAGATGGTATTCTCGTGGTGCTTAGCTTCAGCA
Source organism: Rhagologus leucostigma (assembly GCA_013397725.1). NCBI lineage: Eukaryota > Metazoa > Chordata > Aves > Passeriformes > Rhagologus > Rhagologus leucostigma. Next base: position 887,982 of record VZTD01001450.1, on the reverse strand, counting down.
TCCCAGGCTGCTCTGTGCTCAGGGAAACTGAGGCTGAGGAGGGAGTATTTACATCTCTAGTGAAGCACTGCACTTGTCTGGCTCAGTGCAGGGGGGAAAGGGGGAGTGAAGCGTGATGGTGGTCCCCAACGTGTCCTCTAGCATTGACTCCTCTGTGCATTGACTATGGGGTGGATGGAGATATTCACAGGTCCAGCTTTTCCTTTGATCCCATGTATTTGGTTTAACTCTAAAGGTCAATGCTTTTCTTTCACCCCTCTCTTTAAGAGCAGCAACACACTATAGCAATGATGTCAGTAGTGTTGGGCACAGAGCAGTTAGGGCTGGGTTTGAGTGTGCTCTGTGTCTCTCACCCCATTCCCACTGGATCAGTGACACTTGTTTGTGCTCCTCTCAGCTTTGGATTTTATTCCTAGATGGGCTGGGGTGGCTTTTGGCTTCATCTAAACTTAGAATTTTAGGGAATGCATCAGCAGAGTGAATGGTGATTGTGTTACATGGAGTGTGCTGTGAATAGTTGATTTGTGCTGGCACGTGCAAGTTCTTGTCAGCAGGAGTTGTGTCCAGGAGTTTGCCTTTGAGGGTTGAGACTTTTTTTAATTAAAAAAAATTCATTAAAAACGGGTGGAGGGAATCCTAGCTGTGAACGGTGAAGAGGAGGACTTGAGTGCCCTTGGAGCTTTGAACTGCTGGAAATTTCATCTTTCTTTTTTCCATAAATCCAGTTTTTAGAGCTGGAGTCACAGGCATGCTCTGCATTGATCCAGAATGGTGTGAAACACCAGACCCTGCAGCGTTCACTCAGCAGAGCATCCCCCCCATGTGCTCCCCCTCGGTGTTCCTGCACACCCCTGTGCATCCCCCTGCCTTGCCACGATCCCCTGCTCGCTCCTGTTCCTGCTCCGGGCACTTCCCTCTCTGCCAGCGAGTGCACCAGGCAGGCTGCAGGCTGCCTTTTTGAAAAGAAATCCTGTGAATTAATGGGAACATATTGCTATTATTTCATATAATCACTTTATTTGTAAAGCACAGGCTGCAGAGGTACTCCCGCTGTTGAACCCAAAGCAGCAAATCTATCTATATATCCCAGTCTATACTACATTATGAACAGATGGGTGAAGAAAAAAAGCAATAAAAACAAATAATAAGAAAAGTAACAATGATAGCAATTTTAAAACACTCCTGGGGGAAAAAAAAAAAAAGTTTCTCCATTTTTTTAAAAGCAGTGTGAGATTGAATGAGCTGCACTGCAAGTGCATCCATCCTCTAAGTTCACATGTAAACATCTCCCGGCAGAGGAAGAATTGCTTTTTTTCCAAGTGGCTGCCTTCTCGCCTTGTGCCTCTTGCAGAAGCAATCATAAGAAACCTGGGTGAGATGTCTGGGGTTTGTAAGCATTTGGTCGTTTTCCTTGATTTTTTGGAGTTCCTGGGGAGACAGAGGCCGTGGGGGTGAGAGGGAGGATGGTGCCTCCCTTGGCAGCTGAGAAGACTCAGTGGGAAATAGCAGTCTTCTCAGAAGCACGTATTTGTCCACATAACTTTCTCTGAACATTATTCTTCTGCCTCTGCTGCAGGGAGGAAACTTTGGTTGTGAAGAATAGTAGAGAGAAACTACCATTAATCTCATAAAAAAGAGAAGATATTCAAATGTAGCTTTCACCCACGACACCAGTGAGCTCAAAGTAGAGGAAATTTAAAACATTTATGTTGCTCTGTTTCTGAGGTCGTAAAACACAAGCAAATGGTCTGGCACTGGATGCTAAATTTCTTAAGGAATTTACTTTAATTAATTAAACTAGTAAACCAATTAATGGATTTGCTTGTAAATTCTTAGAAAATTAATTCTGTGCCCAAAGAGTGTTTTAAATCTGTGAGGGAGGCTGTGTATTTCATACAGAGCTTGAATTCCCATTTCAGATGAATCCAGCTCGGCGCTGAGAGAGTTGGAGACACAAGTGATGCATTCATAATACTCGGACCTTCCTCCAAAATTGGCACTTCCCATCAGCCGAATCCAGGGGAGATTTGCAAAATAAGACCTGTGCTGCTGCCACAGCACCCAGCCCCTGTGCTTGCTGCTCTGCTACAGCCTCGCATGGCACCTCTGGCTCTACGTGGGATGGGGATTTACGACCTTCCCAATGCCTCCAACTGGCTCCTTCACCTGCCATCGCTTCCCCCTTTGATCTCTGTGTACCCTCAGCGGTACCTCAGGTGCACAGGAGACATCAGGTAGCTGCAGCAAGCAGCAGATCAAAGCACGGGATTTGCTGAAAAACAAGCCAGCCAAAATGAAGCTTTCCCATGTGGAAGCCTTGTTTCGATTCCCTGCCTGGCTCAGGGATGACAGGGTCATCCTCTGTACCTTGAGCTCCTCACAATCCAAAGGGACCCAAACATGGAAAGTTCGTAATCAAATGTGTCCAGGCTGCTGAGAACATGAAATCAGAAGGAAGCAGGTTCCCTAGGGCTCTCAGCAGGTAAAGCCACGTTCTCCCCTCACATGGCAATCCTCCACTTTGGATCTTGGCATCTTTTGGTTGAGGAGGGGACTGCTGCTGGCTGTGCCTGGCACCACCCATGCTGTCGCACCTCGGCTCTGACAGGAAGCAGAGCTGCAAAGCAATTAGGAATGGGAGTATTTTGAAGAGGAAAATGGCAGGGGAAAAAAAATTAGCATTTGCACTGTGATGTTTTTGCTGTTTATTAATAAACAAGCCGCTTTCGTGCCTCCAGGGGCAGGAGAGGCTTCAAGCATTCCTTATTTCTCTTGCAGTTAGCTTTTTTTTGCTTGTTTTATATGTTACAGGAGATTTGTAATGTCTTCCCACATGTTGAGTTTCCTTATTTTCTTGAGAGCATCTCTGGAATAATTCCTCTGGAGGTTTCGTCTGTGTGTGCTGCCAGGCTGATTTAAACGCTTTAGGGATGCAGGGTGGATCAGTACTCATCGGGAAGGAGTTATGTTAATTAGGAACAGGTCTGCTTCCTCCTACAGAAGTGGTGTGACTTCAGGGATAAGTGTTTTCATGGAGAGAAAACCCCTGTGCAGAGCTCCTGCCACCTTGGGTGCTGTTGGTGACAGCGACACTGATGTGGGCACTCCTGTTCTGTGCTGGCAGCACAGGCTTTTTCCAGGATGGTCGAACCCCTCATCTCCCCATCACCACATTTGTCACCAGGATAGGCTCACACGGGGGTCCTGCATGGGGACATTGGAATGCAGGATTCAGGAATGCCGTGTGCCAAACAGGTGGCGCGTCCTTGGTGCCAAAGGAGGCTTCGGGGTGACACTGCTCCTGTGTCACGGGAGGTGAATTAAAACCCTCTGGTATTAATGGGCTTGTTCTTCTTTCCCATTAGGCCTCCAGCTCCTCCGGTGGAAAAATGCAGCTTCTGGAAACGGAGTTCTCACGAACCATCCGGGAGCTCATCGAACTCCACCTGCTGCGCCAGGACAGCATCCCAGCCTTCCTCAGCGCCCTCACCCTCGACCTCTTCAGCCGCCAGACCATTGCTTAGTGTCCCACTGCCAGCTGCCAGCCGGGGTTTGGCTCTCCTGGGCGGGGCACTTGAGGTAGTGAGGAAAAATTCTCATGTCCACCACCCTTAATTTGTGGTATTAGGTTGCTTCTCTTTTGCAGGGAACTCCTTCTTCCCCCTTCTTTCATGCTGAGTCACAAATTCCACCAATTCCTCTGAAAAGCATAATTTTTCTCCTTTCGGAGGGCAAGTCTAGCTCCATCCCAGGGCTTTCCTGTGCCAGGATCCAATCCCTGCCTTTGAACTGGGCTATGTGTTCATCACTACCCAGATTCTCAGGATCTGTCTGGGAATACGGTGGGAACTGCTGGTTTGAGGAGCCCCAGAATCACCATTCACAGCTTTTCCCAAAGGTATCCCCCAAATCTGGGCCCCAGCAAAAAGACAAACATGCGTGAGGCTGGTGCTTCCTGCCCCATGGTTGTCCTCTTCTAATGGGAGCCAAGGGCTTGTCCCCAAGGACAGAGACCCAGGGAAAGTCTCTTGCTCTTGCAAACGTCTCACCCCTCAGCAAGGTTGAAATTATTTTTAAGATACCAGTGACCTGAGTGTGCCATCACTCAGCAGACAAGCGTAAGCATAAATGGCCATTTGAAGCCCCTCTACCTGTGTTGACCCCTCTGTGGCTCAGTCACTGCCGTGCTTTTGGTTCCTCACCGAGGCTTTAGGGCTCTTGGTTATCTCAGGACTGTAGAAAGTGGAAGGGAACAGTTCGGGCTGTGTTCAGTGCTGGTGGCTTTAGCCTGCTGCCTGCCACTACCCTGTGGGTATCTGTTTTGGGAAGTGTCCGCCCTCCTGCCCTCCATGGAGGGTGGAGCATCCCCATAAGTCTGACATTTTGTGTTATAATGGATGTAGCTCTTCTGTCATAACAATAAAGTGTCACTTCCCAAACTGGGCGTGTGACTCTTACTCGGGATGCACACTGTGCCTTGCTGTGCTCTCCCACATGGAGAGGACGAGCACATCAATGCTCTGATGCTGGTAGTGCTTTGCAAAGGGAGGACATCATTCTCTCTGTTTTTCCAGGCAAGTCTCATGCATAGAATTAGAGAATCATCAATGGTTTGGGTTGGAAGGGACCTTAGAGATCATCCAGTTCCAACCCCCGCTGCCTTAAACCAAATCAGTTTGCTATAAACTTCTGTGTATATTGATTTCCTCCTGATTTCAGCAGGAACTTCCTCCCTAAGCTTGGAGAGAAGGTAGCAGTGATCAGGCTAGAAAGTTAGCTGAGATACTTGCAGTGACTGCAGGGTTGGCCACGCTTGCTGGGGACCTGTTGATGTGTCTACAGGCATGGAAAACATCTGCTATCGACCCCCTGATCAGAGGTGGAGGGACAAGCATGAGGTCTGGGGAGGCTGCAGCCCCCATCTCCCCAACCCTCCTCTCTGCAGGGAAGCTCAATAGCAAAAGTTTGTCATTTTCTCTTCTGCTTGAAGAAGTCCTGGTGGAAGATGAATTGCCGGGCATGCTGTGCCAGGGGAAGGCTGCCTGATTCATATGCACGGCGTGGCACGGAGAGTCGCCTTCCCCAGTCATGGGGAAAATGAATCATGACGTCAACCGCATTCAGCTCCGCCGCCAACACAATAGCAGATCCTGCCTGCCACGGAAAATTTTTCTCCTGGCTCCTTGCAGGAGAAATGAAGTAATTAATAAGTTTACAATAAACCCTCTATCTTAGCAAAACACAGGTGAGGCGAGAAGCGATGCTGGAGAGCGACAAGGGAAAACACGTCCTGCCCGCTGGAAAGTTGCCTCCTGAGAGGGAAAGGATAATAAGCTGGGAGAGAACACACAGTAGGCTTCCGAGACGCCTCCGGTGGGGAGGAGACATGAATTACTGCTCTGCTCCCTGTTCTCCCAGCAAGACTGATTTGTTCAACTAAGTTTAATACGGCAGCGTGGCTGGGAGAGGTGTGTGGTGAGGATGGGTGCTTGGCTGGATGTGCTGGCATGGTGCAGCACCTGCCCATGGCGTGGGAAGCTGCTGGGTGACTGTCCTGCTTTGGCCAGCAGCATCCCTGCCCTGCTCACGGTGTTATGCTTCTGCACAGTGAGCTCACAGGGCTCACATGAAACTGGGACTTTTGGGAAGCTTGACTTCTCTAAGGCTCACACATGGAAGCCTGGGAGTTGTTCATGTGGAGGTGTGACCGTTGCAAAGCCACTTGGGCCACCTGTGGGAGATGGAAAAGAGGAGCTGAGACTCCCCGGTTTCTAGTTCCAACACTGAATTCAGGATGAAGCCCCAAGCCTATGGCTGTACCTGACACCACGGCAGCTCCCATCTCTGCCACTGTCATTATCCTGCTCGTCTGAGCCGTGAGGGAGCTGCAAGGAGTAACTGTGACACTGAATTTCACAGTGATTGCTCCTTCCTTTATGAGCTATATGGGCTCAGCAGCCCCTCAAAGGCACTGCCACCGTGTTCACCACTCCCTGCATCCCTCCTCCATGGGTGCAGCCCCCCAGGGCAATGCAAACAGAGATCCCAGTGGCCACCACCCCAGGCGGTGAGGGCACAAGTCCCATCTGGCTTTGGCTCATCACTTGCAAAGCTCCAGCCCTGTTTGTGGAAAATCCTTTTAGAAAATCTTGGGACCTGGGTAATAAATTTGCAGTCAGGTGGAGGGGAGAGGCAGGAGCGCTCACAGGCGTGCGTGTGCTCGCTGGGTTTCTGTGCACGCTCGCTGGGTTTATGTGCTGTAGGCTGTAAAATATGATTTATTGGTGCATGGCTGCAGGAGTGTGTGTGTGTGTCAGAGCACTGTCTCATTTGCAGTGTTGCCTGAAGCTTCCCTTCACTCAAACTGCTCGTGAGTCCCCACTCGTCTACAAATCAGCCCTGTCCATCTGTGTGCACATGCGAACAGCGAACGGGCACGGAGCTGTCGGGTGCTGCCATACAGTCTGAAAGCAGCAGAGCTCTGGGCTAAGGCAGGTTTCGCCAGATTTGTGCCTCTCCTAAGAGCACATCTCTGAACCTGGAGCCTTTTGCTTCTGCTTGGTGTCTCCTGGCTCTTGGTGTCGTCACGTGTTGTTTGCGTTTTCCTGGAAGTGTGCGATGCTTGAGAAGGAGCCAGGGAAACCCTTTTGGGATGAGCCGTGAGAAGTTTGGAGTTTGTAGATGTTAGTTTTGGATCTTCTCCGTGTAACGCTATAGGAGCAAGGGAAGGAGAAGGGGGAAGAGCATGGAGCCGTGATGTAGGCGGGTGCCTAGAGAGTGAAGGGCAGGAGCAGAGCAGGGGCTGGATGGAAGAAACAGGGCGCTGGATGGAAGGAGAAGCCACCGTTTCCAAACAGCTGCAGTGCCGGCCTTGATGTCGGTTCTCCATTGCTCCCCTCCCCTCACTCCAAACAAACACTGAGCAGCACCTGCCCTTTTCATTTCCCAACCCAGCAGTGGGCTCAGAAGCAGCTGAGAGTGGTGTGAGTTGTGCTGACGGGCGGACGTGTCAAAGTCAACCCCAGGGGGTGACAGGCAAGAGCCTTCCTCAGACATCACCGAGGTGATGCCAGACCCCGTCGGGCTGTGCTGCTCGAGGTGGGAGAGGGCACAGCCAGGGCAGGATTGGTTCTCTTGGAGCTTTTAGCTGTTCAGAGACGTTGGGAAAACAAAGGTGGTGTCTGATGCCAGGTGACTGTAGCTAAGGACAGGAGCTGGGGAGGACGGAACAGGCTCTCTGTGCTGGTGTGAATCACATTCCTGCTGCCTGCTGTGACAGCAGATTCGGGTTTAATAGCGGCGTTGCTAAAACTTGCATGATATCTAAAAGCTACAAAACGCACCCACTCTGATCATGGGAGGGATATTAAATAAATAAATAAATAAATAAATAAATAAAAAATCAGCAAAGCTTTTTCACGAAGTCTTTTTAAAATATTAAAATCCCATCCTTCCCAACAGGAAAGCTTTTTTCAGGCGAAGAGGAAAGACTGAACGGCATCTGATGATATCGCATTGACACAAGTGTCTAGAAAAATAGGGTAGGAATGTATGATCTGTTCTGAAAAAGGAACCGTAGCTAATAGGAAATATGCTGATGCTACTTTTAATTTCATGACTCAGGTTTGCTGCAAAATTGATGGAAATCTGTGTTGGAGCTTGGTTACATTAAAAGAGTTCTTGGCTGCTTGGGGGTTTTCCAGTTCTTGTTTCTCTTTTGGGGGATTATTATTGTAAAATCTTTTGGTACTCTGGGGGTTTGCAGATGTTATTCAAAAGGACAGGAGAACTGTCTTTTATCCAAAAGAAAGAGGAGATTTTTGCTCCAGAAAGATCACTGGCCAAAGCCCAGCCCTGGACAGGCCACCCCAGCGGCTCCTCCTGTTCCTTCCACCCACGGTGTCTGTGTCTCCAGCCTTCCTTCTGTGCGTGTTTTCCCTCAGAGCAAGTACAAGGAACAAAACAGAAGAAAAATACACTTTAAAGAAAATGCTGCCATGTAAGTTGAGGAGCACAAAGGCAGCTTCTTGCTGCTGGAGGTCTCGGAAGAAGCCCATGTCTTTTGTTTCCACCCAAACAGCATTCCTCCACCAAAGCACATTCCCTCAGGTTGTGTCAGTTTTCTTCTGCTTCCCCAACATGGGATCAAGCCTCTACCAATCCCTTCATCTTCCCTGTGCTGTTTCCTGGCCCAGGCTCCAGTGCTGATGAGTTTATTAGTGTTGCTAATTTTACCTGATGCTGCTTCCTTCTCTTCATGGCAGGTTATGTTTTTTTGAACTCTCCAGCTGACTGATTGAGCTCTCTTTAATATTCCCTGTTTCACTTTGAATTCTCTTTGTTGACTGTTGCTTGTTGTGGTTTTGGGTTTTTTTTGTTTAATCCTTCCACTGCTTCTTTTTCCTTCCTGGTCCTTCTAATGCTTCTTCAGCCTGGAGCAAAGCCAGAGACCATCAGGAGGTCATTAAAACACAGACGGCTGTAGGATTTAAATAAGGACTGGATAATTTTATGATCATTAACAAGACTTGCTGCTATGCAAGCTAAAGTAATAAGGGCAATCATATCTCATGGTTCGGGGAGCAAGTTGATTGCCTGCAGGGACTGAGGAGGTAATTCTGCATCCCTGACTCCCCCCAAAATGTGATACAGTTGACAAGATGCACCAGGCAGGTCGAAGGGCTTGGCTAGAGGGTGAGACCATTTCCCTTATCATCTGTGTTGTCACACTCCACTGATGTGATCAAAAACTTCTGGTATCAGCGTGGTGGGAAATGTTCTCCAGGCAGATGAAAGACTCTGAAGTTTTGCAGATGAACCTTCCCACTTAAGGAGCATCTGCTGGGTGACATTTGGGCTGTACGATGGCAGGTACTTCACTTTGCTGGTTCATCTGCCAGGCTGCCCCATAACCACTGCCAAGGAGTGGCCTTCCAAAAAGAAACTCAGACTGCAGATGTCACTTGGGTCCTTCATCTTGGAGGTGCCTCCCACTCCCCACTGACCGCACACAGCCTCGTACAGGGTGGGGTGATGGCAAACCACACTGTCCCTCCTTCACCCCTTCTCCCCAGCGCGGCTCTCCCGGCTCCTCCGTGTGCCCGAGCCTTTCCTCAGCTCATTTTGGGAGTCACGCTCCAGCCGCTGGGCACGTACGTGATCGGCTCCTGCTCCGACGCCGCTGTTGCGAGGCAGAGCCGCCCATGAGTGGCGTGCTCTGAAGTGACAGCTCCTCTCGCCGTGAGTCCTGGCAGGGCAGGGAACAGCCCTGGAGAGGAGGCGATGGCGAGGAATGAACCGAATCCACGGGGAGCCGAGTTGCTCGTGCTGGCAGCTGCGCTGAGATGAGGAGGAGCGAGAGCTCCCCAGAGAGCACAAATCCCTTGGGTGGGTCCATCCTGCCGGCGCTGGAGGTCTTTGGGTGAGTCCGTAGGTAATGCCAGCATTCCAGTTTGGCGGTGGAGTGTCCTGCACCCACATCCTGGGCACTGAGCCCTGACCTCCTGCGGGCAGAGCATCCCCTGTGTGATGTGTGCCACCCCAGGCGTGGGACTCCTCACCTGAGCCCACCAGGCCGTGCTGCCATCCCGAGGTGAGGATTACAGCTCTGGTAAGGCACACACTAACTTCACAAACTCACGAGAAAGCTCCAAGTGCAGAACAGATGCTGGGCATCCTAAGGACTGATTTTAAGAGATCACTGTGGTGGTAAACCATAATTAACAGCCTATAGCATTACTTTTTTTTTTTTAATTACATGCAGGCAAAGCCTGGAGGCACGGGATGGTTGATGGGCAAGCTGAGAGCCACCAGCACTGGCTGCCCAGCTCTGACGGGTGACCATAAGGGAGGTTTGGGTGGTGTAGGCTGAGCTGGTTTGGCTGGCGTCTCCCAGCTTGTGCTGGCCACAGGCATGAGCAAGAGGGGGTCACATCCTGTACCTCGTTTTCCCCCCCAGTGTGGCTGTGGAGCAGCATTTTGTAGATGCCTCTGCGGAGTCTTGTCACGTGTCTTCCCTGATGGCTTTGCCAGTGCAAAGGGAGTTGTCAGCAAACCTCCTCTCTGCACCCCACACACAGAGAAGGTGCTCAGGATGGAATCCCGCTGCACAGAATGCTCAGCTCTGGCAGATAAGGTGGTTCTACATGTCTGCCCTGAAACTCCAACCCCAAGGATGTTCCTGACCCGTGCAGAGACCCCACGACACTGACAGGACCCCTCCAGCCTGGCTGCACCTCCTCTTCCTTGCTTCTCTCCTTGGGAGGAGGAGGAGAATGGCTCATGGGACTGAAGCAGGTTTGTTCCCAAGGTGAGGAAGGCACCAGGCCCCCCCAAAAGCCACAGCCTCCTCACACTCACCCTGTTGCCATCACCGCTGTTTCTTGGCTTCACAGTTATCTCAGGACAGTCCCCAGGTCCTGTAACCAGTGTTAAATGTAATGAATGATCTTGTCCTCCTTGTTTGTCTCCTCTTTAGTGTAACACTGTAATTAGCTTAATTACCAACAGATTCTTTTTTTTTTTTCTGTAACTTAAAATGGAAATTAAATTTTGCACCAGGTTTTACAGGCTGTTAACGGGAATCGAATAATCAAGCCTGACTCCAAGTCCTTGAAAATGAGTATTAAAAAAGGTCTGAATTTGCATATTCATGTTTTTAATAGGGTTCAGAAGGTATATTTGCAACTGATGAAAAGGATTAATTAAGCTTAATTTGCATAGGAAGAACAGTTTAACCCCTTGCATCCTAACAAGGCAGAGACTGACAATTTGAACTCCGTGGTTTGATGCTAGAGAGACACATGGGCTGAGAGCAGTGCCCTGCAGAGCACTTTCCTTCCGCTCCAGGAGGACAGAACTAGGAGAATACAGGATCCCAGCATCATCCTGGCACGGCTGGTCCCCCTGTGCCCACAGCCACCTCCAGGTTTGGCCTCCATCTCTCTGCCACGGTGGTTTGTGACCTGGGTCTCCCATGGCAGTGCCACCACATCAGGCTCTGAGCCAAGCACGCTGCTCCTCCTGCTGCGAGCTGGGCTGGGCAGCTCTAACACAGATTAAAGAAATCGTTTCAGTGCAGGCAGCTCTGTCCCCTGAGCTGCTCACAGCAGGGCTGCCTGTAGCCAGCACAGGGTGGGAGCACCATGGCTGGTAGGGGCACCAAAACCTTCGACTCCTGATCTCATTTCCAATTTCCTTTTTTCTCAGCGAGGCTGATCCCACTCAGGGGTTAAAGGCTCTGTGGGAATGTCAGACCAGGGTGAGACTCAGTGAATGCTGTCCTGCTCCCAGCCACGAGTCTGAGACTGGTCAGCTGGTGACGGCATCCCAAAAGTCTGGGACTTGTGCAGCTTCAGAGAAAGGGTCATAGAGCTGCCTGCACCCTAAATCCCAGCTGGCACCTCTGGCACAGAGGAATCAGCAGGGTCTTGCACAGCTCTGTCCAGTTGTGATGTAAGAAAAACATAAGCCCTGCCCGTGTCTGGAGGAGGGGGTTGGAACTGGATGATATTTGAGGTTCCTTACAACCCAAACCTTTCTGTGGTTCTGTATAACCCCCCCAAACCAACCTCTTCTCAGCCTGGAATGCAGAGTGGGAATGTTACGCTTCCCGGGGCCCTACAAAGTTGAGAACAGAGCACGGCTTTGAGCCAGTGCCTGAATATTGCTAAAAAGTGGCAAAAAATAAATAAATCAGGCATTTATTTTGCTTCAGCAGGTGGTGTGCTGCGTTCCCCTTGTAACGCTTTGGTGGCGTGTGCTGCTAATTATTTTTGGGGTGGAATTTGCCGCGCACAGCGCACGGGGTTCATTAGACAGAGATGGCTTTGAAGTGGCGTTCGGAATTAATGCTGGCATATGTAAATGTTTCTTGTGCCACGGAAAAGCTGGCTATAAATGATGCATGAGGTCCAGTGAGAGAGATGCTTGCTTTGTTTACACACACCCATCGGGCCTCGTTATGCCAGGAGCAGGCAGAGGAGGATCGGCAGAGCCTTCACAGACCGTGGAGCTGCTGCCCGGCTGTACGTGAGCGTTTCACAGAAGTTAACACGGCGTCTTTAGCACACCACATCCCGAATTTCCTCCCGTCGGAAAGGTGTTTAAGCAACCCATGAAGGCTGCTGCTGCCTCTGTGCTCAGTGCTTTCCTCGGGTCCCCCGGATCATGAGGAAGGAGAACACGTCCTGCACTGTAAATCATCGAGGTCCTGAGCTGGATGCCTCCCTCAAGCAAAACCTGCCTCGGGGTAGAGGCACTTAGGGGTAACACTGGGGTGAGGAGTCTCTGCTCACCTCCTCCTGCTCTCACCCGGCTCATCCTTGCAGCACAGGGTCCATAGGGCCGTGCTCACAGCAGAGTTGGGGAACGTTTCACTGAAGAAGAAACAGAAAGAAAGCACAAAGCCCACGAGCACAGCTGAGAGAGCAGGAGGCAGTGCCTGGGGCAGTAAGCGAGGGGAATGTAGGATCCCTCAACCCCTGTCCCCACCAAAGGCTTTTGATGATGGCCCTTCTGCTGCTGGACATGCCCCAGAAAAGCCAAGTTCAGCCTTATGCCCTGGGGGGTGTACTTTATCCCAAGAAATGCTTTCAGAGATGAATTCTTTTGCATCTCTTCTATAAAGCAGCTGGACCCCTCTTGGATCACCCAGCAGTGAGGTGGAAAAACAGCTCCCTAACATCTTCTAGGAGTTTGTCTCTGCTGCTGGGATTGGGATTGGGCAGCTCATGAGTGAACCATTGCCTTCTCCTGGTTGCTGTTCCGGCAGCTCAGGGTGAGCTGGAGACCGTCCTCTGGTGGGACCCCATGGAGACATCCCCCTGGGATGGGTCTGGGACACCTGGAGCAGGGTCTCTGGCAGACCTGTGCCCCCGCAAAGCAGGGTCTGGAGCATCACTGCACCAAAAACAGGGCACTTGTATGGGGGAAGCTGAGCATCTGCGCAGCTTCTTTCCCTGGAGCAATGAGGCCGGAGTTTTAATGAGTGTCTAAGTTGATAAGGCCAGAAACCATCACGAAGAGGGTGGCAAAAGCAGTGGCTGCTTGTTTTGAGTGAGTGACTGCACCTTGGGCACACTATGAAGCCTGTGGGAGCACCCAGCATGCAGTGGGTTTGTTGTTCACCTGTGCTGGGACTGAACACATTTCAGGCTGAATGGCTCCATCCTGACAAGAGCTTCCACTTCTTGGCTGCTTCCCTTCAGGCCTGAGCAGGAGCAGCCCCCAGACCCTTGGCCAGCCCCAGACAGCTGCGGGAGCGTGTGTGGGACAGCTGCTCGGGCACTTCTCCGCTCCCCCAGTGCTGCTGCCAGGAAAAGAGGCTGGAAATCACTGAGGTGCAAGTGTGCCATGTTTTCTCTGCAGAGTTTATGAAACTGCTTGCTCATCGAACACCAAAGGAACTGTTTGCTTTTTGAGTAAAACAAATATAAAATGCTTTCCTCTTTATTGCTGTCCGGAAGGCTGCCTGGTTCCCTCAGCCTCTGCGCTTGCCAAGGCCACCCGGCTGCACAGGTGGGGTGTCTCCGAGCCCCAGTCACCCACCCCATCCACCCACGGACAAGTGCCCCGCAGATACCACATCCCTGCTCATGTGGCCCCCAGCCAGTCCTCCAGACAAACTCCCTGTCACTGGTCTGGTCTGGACAAATTCAAGGTGAGGAAGGAAGGAGCTGAGCATGAAGCTGTGACCAAGTGCTGAGAGGATTTTGTATTTTCCTACTTCCAACTGTTTATTTACCAACATGCTGGAGAGCAGTGATCACTTCCTCATGCCTTATTGAGAAGCTCAGCTGTGAAATAACTAAATGAACCGTCCCTTTTTATTAGCCTTTGGACTGAGCAAAGCAGTAATCAGTTAATGGCTGACCAGTTTTTGAAGATGCTAAGCACATTACAAGTGCTAAGTATTATTATTTTCCCTGCAATGCTTTATTTTTCCCTCTGAATACTCAGTTTAAATAACCCTTTCAATTACATTATCTGGTTCCATGCATTCTGCTCAGATTAAACGCGGTGCCACTTACGATTCACCCACCTCAGTGGCTTCCAGGTCTCTGCAAGTCTCATCCTAACCTTTGCCTCTCAAGCTTGGGCTGACACAGCCTCTGTTCCTGGTCCAGCATCTGCCCCAGCTCTGCTTTGGCTTCTTAAACTCAAATGCATCCACATGACTTTCTGTCGGGCACTTCAGCCTCCAGCTCCTTGCTCTTGCATGCTATTTTTCTTTCTTAATAGGGGAACATATTGCATCCTTTCCCTTTCCTTCCAGCTAAATTAGCTCCCTGGATAAGCTGTCTCCTCCCACTTGCTGGCATCTTGTGATGTTCTGGTTTATTCTTCTTCTTTGTGAGGGCTTTGTGCTGTGCTGCCAACCGATCTCTCTCATCAGCCCTGGGGATCTCCACCCATGTACGTCCGTGGCTTTGCAGAAGAGTGGGACTGGCTCAGACTTCACACCAGTGGGTGAATCCATCTCCTGGCAGCTTCAGAGCAGCGATGGATGGACCAGTCCTTCACAGCCACAGGTGGGCTCTTCTGGGTGTGCTGTTCTCCAGACCCACCCTGGGGCAGGGACTTCTCAGTCACCTCAGCCAGAGGAGCCTCACGACTGTATGCAAAAGGGTTTCACCATCTCGGGTGGTTTCTGGAACTCCCAGCTCTGCTCCAGCACCTCCATCTCTGCTTCTCCACTCCTGACAGCTGTGCTGGGACATGTCTGGTCTTCAGGACCCAAGTGTGAGATGGTGGGAGATCAGAAGCCAGGCCACCCTCAGCTCACTGTCCTCCCTGGCTGCGAGCTCTGCCAGGGAAATACATTTGGAGTGGCCATACCAGGCACCTGCCCTCCCCAGCCTCTGCTGCCAGCCTCCGGGCACACCATACCCAGAGCCCTGCTGTCTGCATCTGTCTTTTAGGAGCTGTGATCACCCTGCAAGGCTGGAGGCAGCTGTGGAGCAGCTCAGGGCTTGTCAGCTGTCAGCATGTGAAGGGTTTGTCATGCTTGGGGCTGTCGTGCTTCTGCCTGGGATTTCCCAGGCAGAGATGTGTGTGTGCAACCTCTGTGGTGGGTGGGAGCGTTGTTACAGCCAGAACGATCTGAGCATATAATTGAGATAAGGTTTGTACGGAGAGGTAATAAATTGCTGTACCTGAGAGGGCTGGGGAAGGAACCCAAAACACAATGGTTTTTGTGCATACAAGCTCTTTGTCAGCCTCAGCTGAGCTGGACACGTCAGGGGTGTTTCAGATGGATGGTGGCAGATGGTTTGTGCCCATGGCCACTTTTCCAGGGGCTTGTTGGCTCTGCCAGCCCCTTGGAGCTACTCCCAAGAGCTGCTCTGCTGCCGCTCCTCCAATCTTACTGCAACACAAATCCCAGGTGGGGCAGGAGGGCACTTTTGGGACAAGCAGACTTTAAGCTCCAGCTTCAGGGAATGGGAACCTTTGTGTCTTGGCTCCAAATGTGGTGGAACAAGATTAATTAATTTAGCTGCATCTCATGAAGAGTGCCAGTGTTTACTTGTGAGACCACAGAGGAGCTTTCGCAGTACCCAGAGAGGCCACAGATTTAAGAGGCCCCAGCAGAGACAAGCTGCAGGCACCACACACAAAGTGAGGCATTCCATCGCATTTCTGCACATCAGGTCAAGCCAGCCAGGGGCTTCTGCAAGGATGGAGGAGTCTGTCAAGGCTGGATGCTGCAGCGGGATGAGCTGGGCTGGAGGGCTGCTAGGAAAGCGAGTGAGGTGGGAGGAAATGTGGATGTTGCATGTGGGGCTGATTGCTTCCTTTCACAGCTGAAAACACTGAGGAATATGATAGACCCAGAGGAGAGCCCAGGAGATAAGCAAGACAATGCAGGGGACAGCACTCACAGATCTTAATGGATGAGACAGACCCGGAGAGAGGAGCTCATTAGGAAAGGGCATCGCATGGTGAAGGGAGGACAGGCTGTAAGCCATGTGAAAGCTGATAAAAGACAGAAATGGAAATCTTTTCGTCCCAAAGAAAGCAAGGATGGAGCACATTAATGAGCTCTTTAATGGCAAGGCAAGTAAAGGTGAGCAGCAAATGGCTGTTGCCAGAGAGCTGAGCTGAGAGGGAAAAAACAGATGTTGGTGCGATGTGAAAAGTGATCGGCTCGCACAGGAACAACAGCACAACCTGTGATTAACATTCCCACTGAATTATTGAAAAGGCACACACACAAACTTGGAGACTTGGCAGGCTCCTCTGGTTACTCTGCAGGGACAGGGAGGTTGCAGAGGGATGGAAACAGGCATGTTCACATCCAATTTGAACCAACAGAAAGGGCAGCAAAACTAAAGTAAAAACTGACATCCTGCTTGGCTGCTCCCCACGTGAAAATCCACATCCCTGGCACTCCTGTGCCTTCTCAACCCTTGCACAGAGGAAACTGAGTCCAGAAAACTGGCTTCACTCTGGATCACATGGTTTCCCTCCATTAGCTTCTGGGCAGGGGGGAAGGTGGGAATGAGCAAAACTGTCAAGGCAGCGTTTGCATAATCTCTACCACCCTTCTGGTGGTGCTGGTGAGCTGGCTGAGAGGGGTAAAACAGAGGCTGTGACACAGAGGAGATATGAAAAACTGGAGCCTAAGTAAATTCAGGTGAAGCCAAAGTCACTGCTCCAAGACAAGGAGTTGGGCTGGTTTCTCCAGCAGCACTGGCCATGCCCACCAGCACCATCACCACCTTCAGTGCCTCGGGCACCGCTGGCATCAGGAGGTTGGAGGTGAAGGAAATGAAATGTGCTGTACACCTCTCTCTGGAGAAAAATTTCATCTCAGAACACTTACCCAGAAAAACTGAGCCAGGGCCCATGGTGGAAAGCCTGTGGCGAGGAAATGGGGAGAGAGGAGCTGGAGGAGAGGCTGGGGCACCTCCAAAGTCCACACCTGCCTGGCCATGGCAGTGTTGCAGCCATGCTACAAGACCTGTTCACACGCCCTATGCATTTAAGGTAGGATCAGTGCTTTTCCCAAATAAACCCTTCATCTCCTGAAGTCCATCCCCTCCTCTCTCCTCTGCTCTGTCCCCCGTGTCCATGTGCATCCACGTGCTCACAGCTCCAAGCTTTGCGGGGGTGACACTGTCCCCAAAGGACACTGCAGAGGAGAGGGACACGATGTGCACCGAAGAGCAGCTGAAGCCGAGGTGAGCAGGTCCCAAAACGCGCAGCAGGGCGCTGCTGCACCCGGGCGGGGTGTTGTCGTCGGTCCTCCCCCTGACGAGCACTCACAGATGCAAATAAATTCTGACTTGGGCTCCCAAATTCCTGCTCTGCTGGCTGCGCTAAAAATAGCCCAACGCAGTGCGTGCTGGCTTCAATCACCCTCATCGATCCGCGCTCCTGGGCCTGGGCCAGCCGCGCCGCAGCGCATCCCTCCCCTGCCGCCCGGGCCCCTCCTCGCCCGAAGGATTTGTGTGGTGAGGCCACCTCCGCCGCACTGTCCTCCACCCCTGCTGACCCCCTTCTCCGGCAGGCGAGGTGATTTATTGCTCCAGAGCCCGAGAGGCAGCCCGGCGGCAGCCGGCGCCTGGCCAGGCCGGTGTGTCTGCTCCCGATTGCTGCGGAGCCACATCCACCACCGAGATGAGTGTGGGGCCCTCGGGCCGCGGGGCTCTCTTGGTTCGCCAAGACCCGGCCCCATTCAGGGAAGGACTGACCTCAGAAGTGGGCAGAGGGCAGCATTTGGAGTGGGGTTGGCGGAGGTGGCTGGGAGTGAGGGAACGTGCGGGGGCAGGAGCTGGCTGGGCTGCTGGAGCCCAGGGCTCTGCTCCGCTCTGGCGTGGCCCAGGTGTTGATGCACGGGCTGATCCACAAGCGCCAGTGGGGCTGGAAGAGAGGCGGCTCCCTGGCAGCCCTAGGAAAGGTGCCAGCACCCAGGAAGCACTGGCTTGAGTTGAGCAGAGCCAACGCAGTCTGGCTGTTGTCTGTGTGTGGTGCATGGGAGCACCTTCCCTTTCTTAGGGCCCCCGTGCGTCCTCACTGAGCGCTCCCACGAGATCTGCACCTGATTTCATGGCAAACGCAGCTGAAGCCATCAGGAGGCTCAAATGCTGGGTGGAGAGGAGGGCAGTTCACACCTGCAACACCCACCAGCTCTGAAGGAGAAGGCAGCCCCCAGGTACCTCCCCTCTCAAGTGCCTTGCTGCATCGGGGAGGTAGCTGGGCAGGCAGTGCCCGCTACCACTGCCACCCTGTGCTGCTCCACGCGTCTGTCTGTGAGCATGGCCCTTCCCACAGGCCGTGCTTTGGAACAGATGGGACGCACCCGGTGTGCACACCAGGGCTGGCAGGTGCCCTCGGCAATCCTGGGTTTAAATGGTGCATGTCTATATGAAGGGATGTTTCTGTTCTAATTTACAGGTTTTTAAATAATACCCAGGCTCTAGGTGCCGTACAGGCTTTGTAACACGTGGCAGGGTCCTTTGCTGACTCTGGGCCAGAGTGAGGACTGAGCCATGGGTAATGTGGGCTTGGATTTACTCTCCAGCTAGAAGCTGTCCTTGCTGGAGTGCTGGGGGGGGGGATCAGAGGAGGGATTTTTAGTGCTGCCTTGGTTTTGCCCTTGAAGACAGGTGGTTGAGACAACAGCAGTTTGTGGATACAGAAAGCGCATCAGCAGAATGCATTTCCACGTGGCCCCAGGGCTGTGACTGTGCTGCAGGGAACTGTGATTTTTTTTCCCCCTAGCCTCCCCTCCTCTTCAACATGCCTTTCCTGTGCCCTTTCCTTTCTGCTTGGTGGGGAGCCCTCTTCCTTTGGATGAGTTTGGGGCAGCAGGAGCAGCCTGGCTGGACAATGTATCACTTTGCAGAAGCAGCTTGAGAGCTTTGGTGGTTGAACAGGAGACAAAAAGAAGAACAAAAACACCCAGCAGGTCACAGGTGATGAAATCCCCACTCTGTCCTCAGAGGGCTCTCTAAAGCAGCTGCCTTGGAGGGATGGAAGATGCTGTGGACAGAGTTCTCCAGGCCCTGTGCAGAGGCACCCCTGGAGCTCATCCATGGGGTGGTGGCCCTGAGGACAGTGGGACCTCTTCCCTTTTCTTGTCTGGCTTTTTTCACAGCTCGTTTTATGGCATCTCCTGCTGAGGGATGTAGACCACGGCTGCCAGGACTGCACCTTGTTTTGGAGGGAGGACAAGGGGCTGGAAGGTGCTCAGCAGCCCAGGAGCCATCTGGAGACCTGTGGTGAGGCCCCACCAACAATGGGATACTGCGTGATGCCTTAGAGATACCTCAGAGATAGAGGGGCCTAGACTTTTTCTAATCCTCCTTTTTTCCAGTTGCAGACAGTTTGCATGTGGGAAGTGTTTAATTTAGAAAGGCCAGCGCTGCTGTATCACATTCCTGTGTCGGTCTCTGTTGGTTTATGACCAGTGAAATCCTGGTGTGAAAACAGAATCAGGCTTTGATTTCATCTGCCCCTGCTGTTTTACGCCACTAACAGCTTTGCGTTTCGATAGCAGCTTTTATTCTAGGAGCTAAATGGGCTTCACAGACAGGCAATTAATTAATTGAGCCTCCCCAGCCATCCTGTGCCCTCAGTGCCACAAGGAAGCATTTGCAGATGAGGAAACAGAGGCAGAGGAGCAAAATGAGTGGCCCCAGCTAAAGAGCTGAGCTGGCTGCTGCCTCCACAGCGAGGCCTCACACTCTGCTGGCTGGGCCATTGCTCCCAGCTCGGTGGAGATGGTCACGGTGCCATTTCCAAACTGGTGTGGGAATGGCCTCAGTGTAGGAAGAAACTGAGGAAATTCTTTGGGTATCTATCAGTGACTGTCAACACCGGAGCATCTGAGCCCAAACTGACTCATGAGCTGCCACCACTTTGCACCAACCCTGCCTCTTGACAAGGAATCCTGTGAGACCATGAAACACTGCCAGGAGGCCCCATCACTGTTTCCGTCATCCATCCTTGCTGACCAACTCTTATTTCTCCTGGATGGGACCTTGAGCAACCTGGTTCAGTGGGTAGCATCCCTGCCCGTGGCTGGGAAGTTGGAACTAAATAGTGATGACTTTTTATTTTATAATCCTAGATGATTTTTAAGGTCCCTTCCAACCCAAACCATTCTATGGCTCTACAAGGAGGCACTCAGGGTTTGCAAGGAAACGCTGTTTCAGCTGAAGGGTTTGCTTTGGTCCAGCTGCTACAGCTGAGATCTGGGGAGGGACCTGCCATGATGGCACTAAGCAAGAGAGGGGTGACCCTCAACTCCCCCCTCCAGGTCCTGTTCACCACCTGGTGAGCAAGACACAGCCCCAGGAAGCTGCGTGCTGTGGGCAGGATCTGGGGCACCTGGAGGAGGTGGAGGAATGTGCCTTTGCTCAGGCAGAGTGAATGTTATTACTGGAGAAATTACCTGCCTTTTATTATGAAATCCTGCTAATGGTTTGTTGTCTACACAAATAACCACGGGGAATGAACTCGTGCACTTCCCAGCCTGCTCTGTGTCTTCCTGGCTCAGCTCCTTTCTGAACAAATATAACCTTTTGCAAGAATACCTGTCAAAATCGCTTTGAAATATTGAAATAACAGGATGGGATATGGTTTGCTCCTGGGCCCTAGTGCTCATCCATCAGGACTCCGGATGTCCATCCAAAGTGACTTGTGAGCAGGATGCAAGGGAAGAAGTTCTGGCAAGCAGCAGGGCCTCACAGGGCTGTGTTTGGGGAGCTTAGCACCTGTGCTGGCTCCCTGGCCTCCCACACACTCACCTGGGAGCAGGGCAGCTCTCAGACCCTTATGAAGGCCTTGGTCATGGGGTGGGTGAGACGTAGGGGCTTGTGACTCAGCTGGAGCTGATCAGGACAAAATTGTGTCCTTTGGCCACCAGTGTGGCCTTGGGACTGCCTTCATGGCCTCAACACCTCCCTTCTCACCTCGTAAGGCTTCACCTGTGAGTATTTTAGAGATGGGGCAAAAAGCTGTGGAGTCTTGGACCAGTGCTGGACAGCAATGGTTGAAGGGCATGTGGCTGCTTGGGTGGACCCATGGACACAGAGCCATCCCCTTCCCGTCCAGTCTCAGAGTGCCAAGGGCTAGTCGGGGATCCCCAGGGTGTCTCAGTATGGGCAAGCTGTAGATGCTGAGTGTCTTGTACCTCAAAATCACCCCTCCATTCTCTCCTTCTCCACAGAGCAGCAAGAGGCTTCATGCTCTAACTCATCACTGGCTCCCCAGCTTGAAAGTGGGGGGATAATCCACCCCTCAGTGGCTGGTCCCAAGGGCCACCACTGCCCAGACACATCTGTTTAGGGGCAGAGACGAGTACCTTTTAATTTGCAGGAGAAATCCCACTGCGTGGTGGCACCTGCTCAACCCAGAGCCCTTCACTTCTCATCCCCTTCCCAGTTCCTGGTGGTGATGGTCTCCCACCTGGAATAAGGTGAGGGATTCTATTTTCCTGGGTACGTGTCTTTTTTTTTTTCAATGCGCTTGGAAGTGATCAGAACTTGGACATAGACAATTGGTGGAAGAAATCAAAACCAAACACTTAGAAATCCAAATACTCCCCCCTCCAAAAGATATCCCATCAACCAACCAACAAAAAAGTCCTTCAAACAAAACTCCATCTCTTTCTCTAAAATCCATGATTAAAACCTGGTACAAACAGGTGAATATAGATATATATATATATATTTTTTAGTAGATGTAGTATTGGTTTTTTTTCTCCTCTCTCTTTCTCATTATACAGCAAACATTGCAAATATAGAAATTTTCTCTGTACAGTTAACGACTTCGGTTTACAATGCAATGTGTGGTAAAACCTTTTAGTGAGTGAAAATGTGAACGGGCCTTCAACCGGGTAAAAGTCTAAACTGGAAGACTCCGTTTGCAAAAACAGCCCAAAAGATGGAGCTCCTTCTGGTCTCTTTTTGGTTTTTGTTGCTGTTTTTGTCGCTGTTGATTTTGGAAGGGAAGGAAGGAAGGAAGAACACAAACTGTTCACAAAGAATCCACAAAATCACGGAATAGGGACTCATGCAATGCAATATTGGGAAACGCCAGACCTCAGCTCTCTGCCCGCTCTTTCATTTTCATTTTATATTCAATTTTTTCTTTTTTCTTATATTTTTTTAAAAAACCAAAATGAAACAAAACTTTTTTTTTTCCGCTCCACAGTTTGTTTGTTTTGCAAAGTTTGTGTTCAAATTTGGTGCATGTCTCACCAACGTGAGGACATTTTAATATCTCACTTTATATATTATATAGAATATTTATAGATTTTTCATTATTTGTTCTCTCTTTTATTTTTCTTTATTGATTCTCTTTTTTTTTTTTTTTTTTTTAATTTTATTTTGTTTCAAAGACAGTCTGAATAAAAATAGCTGCTGCGGATTTCTTTTGGTCCAGTTAGTGCGTTAAGTCACCAGCTGTGTGAGGACTCAGGACTTTTGCTGGGCAGAGACGCCCTTCCAGTAGTCTAAGATGTCGTGAAGATCCTCGTCTTTGGCAAACTGGACCTTTTTGCGTAGGGCATGGCCGGCTGCCATGTACTCCTCCTCGTCTTTGTGCCGCTTGCGGTTGAGTTTGAAGCGCTCCCAGATGCTGTGCGATGGTTTGCAGGTGTACTCTGGGCTGGAGGTGTAGCTCAGGTTGTGATACTGAGGCGAGAGCTGGGAGTAGGCCAGGTCTCTGGGGCGAGGACGGGTCAGAGGCTCCAGGATGGAGGGCTTCCGCCCGCCCATGCTGTCGTGCTGCTCGCCGGGGTGCGAGCTGGGGTACGAGTGCCGGTGTTCGCTGTACTGGCGGATCTTCTCCGCCTCTGCCCGCAGGATGGCCGCGGCCGGTGTCACAGTGAGGATGGTGTCGGTGGTGGGGGATGTCTTCTCGATGTATTTGGCTTCGGATTTGTGGCCCGATCCCTCGGAGCGGTAGGACCTGGGGCTCCGTATGGAGCCACTGGAAGAGGTGCTGGAGCGTTTGGGGGCCGCCTCCATGCTGTGGTGTCGCTGGAGAGGGTGGTTGTAGCTTTCTTTGTAGACGGGGGAAAGGAATCCATGCTTGCTGGGGATCTGCTCTGATAAGAGCACCAGCTGAGGCTCCACTGTGGAGACTGCCCCCGATTTCACCCCTTGGAAGGAGGTGGACTCGGATTTCAAGGCATCGATGCAGTTGTTGATGATCTGGTTCACCTTGTCCACCTCCTTGGCAATGGTGGAGATCTCAGCCACAGAGCCCTGGGTGTCCGGCGGCAGGGACAGCTCACAGTCTCGCCTCTCAGGCTGCTCACCCGTCCTCACCTCCATGTAGTTGCCCTTGGTGGCCTTGGGGGTCTCGCTGCTGTCAATCAGCTTGTACTGCTCGACCTCGCCAGCAGAGGGTAGGTAGGGGATGCGGGTCACTGTCTCCCCACCCAGTATCTGTCCCTGGGACAGCTGGGTGATGCTGGTGGTCTCCATTTCTGGCCCATACTTCAGCTCAATGATGGTCTTCTTCATGCTGCCCGCAGCCTTTTTGTGCTTCTCCTCCTGCTGGCGCCTCTTCCGGAGGCAGTAATACACCACGCCCAGGACAATCACCATGCCGAAGAGACAGCCCAGGATTGTCATGATGTAATGGGTGGCAGTGGAAGGGGTGGGCACCGGCTCCTTGCGGTTGGGTCTGGTGGGGGTGATGGTGACGCAGGTGTGGTTGTACTTGGAGTACTGGTGAACAGAGACTACACAGTAAGTGTAATCTCTTTGTGCTACTAGGTTGCTCACGGTGATGTTCTCCTCCTTCTTCCTGAGCTTCGTGATCATGGAGGAGAAGCCGTTTTCGAACTGGGAGAGGATGTACATTTTGCTGAAGGGGTAGGGGATCTGCACGGTGAGGACGGCCGAGTTGTGGTTGAGGTGCTTCACCTGGATGTTGGGGCGCACCTCCGTCTCACCGATGGGCGTGAACAGGGAGAACTGCGGCGTCGTGCCGTCGCCGGAGGAGCACTCCTCCTCGGAGCAGGGGCTTTCGGAGGGCACCGTGGTCACCTGGTACCTGGGAGGGATAAAACGAGGGATCACAGTGTAGGAGCCACCAGTGCAAAGGGAAGAGAGCATGCTCAGAGCATTGCGGTAGCCAGTCCGGCCTTGGCCTAACAAGTAGTAGCCCACGTAGTCGGGTGGAGAGTCGCACTGCATCCGGTCATAGGTGCGTGTCATGTTGGTGAAAGCCTCCAGCCACTGCAGGAAGCCGAGGAGCTCGCAGGAGCAGTAGAAGGGGTTACTGTAGAGTTCACAGACAGAGAGCTTGTTTAGGCCCCGAAAAGTGTTGCTGTCCAGTCTCTGGATCCTGTTCATGGACAGGTCAATGTTCACTATGTTGGGGCACTCCCAGAAGGCATTGGGGGTGACGGTCTCGATGAGGTTGGCCTGGAGATAGAGGTACTCCAGCTTCCCCAGGCCCCGGAGGATGCCCTCGGTGAGGTTCCTCAGTCGGTTGTAACCCAGCTGCAGCACCTGGAGGTTGAACTGTCCTGAAAAGGCACCATCCTCGATGTAGGAGATCTCGTTCTTCGTCAGGTTGAGGTATGTCAGGTTGCCGAAGCGGCTGAGCGAGGCGTACTGCACGCTCTTGATCTTGTTGTCGTTCAGCCGCAAGTCCACGATGGTGCTGTTGATCTGCTGGGGGATGGACTCGTAGGGGGGCTGGTTTTGGCTGCAGATGGCCAACCAGACGAAGCCCTTGTCCCCCTCGATGAGCCAGCAGTCTGCCCGCACCCCGTGCAGGAGAGACATGGCCGCCACGCACATGCAGAGGGCTGACGTCGCGGCCCACCGGCGACCTGCCATCTGGAAGGGCAGCACGGAGAAGGGGTTCCTGGTCTGCTGGAAGCGGGGAACAGGACAGGGGTCGGGAAGGTGTGGGCTAGTGCTCCTTCGGCAGCTTTGCTTGCCTCTCCCTTCTCCTCATGGCTCGGAGACGGGAGGGAAGCGTCCGAGGAGAAAGCGGACCTCGGTGCCCACGGTACTCGGCAGCCAGCAGCCAGGGGCTGCTACCAAGGCCTTGGTGGCTGAGGCTGGTCCCACATCACCAGGTCTCTGGCATCTCAAGGAGGGAGTCATGAAGTTAAGCGCCTGTGCAGAGGAGTTGCTCAGGCTTAGAGACAAGCCTTCCTCTCATTTTTTATAGTACTTCTCCTCGTTTTCTTTTTGCTGCCCATCGCGGCGCTGGTCCCCATCTCCCTGTGCCTCCGTGCGTTTGCCTGTCCCTGCTCGGCCCCTCGGCTCGCCTGCTCAAAACAAAACACAAGCACAAACTAAGCACAAACGAAAGACAGTCAGCAGTCAGAGGTGTTGGACATCCATCCAACTCCCCTCTTAGTTAGGCACTTGCCTTCTCGCTTTGGCAACCACCTTTCAAGGAGCCTTTGGTTTATCTGGCTGCCACCAGCACTGTTTGGCAGCACAAGGGGAGGTGGTCACTGACCACTGAGGTCACCCTCTGAGCCCTCGTCCAGCATCACTTTTTTGGCAGTTGAGAGACCAACACACATCCAGTGCACCGTTTGTCTGACCTATTTAGGTGTCTACCTTAGGAGGAGAGGAGTGATGCCCCAGAAGTGTCTGTTCCTCTCTGCTGAGAGCAGATGAAGTCTAGACAACTCGCTCTGATGTAGATTTGATGCTGCAGAGTTTTGCTGAGGGGAATCCTGACTGTCTCGTGTGCTGGTGTGCGCAGCAGCAGTGCCCACACAAGGGGTGCTGGTCGAGGACACCGTGTCTCTCTGCCTGCACTGCCATGTGGCATCTGGGATACAGCCCAGCATCAAACGCTTGTCCTGTTTCTGGGAACCTGAGCAGTAGCTTCAGGGCACTCTTTGCAAGCCCACTGGTGTGACTGTGAACCACCCAGTGTCCTTGTCCCTGGTTCAGCCTTGTTGCCTTTCTCTAAGGCCTCTCCCTCCCAGGCTAAATGATGCAGAGGTGTGGAAGACCAGCAAACATTCGGTGGCATAACAAGAGCATTTGCAGAGGATGGGACAAAACCTTCCCTCCCCAGCCAGAAACAGCTCTTTGAAGACTAGGAAAAGTCTTCACTAGGCACAATCCTGTGAGGCTGCCAGCAGCCTCGCTTCCCACAGAGAAACTCATTCCTGGCTCATATTTTCCATTTTTTTCCCCCTAAATTTTTGACTAAGCATAAATATGCATGGACAGCTCTTACTTCCTTTTCTAATTTCTTAGGTAAACAGGAAGAAAAAAGTGGAGAGGTGGGAACTGCATGAGCAGCAGCATCTCCTGGGTCATGCTTTTCTACAAGATATTGAAAATATCATCTGTGGATAACTCTACTGCCAAACAGAACTCTGGGCTGGTAGGATGGATGCAGTGAGATGTTGTGGCAGAGATGGAGTTGCCCACAAATGGGAGAAATCATCTTAGACTATCTAGAAAAATCCTTCTTGGAACTCCTGTTGGGAACAGGAGCTTTGGTCATCTCCCTTGTCCAATGGCAGGGAAGACACCACCAACACCCCTCGAAAACAAACCTGGTAAGGACTGGAGGTTTCTTGGGAAGTTGTGAAGGACACAGGGCCACATCTTACATCTAAATTGTCTCTCATTAAATCTGGAAAATAGTATAAACCCAGAAACAGTTTTCCAAACCATTTCACAGTGCCCAGTCTGGACTGTTCTTGGTGCTATGTACCAGAAAATCGTGTGGGGCTGATTTGTTTAGAGGCAGATGCCATACTCCGACCCTTGTCCCAAAGAAACCAGGTTCTTTTCTAACCACCATACCAGGCAGGGATGGAGACCACACTTCACTGCAGAGATCCCTGTTCACCATTCAGTTTATACCTTGGTAAATAGGCCAGTAATAATAAGCAGTAAAAACAGTTTATTTGTTTGGATTGTGAACAACGAGTCTGTTCCTTGGTGACAGCTGGGCTGTCATTACATGAATAACAAGACCTTCTCTCACATCAGCTCTCTGCACATGAGACTTTCTGGCCACCTTGTCCTCCATGTGCTGTCACTGCCCTGGGATGCTCAGGTCGTCCATTTTATCGTGGCTGAGTCCTTGGAGCCAGCGAGGAAGGGAAGAGGGACTGTGCTCCGTGGGAGACTGCAGGTGAGTGCCCCCCCTTGCCACTCCCACAGCGAGACACGGGCTGCAGTGCCAGACGGAAACACGTCTGCTGCTGCATCCCTCTGGTGTTAGACAACTCAATTAACCTCTCTGCACTCCAGCCTCCTCTCCAGTACCGTGAGATAATGATAGCACTTCTCGGGGTGGTGGGAGACTGAAGCAAAGTGCCCTGAGCTCCTCTCCTCGGGGTGAAAATCCCAGCACGTGCATTGTGTTGCAGGTGGAGACTTTCTCTCTAGGTGTGCCCACTCTCCTCCACCACAGGGAGCAGCCTGGCATCCAGCTCCTCCAGCATCCTGTGGGGATGCATACTGCCCCTAAGGGTGTGGGACGAGGGCACTCCTGGCCTGCAGAGCCATAAGCGATGGCTTGCCCCAGCTGTCCCTTCGGGGTGGCACTTGGCTCCAGCACCTCCCTGTCCTCTTCCATGGACTTGTGGATTCCAGGGATGTCCCGCAGGCAAGGGAAGCCCTGCCAAACTGCACACAGGCAGCAGGGAGGGATGCACCTCGGCATATTCTCTTCAGCAGGCACTTACTCTGTCTCCTCTATCTCCCACTGTGACCCAACCACCCTCTCTGGGCAAACCCACGCTTGGGAAGGCTCTGCAGAGCCAGACCAGCCCTTTCCTTGCAGAAGAAGGTTCTTGTCACTCCTCCCTGGGGAGGATGTGGGCAGCAGCCTGTGTCAGAGAGCATCAGTGGAGTGGGACCATCTGTGAGCAAAGAGCAGAGACAGACTCCCCACAGATCTTACGAGGCTTGATCCCCTACAGCCTTCCCTTAGAGCACCCATGTGCCTCCCCCATCTAAGTGGTGTTGGGGATGAAGAGGAGCAGCAGTAAATGACTCGAACATGTTCAGTAAGGCTCCCATGCTATGTTTTCTTTCCCATACATTGCCTATCAGCCAAGTCCTTCCCAACAACAGAAAGGAGAAATGGCATTTTATCAGCAGCCCAAGTTTAATTTCAGCTCATTAAAGCAAGCAATTTGCTGGTTTATTTGCTTTACAAAGTGTGAATAAAACGACAGCATTAAGGAGATGTGAGAGAGGAAAGAGGGGCTAATCTCCCTTTTTATTAGATTGCCAGGACATGACTGGTGAGTGGAGAAGTGGGTCTTGTTGCTTTGCACAAAAGGCATAATTGTTCATCTTGTTGGCTTCTGAGAGCCCCATCCCAGCCCGTGGTGGGTGTGGGTGTGTGCCCGAGCGACACCAGCGCCACAAGGATCTAGTGGTTTAACCCTCCTGCCTGCCTGGTTTATCTTTGCCCAGTTGTCCTGAGTTTATTCTCCTGGTAACACAATTGCACATTGCTTTTCCCAGTCCTCTGAACTCCCACAGAGCTGAGAAAACCCAGGAATAAACCACCAAAACTCTCAAGTGAGAAACAACCAGGAAGGCGGCATTTTGGGGGTCTCTTCTGCTGTTGGAGAAAGAAGCAAAAGGTAGGAATAAAGACAGTGTGGAGTAACAACAGCAATGTTTTGGAATGATGGATTTAATCTCAGTCAGAGATACCTTGAAGTGTGGCACCATGGTGACAATGACAACAGGCCACATGCATGACAAGGCCATGGCAGGCACCCAGGAAATACCATTCCTGCACAGTTACCTGTGCCCTGCACACACTGCTGTAATTGCCTTTCCTTCTGCTCTCAGGAGGCAGATTGGTTTGACCAGCTGAGATGATGCTGGGTTTTTGTGGCTAACAGAGGCCAGCAAAGGGGCAGTGACAACCCCCTCAACTCCTTGCTCCTCCTGCACATTGCCTCTGATAGCCAGTATCTCTGCTGGAGCCCAGATCCATGCTTCTCCCTGCTAATCCTCAGCCCTGACTGTGATATGCTCCCCTCGTACCCATCTCTGCTTCTCCAGCCCTGGTCCCTGTCGACAACCCAGCAGCAAAGAGGGATGGCTGGAATTCTGGGATACCCACAAGGCTGCAGTCTGCACTGGATGAGCAGCAGCATCCTCGTCCTGGCTGAAAACCCATAGCAAGGGAGGTGGAAAGGAAAAGGTAAAGCTGGAGCCTCAAAAACCAGTGCAAGCTGGTTGGGAAGTTTTTGCTTCCATTTCCCAACTAATGGCATCTTGGAAAATTAAACCAGAGCAGCAGCTGCAAGGAAGCAAACAAAGCAGCCGTGGGGGCTGGGAAGGGAGCTGGCACTCAGTTCCTAATTTTGTTATTCTACTGAATGAGTTATTTCAAACTGGATTGCATTCACTGAGGGAACGCAAGATTACCATGCGCGTGCGTGTGTATACACAGAGCAGTGCTCCTCTCCTTGGCGTTTCTGCATCTCCGTAACTTCCTTCTCCCTAGCTGCTCCATCTCCAGCTTCTCTTAGATCCCCTTTCACAGCCACTTGGGCTGTTTTAGCAAAAAATGATCCCCACTACAAAAAAAGCCGGAGGAAAATGGGTGTTTAGTCACCCAAAGAGGTGGGGAGGGAAAATTTGGCTAACAGGCACCAGATTTTTAAAGTGAACCTTGGCTCTTCATTACGTGTAAAATAATCTGGGGAGGCAGCTCCAACAGGGCAGATAAAACTCTTAATAGTGATGAAATCACCCCTAAGTAGCTAATGTCCATCGTATACATGTCAGGTGGGGAAAGGAGGCTTCCAGGCAGGTTTTCTCCTCGTTCATATTCCTGGTCTTTGCTCCATGACTCCTGCTGGATGATGTTGGTCAGAATCACAACCTCCCTGAATAATAAAGAAATTTACAGGCTCAGGCCTGTAAAATTCAAGTTCATTTTATATCCAGACATCTTGGTCCTAATATCCTTCACTGACAGGGTTTAGGCAGCATTTTGTGCATCCCAACCTTATTCCCAAATGCCTCACAGTGCTAGATAATAGAGTTCTCCAGTCAATTCTACTCTCTCTCTCCTGCTATTATTTATTATTTAAGAAAAACAGGCAAGGGAGAAGAGATATATTTTCCACTGAGGTTTGAGGAGAGATTAAGAAGGAATGAAGCAGAGAGGTGAAAGGGAGGCTGAGAGAGAAGTGCCCAGCACTGCATCCAAGATAGCTTTTACTGAGACTCTGGGAGGTCACTGTATGACAAGTATCCAGGTGGGAGGGATGGCGAAGAGAGAACTTTTCTGGGAGACACTGGGAGAAACGAAGAGAAATGACACGTTTGGTCTCTATACAGGGGCATTAATATTACGAGTGTGTCAACACTCATGGGCTCTGTATGGTGCTGGGGCCAATCTCTCCTTGGCTTATTCCTATTTTAACCTTGATTGAAAAAGTTACGATCTCTACTGGAAGTTGGCATCCAATCCCATTTAAATTATCAGTAAACTTGGGTGCTGCGGTGTCTGAGGGGAGCCCTCGTTCAAAGCCACCGTGCCTCCAAAAGCCAGGACGAGGCCAGAGCTGCAACCTGGGAATAGCAAGAACAGACCTGTTTGCACAAACATTTTTAAGAACCCTTTTTTTCTATGGCAAGATAAATTCTGGTTTAAAATGGCAATATTTTCAAGACAAACTCTTGGGATTTCAGAAAATAAACACTATTCTGCTGTTACTCAGCTGCAGTCTGAAGTCGTTTACATCCATCTCATGCTGCCTAGTTTCCAGGGTCTGTTGAGATGACAACCCTATGTCACGCTGCTGTGGGCCGCTGAGCAGAACCCTCTGCTGAGTTTAAGCAAAAGCATAAACGATCTTCTTGGTGAGCACGATCCTCTTAAGCCCAGCTGGGGTACCTATGCATTAAACCAGCCTTCCAAAACATCGGCACGAGCGGCAATGGAACGTCAGCTCCAGCCCCTGACGGTGCAGCTGAGCCCTCAAGGGGCTCAGGATGTGATGAGAGGGGCAGAGTTAGAGGAAGGTGAAGAGGAAAAAGGTTTTAGGGGATGTAGAGAAGCAAAAGCTCTCATCAGGTACGACCCTAGCAGTAAGAAAGGTGTGTTTCCATGGGAGAAAGCCTCTCTAATACTTGCCTGATGGGATTTTTCCTTAGAAATAATCAGTCTGAATCACAGCTTCATTATGGGATGGTTAAGCTGACGGCAGGCTGGGGAAAAGCACAGGTCTGGTGTGGAAGCAAGACTCCCGTTTTCCCCTGTAAATAGTGCTAAAGATCAAAGGATGTTTTTCCAGCACCGATGCAACGGAGGGAGCCAGCCCCACGCTGGGAAGTGGAGCTGCTGGTGTTCCTCAGCACTGACACTCTGAGCTGAGCCTTATCTCTGCTGCATTGTCATCCTCGCTCAGGTCTTTGCTGCTCTTTGGAAAAGGGTTTTACTGCTTTCATTCATTAATTTATTTTTGCAGGAGGCCTGCATAACCCTCTGCCTTCCAGATGGGAAAACCCACTTTCACACAGGGGAAAATCTGGTGATGGATCTGTGAAATGGTGAGTTTGTTAGGAATTATTTTTAGAGGTGCAAGTGTCTTGTTTGCTCTGATTTTTTAATGGCTGTATTTGCAGAAGAACACTTCTCCCTCTGTCCTGCCCTTCTCCTGTGAAGAGGTCTCTGGCCAGTGCAACATCACTGGTGGGCTAGTAATGCGGAGTGTTGAGAGATGGACAAGAAAATACACAGCTCACCAAGGATTTCATGGTAATGATCTGTGATCTCTGCGTAGGCAGAACAGAATCCACCTTTCCATCAGCACGTGTCCTGCACACAGGAATTGTTATGTCTGTGCTGTAAGCAAATGCCTCTGCTAACCTCTCACTGACTTGCTCACTGTGGAAGCTGGTCCTGCTTTTCTGGTTGGAGACTTTCAGATGTCTCTTCCAATCCAAGTTTTCTTGTGATTTTAATGATGTAGCCCTTGTCCTCTGGAGCTGAGGAGCCCAGCTTAAGGCTGGACCCTCTGGCTATCCACTTTCTGAAGGGGGTTTCTGCCCAGATATTGCTCTATCTGGCAAGCCCCAGTGCCCTACAAGCCTAATTTTAGCTCAGTGCTGCAGGCTGGCTTCTTGTCATGGGCCAGGAGAAGGTTAATGATCATCTGGGCAGCCCTCCAAAACCAATCTAATGTTTATTCAGGATAACAGCATTGCAGAGGAAACCAAGCGTGACCACCTTCCACGTACAGCTTACCCATCACAGCCCTGCTCCTGCAGGTGGCTCTGCTGGAGCAGCTCAGGTTTGTCCACTCTTGGAGGAGACCCTCCCCTAGGTCAACTCAGGTCCTCATCAACATTTCCAACCCTGCCCTCTTAACCCAAAAAGATGCTGTGTTCCTCCAGAAAAACACTTTACAAGGCTGTGGGTCTGTTGTTTCAGCAGTGGAAATACGTACTCCTCTTTTCTTTTTTTTAATAGGACACTCCTCATGGGTCAGACACCCAGGCTACAAACAAATACCCATTTATTTGGATATTTGCGAGGTGGGTCAGTGGTGCCAGCCTGGTGGTGGTGGCCTGGATGTTGCAGGTCTGTGCTCCAGCTGGGTCTGGGATGGAGGGGAGAGGATGAAGGGCTGGTGCAGATTAGCACATGAGGACGCACGGGGCTGTGAGACAGCAGTGACTGTACCCTCTGGCAGAAGGCAGAGTCCACAAGATGGCTGTGTGTGTTTATTCACCTCAGCTGCTCTTTAATGGCTTAATTTCAGCCATGAATTACAGCCTTTTCTTCCCACCAGCACAGCCCCTGCAGTTATTCCCTCATGCCTTTGACACAGCGTGAATGGATGTGCAACAGATCCATCCCAAGAATACCCTGCACCTGTAGGGAGGTGAGTACACTGCTTTCCTGGGGCTCCCCTTGGGCCCCTCAGGGCTCCATGAAGGGATTGGGTATAAGCCGTAAAGCCTGAAGGCCTGAGTTGTGCTGTGCTGAGGGAAAGATTCTCTTCCAGCAGTAAGTACTCACAGACATACACGGCCCAGGAGAGCCCTTGATGCTTCCCTCGGGGCGCAGGAAAAATTGTACTGATAGCAAAAAATGTTTTCTGAGGCAGCCCTGAGATGCTGGTACTGGCTTCACCATCAACAGTCCCAAAATAGCTGGTTCTCACTGCCTTTCCAGGCATGCTGAGAGGCATTGTGAGAACATCTATTTAGCAGTGTCTCTGGAGAACTCTGGGAATGTGCTTCCTGCTACCTGAGACGGTCAGAGAGATGGCTGGGCAGCCAGATGGCCATGTGTGTTTGGAGCTGATATTAATGTCTCATTTGATTATGTTTACGGCATGATTAAAAGGCTCCTAGATTCCTGCGCAGGTATCTTTTATTATGCTAAATCTAAACAGAACAAAGATACTCCACTGTGGGCTTGGCTGGTTAAACGTGGGGCCAGACAGTGTTTCTCTCAAGGCTAGCTGGTTTCCCACTGGAGTATGCCCGTGCACTGGTGGGAACAAGCAAAGCCCATCTTTGCCCACAGAGGATACTCAGCTACAGGTATGAGGGACCACTGGGTCTCCTTCATGGTGCCAGCAAGCCTAAAGCTTAACCGAACATCCTTCTACCCAAAAGTGTGTGGCCAGATGCAGAGAAACTTGGAAAAAAAATGGGTTGTGCACATGCCAGACTCCAAGAGAAACTGTTTTTGTCTCGGCACACGGTCAGTGCCCAACTGATGGTGGAAAAGCAGCAGTAGGAGCTACTGGAAGGTTAGCGTGGGCTTGCAGCACACAGAGCCCCTCCTCAGCATCCTGTCTGCTCCTCAGCGAGGTCTGCGGCCCATCTCTGAGTCTCTGTGTTTCCCTGCTTGTCCAGAATATTTGGAAAGTGGAAAGAAACTTTGGAGTCCAAGACAACAGAAGCAGGGAGCTATGCCAGTGTTTGGATTGCCCGTCCTTTACATAAACATTTCCTGTGGAGGTTACCCAAGCCGAAAAAGCAAGTGAACCCAAAACACTTACCCTCTTTGGAGGATTGGAGTTTATTGTTAATAATCTACTGCTAAAAGGGTAACATCTGTTTTGGACAAACTGTAATGAGATTTAAACCCCAGGTGGAGGGAGGACTTCACAGTAATAAATGACTTTCTGTATGTCTAAATAGTTTTAATTTTTTTTCTGGCAGAAATAGCTGCTTTTCACCTCAGGCTTCTTTTTGCCAGCTCTTTTTGTTTAATGATTGCTATTAATTTCCAGGGTGGCAGATGGATTCTAGGCTGGTGTAGTCTGAAATGAGGAAAAACAGCCCGGGAAGGTGTGAGCTTGCCGTGAATGTGTGCTCAGGTCACACAGGCTGGTGCGATGCCATGTGTGGGAGTTTGCTTCCCAAGGGAACAATTGCTTCTCAGTACCTGCTCCCCCCTCCGGGATGTTTGAGCATCTCTCAGTCATAAAGGAAGGTAAATTAACATTTCTGGTCACTGCTTGTAGCTCTGCTTGTTTAGACCTTCATTTAATAAAGCTGCTGATTTCAGCAAGGGTTCGGGAGGGATTCAAACCAGCACCAAGTGCTTTGCTAAATCCAAGCTGAAGTGAGCTGGAGAGCAGCACGTGGTCTCCAGAACACGGAAAGGAGCTCCCTGCTCATGGCTGGATGCTGCCAGGTGATGGGGATTCCTCCTTGGGCAAGAAACAGACATTTTTCAGTGTTTTTCCTGTTATTTGGATTTTTTATTTTTTTTAAAATCATGTGGGATGTCCCAAACAGACAATCCTCCATCCTCTGGCTGCGGCGACAAGTGTCTGCTGTTGAACCCAGCACACTCTGCCAAGCTCCTAGTGCCCAAAGGAGGACTTTCTTTATCCTCTCTGCTACCACCTCCTTCCCAAGAAGCCTACAGAACTAATCCTAATTAGTGCTACAGTGTGCTGGGGTGCCCTCCTTTGTCTTTCCCTCCTGTGGAGCATCTCTGGACTTGGCTCAGGAAACAGGACACATGGGTAGCCAGCTGAAAAGCTGGATCTAGGAAGCAAGGCTGATGGTGGACCACCACATGGCAGCACCCTGTGGACAGACAGCTGTCCCGAGACAAGAGCGTGGCAGAGGATATGGGAAGGAGGGAGGGGTTTATTTGCCTGGGCCTGGGCGAGCCCCTGGGGATGGAGGAAAGGGGGTAGAGATGGAAAGTGCAGCATCTCAGGTGATGCAGATAATCTCCTTTAATCTCCTGCTCAAAATAACCCAAAGTCAAGTAAAGGAGGGATTACAGGGCCTAAGCCACTGTTATTGCCGGGGTGGAACAGACTTAGGTTGCCTCTGAAGGACTTCTGAGGAAGAAGAGGAGCTGCAGCAAATACCAGCCTGCTGGAAATGCCTCCTGGTGAGGGTGACTGGGTGGGCTGGGGACCCTCCCGAGGGAGCCCAAGGAGAGCTGGAGCTACAGGGACAGCAGCTGCTGGCAGACTTAGGAGCCTACACAGGGAGCTGGTCCCAGGGAGAGCGTGTCTTAGATGCCC
This sequence comes from Rhagologus leucostigma, assembly GCA_013397725.1. NCBI lineage: Eukaryota > Metazoa > Chordata > Aves > Passeriformes > Rhagologus > Rhagologus leucostigma. Next base: position 852,518 of record VZTD01001450.1, on the reverse strand, counting down.
ACTTGTCACCTTGTCATTGCTGATGGGTTTATTCTTAGTGCAGGATCCAAAGTGCTTTATAGCCATTAATTATCCTAATGGGGAAGCAGTGCCCATTAAACCCATTTCAGAGATGGGAAACAGAGCCCAGGAGGAGGTAAATGATCCATCAGGTGCTGGGGCAGGGCTAGAGTGAGGTGGTCAGTCCCTGCCCTCCCACCTCCCTCCAGTTTTTGGGGGCCTTTCCTTGGCTTTCCCATCCCAGCAGCCTGAGGCTGAAGGCATCTCCTGCCCTTTGCCAAAAAGCCACGCCACGGCTCGGCTGCTGTGCTGCTGCCAGGGAAAACCGAGCTGCAGAGCCCTATTCATCAGCTCCTGGCGATGTCTCTGAGATAGCAGCAGCACAGGGACTGTGTGAAGCGGGATTGCACTGGGGAGGGAGCAGAGCATGTTCATTTTAATGAGCCTGTCCCTGCCTAAAGGAGAGAGAAAGCGAGAGGCCAACTCGGTTTAATAAACTCTAGCACGCGGATTTAATCAGATGGATCATTGTTCCCCAGCACAGGGATGAATATATTAAAAAAATGATTCAAACTTCTCCCCTTTGTTTTTCATTTGTATTATGTGCTGTGGTGTGATAAAACATCCCGGGGCCAACTCGCAAGGCAATAAAAGAGATGGTGGAGGAGAGGAAGACATTGATCCATGCGAGTGAGCACAAGCACTGTGGGAAGGGAGGCTGCTGGCAGGCAGGGCTGGAAGAGAGGGGCTGCAGCATCCTCAGCCCCCCACCAAAGCCCCAGGGAAGATGTGGTTATGGGGGCTGACCTGGTGTCAGCTCCTTTTCAGAGATTTGAGATGACTAATAGCAGCTGAAGTCCAGCGCTAAAAGCAGCCCTCGGTCAAGCATGAGGCCTTCATCTCACTACAGAAAGGTCTGAGCACAGGCATATCCCCACGCTCCTGCCCCAGGAGGGAAAGAGGGACTCACACAGTCCCCACCTTTCTACAGGGACACCAGCAAGTGGATTGTGCTGGTGGTATCTTTTGGAGTTAGGTGGCACCGGCCTTCAAGGGAATGGTGCAACAGGACAAACTTTCCTCTGCACTCTCCCCTTCTCCTTACCAGGAGTTGTTTCATCACTGTCTCTCCCTTGCACTACGTGCCAGGCAGGCAGGAGAGGGGATCTGGGTGCTGCTTATTAATTTAGAGAACTAAACAGCTCTGGCTGCAAAGCTGCAAACAGCAGGAAGGCAAGGGCTGTATTATGGGGCTCTGCTGCTTCTCCCTGTCTGGATGCCACAGCCCTGTGCCTCTGACTGTCCCTGGGGACAGCAGGCATTGCTCGGAGGCACAGGAAGGTCTTGATCCAGCACAGCAAAGCACAGACTGGGTCTGCAGGCAGCCCGGGTGGGACTGTGTCAGTGTGTGCCTCGGCTGTGCCTGGCTCTGGGCCTGCAAGGCTCTTGCTACGTGGGTGTGAATAAAGCCAGCTTAGACAAAATAGTCTTTTGTACTAAATCCTGGACAGACCACCTGGAGCTGTGGACAAGGACAGACCTCAGGGGCCTCAAGATGCCTCCATGGAGTTTATCTCTTTTGCCCTGCCCAAGCTCGCTGTCCTTGGCTCAGGCTTAAATAACCCCAGCCTTTGCTTTGCTCGCCCTTCCCTGGCCCATCAGGCTGCTGGTCACCCTGGGACACAAGAACTGGCTCTCCAAGGATGGGACAGGGCACCCAGCTGGGTTTTTAACCACTCCCCCTAACACTAAAGCCAGAGCTGCACGAGACAGCTCCCTGGCAAGTTACAGACGGGTATTTTGCTAATGGCAGCCCAGAGGTGTTTTTGTCAGGGGGCAACAGGTCCCCCTGCCATGGAGCAAAGCCGTACCTGACAGGTATGACTGGCCCTAGGACAGAGGCTGGGTTTGTGGTGAGAACCCAGGAATTACTTTTTACATCCTTCCTTCAGGATGGATCACCTCCACCAGCAGCTGCAGGGCCATGGCAGTGTTTAGAGGCATCTCCTTCCTTGGAAAAGATTGCTCTAAATTGTGCCATTGACCCATTCACTGAAAAGTCACTTATGGCCACTTGGTGTTAAATATCACCAACTTTGGCTTCCAACACACCACCGTGCTACTGCTTCATTAGTTTATCCATTACTGTCCATAAACTCTAATAAATAATCCTATTTTCATTCCCACCATTGTTTAAGTGGTCATTAATTGTAGTTTATATGCTGTCTTTGTGTATTTGTGTACGATAGCTTCTTCATGATTCCTTGATTAACTGTGATTGATTGTGTATTTTAAAATCAATTAAAAGTTTCAACACTAAAAGGTAGAGTCTTTAGCAGTAATTCTCCAAGACACTGCTCCATTTATAATGGAGCTATTGTAGTGCTGGGATCCATTAGTGTGGCATGCTGTGATCTTTATTTTCCAGATTTATGCAAATATGTGAGCGTGAGTGTGCACGTGGCTTCATCCCTCGTGGTGGAGTGGATGGGAAGAGGGTGTGAGAAAGAATCAGCTTCTCACAGGGTTGCTGGCTTTTTTGGGTGAGCAGGCATCACTCACTCCCTTCCTTAAGTCACTAATGCAAAGGCTGAGCCCCAGGACCCCATAATTTCCTTTCTGTATATTATATATATTCTGTATATTATATATTATATATATTCTGTATATTATATATTCTGTGTATCACTTTGTATTAATTTTCTATTTGTAAAGAGGCGCCGACACCCTCAGCTGCAGGGGGCCATAAAGTGGGATGCGTGTCCTTCTGAAAATCTGTGTTAATGAATGCCCCGTGCCTTGGTGGGTGAGGGGTACGTGGGAGGGCAGAGGTGGCTGTGAAGGCCTGTTTGTGGTGGTGCTGATATGATACTGATATGATGGAGGAGGAGGAGGGTGGCCACCACCTGGGTGTCAGGGCATGTGCTGGAGCACAAACCTCTGCCCTATATAACACCGTGCCTGTATTGTATCAGTGCTTAGCTCCTCATATTGCTGTTGTGCTGGGAAAATGTGTCCAGCACCACAGCTGGAGGAAATGGGGTTAACACCGTGCTCTCATGCTGCCTTGCCCTGTAAACCTGAATTCTACGTGCTTATGCCTCTGTGCACTCTATGTCTCCAGGGCAGCTCTGCCCAAGCAGCTTCTCCTGGCCCGTGCAGAGAATTAGGTGTGGGGGAACCACGTAAGAGATTTTGTGCAGGTGCCCTGAGGTGGGCGAGCAGATCCCCAAGGACCGGTGGGAAATCAGGCCCTTGTAATGGATCCCCTACTTGTCCCCCATCCTCCCGGATATCTGCCTGCTGCCAGGAGCAGGGCCCTCCCAGCCATCTGCCAGCTCGGGCAGAGGATTCCTGTGCACTAATCTGCTCACAGACATTTGTCACCCACCCCTCTCCCAGCTGCATGATGCAAAAAATGCCTCAGTGCCCCAGTACAGCTGCTGGGAGCACCTGTAGGGGAAATCACCAGTCCTGTTAAATGATGGGGGGACCATTTTGTGCAAGCCCCGGAATGGGATCACTCTCTTGTATTAACTTGCCTGCTTGCATTGATGTTAATGAAATAAAGAAATATAATGGTTCCAGACTTTTAAACTTCTTATAGCTCGATTTGCATAATGGCCACCGCTACCCTGAACAGGAACTGATCTGTCAAAAAATATTGTTCCAGTCCTCCATCATTCAGCTCAATGGGAGGTGCAGATTGGCCCACAGGAGCTGTTTTTTGCTGATGGAGTGGAGTTTGCCTAGTGCCGACCATAAAAAGCTAATATTAGCACGCAATCCAATATTGTAAAAAAGAAAGTGGTTAAAAGTTATAGATCAATAACTGTTAACGTGGCTCTATTTTTCAGACAGATCGTGTTTGCTGCTTCCTGTTGATGGGGAGGCAGGCTCCCTCCCGCTGGCTGAAGCAACTCCATGGTTCCTCCTTGGAGGAGCCTGGGGCTGCCAGTTGAGGCTCAGCTGTCCTGAACAACCCTGGGAGCTTACTATGCTGCATAGTGTTTCTCGTGGAAGTTTGTTCCCCTCTACCCTGGACTATGAAATGCTGGTCAGAGCTGGGCATTAGTCCTGTCTCCACCTTCCTGCACAACCCTCCTCAGTGCCTCAGATCCCGTCTCCTTGATGTCCTACAGCAACCCCACTTGATGCCTTCGATTGTTACTCCTTGGTTACCTAGACCTCTTCTCCTCCATGCCCTAGATCACTGCTCCTTGATTATCCACATCTCTGTTCTTTGATGCCCTAGATCTCTGCTCCTTGATTACCTACATCTCTGCTCCTCCGTGCCCTAGATCTCTTCTCCTTGATTATCCCGATCTCTGCTCTTTGATGCCCTAGATTTCCTCTCATCAGTGCCCCAGATCTCTGCCTGCTGCCAAGACAGTGCCTGTCCCAGCAGACGACTCCTGCAGCGCTTCCAACTCTTCCAGAGCAACCGGATGCTCTTACCCCCGTGGGGAGAAGGGCGTTGGTCTTGGCAAGTGTCTGTCCCCTCCCTAAAGTGAGGTGAGCATCCCTCCTCTCCACGGTGAGTATTTAAAGCATGTTGCCCATGTGGCAGCGACTGTCTCTCCCCACCAGAATGTGTTTAGGGAGTGCAGACCCAAATCCTCAGCCACAGTGATGGGGACAGGAGTGTGCAGGAGCAGGGAACCAGCTGAGCATCACGAGCCAGCGTGACAATGGCCCTTTTGCCCCCACTGACCTTGGGCTTGCCTCTGATAGCTCATTACAGCCTGCCTTTGATCACTTGCCTCTTCCTCGCTCTTTACTTGGAGATGCTGGAAAGCTTTCCTGACCGATATAATCAAAAAGGACATTTTTACTTCCAAAATATACAACTTAATTAGAACTGCAAAGGGAGAGACAAGCCAGTCCATAAAAACACCCACTCTGCGACAATCCCTGTCCTGATTCTGCGGGAACTGGGGACAAGAGACACCTGGTTTTCAGTGGGAACAGGGTGGTTTCCCAAATGTTAGAAATACCACTCAGGTCCTAGACAAAAAGGGTTTCTTCCACTGCAAGAGAAGGGTTTGGTGTGGAAATGCCCTCACCTGCAGTCAAACGTGCTTGGCTGAATTGGGACCCACTGGAAGCATGGACTGAATTGCTGCAGACAGCAACACAGAGACCCTCATCTAAACCATCACCCTGCAAACGCACCCTTTGGTTGAATGCTTGAATGTCCCACTGTCACCCACAGTCTTGCTAACACACTCACTGAACTGGGACCATTTCCAGCTTCCCAGGGCCCTCTCCCTGCAGGCGGCGGGGCAGATCCAACCCATGGCACGGGAGGAGTGTGTTTGCACCCAGCCGCCAGCTGTGGGCAGGACCTGCCTAACAAACAAGGTCCGGTCTTCCCCCGTGTCTGCAGCTGCCCCGCGAAACAGCTGACACCTTAAAAATTGATGGGGCTCATTTCCTGCCTCTGTGCACTTACTTGAAGCACCAGCTCTGCCATTACCAGCAATGTCCACATTAATTATTATCACAACCCAAGTACCTTGGCATGCGCTCCCCTGCCCGGAACGCCTGTCCCAGCAGTGACCTGCATTTCCCTCCCCTCGGGACCTTGCGCATGACTGGGATTTCCAGCACTGCTGCCTGCAGGAGAACAAAGCTGATGCTGGGACAGCCCCCGGCGAGGAGGACAGGCCATCAGGCAGGTCTGCTGACAGGCTGGCTCTGGCCCAGGCTCAGAGGCTCACCTGCAGCACACTTCCCCTCCTTCGCCCCTTGCCTCACTGAGCAGCAGCATCAGTGCTGCCCCATGTCTGGGGCACGGGCTTTTCCACACTGCATAAATGATTTAAATATTCATTGGAGACTGACTCCATGGCTGGGTGGTGCAAGCGCTTCCCCTGGGATCGTCTGGAGTCCTTGCACTGAGTCCCTTTAGGTTTGAGGCCTGGGGACCAGCCTTCAGCTTTCCACTACAGAGTCCTTCTGTACAGAAACCTCCAGTTTCTAAGGAAAAAAGTTAAGTCATGGAAGAAGGCTCAGCTCCCTCTAAAAACAGCTCCTGAGGGATGGAGACAGGCTTTTCAATGCTCTGTTGGCCGCAGAAAATTGAAAATCTCATATTTTTTGCATAAAATGCTGATTAACCAGTGCTAAACACAAGCATGTCGTAGGCAGTAAAAGGACATGCACGAAAGAGATAAAACACAAGAAATTATGAGGCAATGGGAGTCAGCAACTGAAAGGATCATCAATAAAGCTTCTTCAGCATGGACAGAGTAACATCTAACCCAGGTATCACACAGCCTAATCAAAAGTGTGACCAAAAGTGTGCTTTGAATGCATGAACACACCAAAATCAGGACCTGGCAGAGACTGACAAACACAAGAGAACACAACGTTCATTCGACACGCTTCATTCCTGCCTTTTGCTATTCACCTCAAAACCTCATGGGAAACACCAAGCCCACAAGCAATAGCTCCCCAGAAAAAGGTCCACGAATTATAGCGGGTCAGAAGCTGAACACGAAGTATCCGTGTCGCATCAAGAGGCAGACAGAGCCCTGGGATATATGAGCTGCAGCGTGGCCTAGGAGTCTCACAAAATCATCTTTCTTATCTGTTCGGGGCTGGTGAGGTCTACACTGGAGTAGATTCTGGTATTGGCAGCTCATATCAGAAAGAAGGTGGCGCTGCTGTAGGCAGCACAGAGCAAACAGGATGATCAGAGGTCTATGAGACATGACCTACAAAGAAAGATTGAAAGAACTGGGTTATTTTGCCTAAAAGAGATGATGGAAGAAGAGATGTGATAACAGTTTTCAAGTGCTTAAAAGGCTGCTGCTAAGGAGAAGAGAATAATCTGTTCTTTATGTCCATGGTGGACAGGACAAGAAATAATCAGCTTAAATTACAGCAAGAGAAATCAGGTTAGACTCGGGGACAAAAAAGGCAGTGGTTACCTGGGAGGTGGAGGGGCTCTGTCACTACAAACACAAACACTGTTTGGGGACAGGCTGGCAAACATCCATGGGGAGAGGGGGCTGTCCTGGGGCAGGGCTGCACCCTCTCCATGCCCCTGTGGTGACTTCAAAACGATATCTGGAGCTCCTGGATTGTCCAAAGTGAGATCATCCTGCAGCAATCACTTCAGCTGGCTGGACAAATCCCAGACATTTTGGCTTGTGAGAAGATTCAAGATTGCAAAACTTGATTTGGTAGCAGACTGGGGGCACAAGTCAACGTTTTGGGTTATTTTTCTTGCAGTAAAGAAATGCTTCAAAATTGATTTTCCTTTTTCCTCTCATCTCTTTCAGTCACTCAATTGTAGCACAAACGAAGCAGAGCATCCCAGCCATGCCACACAGTCAAGCTGAAATGACACCATCCAAATGAAACCTGTTTGATAATGTCCTTGCTGAAAACAACAATGAAACCAATCTCTCCCCTGCAGGCAATCGGGTGGGGTTGAATCACCAGTTCTGAGTGCACAGACATGCCTGGAGATGTTTTTCAGCCAGCTCAGAGGATTGTTGCTACCAGAGAGGCAAAAAGAAAACAAAAAACAGGGCCCCTTGCATCCCAGCTGTGCCCACATTGGCCAGGATGGGGGATCCACCAAGGTGTCCAAGAGCAGCTCCATCCACTTCCACTCAGTAGCACCTCCACTGTGCTGCTGAGCATGTACTCTGGGCTTCAGATTAAAAGATTCTGTGCTCTCCTGAGGAATTATTATTACCCCTGGGTTCCAAGAGCAATCCTTTATTTTAAAAACCTGCCTCCTAATTCATTTTATATTTATCCATAGAATCTTGGCCAGGGTTTCTGAGGGTTGCGGGTTTTTGGAAAGGCCAAATTTTAAATGGAGCTGACTCAGCAGAAGCTAACTTGATTGAAACAGTGCCTGTTTGAGTTTATGCCATTCCTGGGCAAGACTGGAAACAAAGCAGCAGAAAATGGACTCTTCCCAGCTTTGTTTTCTCCACAGGCTCTTGGCTGTGTGCAGCAAATGTCATTGCTGACCCACAGGGCTGGGACTGAAGTGGAGGAGATCAGAAGAGAGCTGGCAGTATCCCTGCTGTATATCCCATATTCTATTGATTCAAAGTTTAATACAGTTGAGATGAGAATCAAATAAAAAGAAGAAAAAGGAAGAAATAATGAAAAAAATTAAAACCCTGTAAGCAATTAATTTTCAGCCTCACTGCCCAGCATCAGTCTCAAGGAGGGGACTGGGGATGCAACTAATACTTAGATTATTAAAATATCTCTCCAGTTACCCCCAGGATGCTCTGGCACAGGCAAGCCCTGCCATGGGGAACATGGTGCCAGTTCATTTCCACACCATAACGGGAGCAGGCTGGCACTTGGAGTCATTTTAACACAGCCCATGGAGCCAAGCCTGCTTCTGCCTTCCTTTTCCCAGATTGTGAATCCTTAGCTGTGCCTGTGCCACACCCTGACTTCTGGACACGATGGCAGCACACCTTGCTTGTTCATGTTCATGGGGCAGTGCTGTCCCAAGCAGGTCTTGCTTGGGAGATGGGTGTCCCCTACAAGCCCAGCCTTCTTCTCAGGTTCTCCTCCTCAAGAGCTGGAGCTGGAAGGAGAAGATGGATTATGGAGGATGGCCAAGCTGCCATGCCAGTGTAGCACTGGGGACCGCATTTGGATACTGGCGCAGGTCCTTCAAGGAAGAATTCATTTTAGGCTCAAGAACAACATAAAAGTGTTGAAAGTCGACCATCTTCCCTTACCTTGGAGAGTGCCTGCTTCTGATATCCTCGCTGTGATGAGGTGCCCGAGTGACAGCCAGGCTATGAAATATGGCCAAGAGTTTTTGAATTGACAGCTCATTCCATGCACAAGCAAAGCCTGAAAGACAGTCCAGAGCTGCTTAGCAAGAGCAGGCTAATAGCTAAGTACACAGCAGAGACCTAATGAGAACACCAGTATCTCCTAACTCCAGCTTCATTCAGAAAGCCAAGAATATGGAAGTCATCACTTAGTGTCCAATGGCCATAACGAATGCGCCAGTGGAGATGCCCAGAAAAGAATAATACCATAAACTGGCAAGGTGGCAGCTGCATTCATCAGCTCAAACACGAGCTGGTCATCCATAAAATCCAGCAGGATCAAAGACCAGTTCTTCAATTTCCACCTTCAGAGTGCAGACGGAAATATGCCTGAAATTTGCCAGCAGCCCCAACAGATGTGTCACTTCTGCTGAGAGCTAATGCTGGATGGTGATCCAGGCTATGGTATGCTATTAATTTATTACAGCAAATGCTGAGGATCATCGGGGGATTCAAAACTCCTCAACCCCCAAGTCCTCTGGAGAAGGCAGCGAGCGTGTGCCCGGGACATGCATCAGTAACGATGATCCATGGCCTGCTGAAGCTGAGCACCCCACACCTGGGTTGGAGCTGAGGAGCAGCCTGCCCCGGGCAGCGATTTGGAGACACCTCCAGCACGAGATGAAATGTGGTGCCTGCTGACCTCCTGCTGCAGGGACAACACACAGGACCCCGCCTCGGTGACAGCGTTTGTCCCCAACCCGCAACACGAGCACGAAGCCGCGAGGCAGCCTGCCAGCTGACACCCTTCCCCTGGGAGCTGGGAAGGAAGGTGAGAAACGTGCTGCAAAGTCCCCAGTAACTCATGCCCACTCCTGTCTGCTTGCAAGAGCCCCCCCTGAGCCCCCTGTCACCGCGATGGGGTTCGCCACCACCGCGACAGTCCCGGGGGAGCGAGCGCGGTGTTATCTGCACCACTGCTGCTGTATTTGCCAGGCAGCGATTTGTGCAGGGAGATAACTTCCCTCCAGGATCGCATCCTGCCTTCCCCTGGGCAAAGGGGTGGGACTGCCGCTGTCACAGGGCTTTGATATCCTTCCCCGGGGGGAATTGCTGGGTGCAGGGTGGGTTGCATGCCCCAGGGTGGCTCACAACGCTGGGAGAGGAGCAGAGTCCCTGGTGAGGACTTGCTGGGGTTTTTTCCCCTTTGCAGGGGAATACGGGTGATTTAAAGCCCCTGGGCCACCAAGAGTTGTGCAGTGTTATCCATGTGGCAGCTAATGAAGATCACTCAATCCATAAAGATTTTAAGTCAAAGGTTTGATGTTAATTATGGACCAAAACATTTAATAGCCCGTTTCACTTCCACAAGGCATTTTTTTAATTAAAAAATGATATATTGCACAAAAGGGAGGGAAAAAAAGGAGAGAAATAATTGAAGATCTGTTTTATTCCAGAACAACCTGAGGCAGGGAAGGCAGTAAGGAGACGCCGTGTTGGGGAGTGTGATGGGAGCACCACAAGCCATGAACTGGTGGCGGAGGAAGCCAGGGAGGGAACAGTCTCATCACACTGGGAGCAGGTGCTCAGGGAAGGGGAGAACAGCCAGAGGCAGCTAGGTAGAAATCCAGGTCAATCTTTTGGCCACCACATTGGCCTACCCTTACCTGTTGAATCTTTAGTTTGTGCTGCTGAGGACTTGGTTTCAAATCCTTCTTTCTGTCTCTCAAGAAAAACAGCTGAACCCCCAGGGTGGAAATTAGTCTGGAATAGGCCAGGGATGAAGAAAATCTGACATGTCTGGCTCTGACGTTATTCTGTTTTTCATACAATATTTAAAGACGCGTTGGAGCAGGGGTTGGCCTGAGATGCATTCAGATAGTCTGTGCAAAGGAAAGGTCTTCAGCAGAGCAAACCAACACTTCCCTTGCCTTGGGCAGTGCCCATCAGCTGGTGGTGCACGGGGCAAGGGGGCAGCAGGAGGGAGCAGCTCCAGGTGGGAGGCTGGTATTGGACTAACTCAAGGAAGGAAGAGGAGAGGTGGGATGGAAATGTGGCCTGGGGCTGACCAGGAAAAGTTAGTGCGACTGCTTAAAACTGGAAGTAGCAGGAGTATGACACCCAAGTCCCTGGCCATGGATGGACTCGAGTCCTCCTGTGTCTCCAGCTCTGAGCCTTGCTCTTGTTCTCTTCCCTCAACTCTACAAGGGGAATAATATTATTCCCTCCTCACAGGGTTTTGAGATGCTCAGTTACTATGGTGATGGGGCCATAAAAGTACCAAAGATAGCAAGAACAATAATAATATCAGACATGGTGGGAGCCAAATAATTGCATTTAGGGCACGCACACAACACAAAAGGGAGAGCCACCTCCATTCACCATGGCTCTCAAACCTCGAAGACAAAACTTTTGTTGTACCAGTGGGCTCTCAGCCTGCTTAAAGGGCTAATTCCCAATTCCTGCAATATCCACTCAGTGCTAGGAGTGGTCACCAATGGCTGCAGCTCCAGGACTAGTATTACCTCTCCACAACTCCAGCCAGGAAGAGGGGGGAGCAGCAGGGCCAGACGACCTTTGCCAGTGGAGAAATCAAATGTTCCTCACACCGCTTGTGTAACACAAAGCCCCCACAGGTGTTTGGCCACTGCACTGTGTGACCAGCTGAGCATTCTTTGCCCAGAGTGGCGAGTGTGCCCAGCACAATGCCACTGACAGCTTGCTCCTTTGTCTCTGCTGAGCACAGCGCCCGCCTCATTATATTTTTTAATTTATGGGGTTTTAATTGAAAAAATTGTATAACATCTGTGGCTGCTTCATAACACCTGTGCGCGACAAGGCTGATTTTCAGCAGCGATTGTCACAGCGTTCTCATCTGGGCAATGCTGAGTCAGTGCTGTGTGGCCTCCTCTGAACTGCTCAGGCAAGAACGATCCTTGGAGGGCACGTAATTAACATGTGATGGAAAACAAGATTCCGAGGAAAAAATATGAAAGACAACCCTTTTAAAAGGGGAAAGCCTGGGATGAGCAGGTGATGAGTTTGCAGTGGTTCACCTGAAAAAATGCTGCTGGCACTCAGGTGGAGAGCTGGGCTGCCAACCCAGCTCTGGTGTCACAGTAAGAGGAGGTGGCAGAGGGGATTTGGCCTTTCCATCAGCATTTTGGGCAGTGTTTGCACCCCAGTTCTTGCTGGGCATCCACCTTGTGGCTGCCCCCAGCTCTAGCCCAGGAGCTGCCTGCTCCCTGATGGGGGCACGGGCAAGGCTTGTCCTCCTCTCACAGCAGCCCTTTACAGCAGCGTGTGCCACAGCAGGGACTTCCTGCTCCGGGATTTGCCGAGCCCAAGGGGGCTGCTGGCAGCAGGAATGCAAACTGCCCTTCTGCCATTTACACAGCCGCTGTGGGGACCTGCCCTGCTCATCCCTGCTCTGACAAACATTTGCACATTTGCAGCATCCCAGATGCGGCCGGGAAATGCCACCACCTGTGCTGTGGCACGAGGCACGAGGAGCTGCTGCAGCCCCGGCCTTGCCAGCTGTGGACAGTGAACCCAGGAGGCAGCAGACACCCCCAGGCGGCTGAAAGCCCAGCATCCTTCTCCTTCATCGTTAGGTCTGGAGGCCCAGCACCGCCCAGGTAGTTTTGATCATGAGTAAAAGGATCCTGAAGCTCACTGCTGGTGTTGCCACCCAAAGGTTTTGACAGCCTTGAGTGCTGCCTACCGAAAGCTGCCTGCTCGCAGCATCTCCCAGGGCTTGCTGTGCAGGTGCTGCCTGTAACAGTTGGGCTGTTCAGGAAGCACAGAGCAGCCTGGGAGGCTTACAGGTGCCTCTCACATTTCTACATGCCCATGACAAAGCTGCTTGGTAGCACGAGTGAGCGAGGAGCAGCAGGGACGCAGCTCCGGCTGTGCACAGGCTGAGGTTTCTTCCTTGCAGGAGCCTCCCTGTACAAATCTGGAGGAGGTTTTATCCACTACTCACAGCTCTGGGAAGCTCAGGCTGCCCTGAAATCTCTCTTCCCACTGTGACTCGGTAAATAAATAAAACCCTGTTCCCTGCTGAGCTCGGTAATGGCAACAGGGCTGCCAGGGCAGCAGACAACCAGGGCTGGCAGGTAGAAAGCAGGAGCCGGCTGAGCGGTTAGGGCAGGGAATAAAGGAGCAGCAGTGCAAACATTTCCGTGTCCTTGCCCCTTGTCACTGCAGCTTGGCAACACCCCCGTGCAACACGGGCTTTCTGAGCAGAATCCCCCTTGCACATCCTCGGAGCAGCCCCCGCTGCTCTCCCCTTCAGCACAGCGTCAGCGTCACACCCCCTCCTCCCTCACGTGTCCGGGCTAAGAATTCCCCTCGTCTCTCAGAGCACATTAAAAAAAATCAATGCAATTACACAGCAAACATTAATTATGATCAGAAAATGCAGCTGAGAGGGATTGATCTGGAGGAGGGTGGCAGCTAGCCACCAAATTACCAAACACCAAGTCATTGGGGCTGGTCCGGACAGCGAAGCATCCTTAGTGACACGTGGCCTGACCATCTCAGTCTCTGGTTTCTTTTATTGGCTTTTCCAGTTTGTGGCATAGTGCAAACAGAGAAGTGGATGAACGTAATGTGTGTGTAGATATATCTAGCTGCCCCTGGTATGGCTGCTAAGAGGACATGAGACAAGAGAAAGCAAATTGTCTCAACCTGGTAATCCCAAGGACATGGCTAATCCTGCTTGGGGTGAAACTTCATCCCCACTGTGGAGGTGACCTCCATGCAGATGCTTCCTCGGTTGGTTGCTGAAGCTCTCCCGTGGACAGGGCTCCCACAAACCCCCTTTACAGCCTGCACAGGCTCTCAGCCAACCTCGTCCTTAGGAAGCTTTTCCTGAGCATCTAACCAAGGCCTCTTGGCTGCAGTTTAAGCCTATTACAGCTTGTCCAAGCCTTGACCAATTGATCAGCATCATTTTTATAACTGCTTTTTTCTGCACTGATGAATGTTACACATCCTACCTCCAGTTGTCTCAGTCCTGGAGCACAAACCAGCTCTCTCAGTCCATCTTCCCTAGGGCATGTTTTCAAAACTCTGTGAACTCACTCAATTTGTCTGAATCTTTCTTAGAGTTGTGATGCCAAAGCCTGGAGATATATGTCTCCAGCTGATGCATCACTAGCACTAAATACAGCCAAATAAATTAGCTCTCTGCCTTCTATCTGAAACTATTAATACATCTGTGGGCAACATGAGCCTTCGCTCTCCCTTTCTCAAGCACCAGGTTATGGTCTGCTGCTCAGTTTAAGGGCTACTCCACTGCTTGAGCCACTCTCCTGCTGGCTTACCAGTCCCTCCCCATCTTACATCTGCGATTTCGATATCGCCTTCCTAAGTGCAATGCTTCGCACTTGACTTTATTGAATTTCAGTGTATTGATTTCAGGCCATTTCTCCAATTTATCAAGATCATTTTGCTCTGAGGAATCTGGCAGCAGCTCGTCTCATATCTGCTCTGTTGACAAAAGGTCTTTAGACCTCAGGGCTATCAAGCCAGAGCTTTGCATTAGTCCTGAAAATAGTCAGAAAGAACCACATGGGAGGCATGGGGACAGTGGCGGGTGGAAGTGACAGACTGGCTCACACAGAAACAGCCCCACGCTGCCACCTCAGCCAGGCAAGGAGCAGAAGCAAGAGGAGGAGACAGAAGGAGCAAGATGGAAATGCTAATGGGTCCCCAAGGGTGAGAGCAGGGATACCTGCTGAGAGATGCTGGGACCCTGCTGCAGCCCTGGGGACAGCCCTGGAGCAGGAGGATGGAGGGCAGATGAGCGCTGGGATTTAATGGTGCCTCCTTCCTTTCAGGTCAGCGTGTGATGAGGTGCCCTGTTCCCACCTGAGGGCTCGCCAGCAGACCGGGAGAAGCCCTGAAGCATCAGGCACTAATGGCACTATCTGGGGACAGCAANTATTATTATTATTATTATTATTATTATTATTATTATTATTATTATTATTATTATTATTATTGCAGAGGAGGACTCTTGGGAAGCTGCTTCTTGTCCTGGGGTGGAAGGAGCAGCTCCCAACCCTTCTGCTTGGGCACACTGCAGGAGCACGAGGCTTTGGACAAACATTATGGATCTACAACAGCATCCACCTTCCCACCACACTCTCCTCCCTCTGCTTCTCCCACCCGCTTGCCAACAGCCCCTTCCTCTGCCTCCTCCTCCTGCCCCTTAGGAGGGCTGAAGTTCAGTCAACAATTACCCACGTACCGGGAGGAATTTCCTAGAAAACTCTGCAAAAAAGCACCTCCTGCAGCGCTGCTTCCTGATAAGTCCCCATTCTCCTGTGGAGGGCAGGTGAAACAGCTGCTGGCACAGCGGGAAGGCTGGGAAAGCATCGGGAGAGAGCTGCCAACAACCCTGGGAGGGGGCAAAGCAGAGGCGGAGTGGAGGGGCTGGAACAGCTTGGGGAGGGCAGCGGAAATGGTTTCCTTGGGAAAAGGCTGGCAAGCCTCAACTGGAAAAAGGATAGCAAGGAAGAGATAGCAGAGCTCCTCTGGGTGCAGAGGTCACGAGGAGAGGAGAGGAGCAAGGTTTGGGTGAAGCCCTGGCAGCCACAGGAGCTCACCTTGGCTCTTGCCATGGTAATGATGCAGACACAGACGTCTGATAAGCCCTACTCTGCACACACGTTAAAATCTAAGTAGCTTATGAATAAGTAATAATCCCTTATTCCCAGAGCCATAATCTATATTTAATTAAGAAAATAACTAAACGGTGGCAGTAAAAGGGGCTGTGTGGGGAAATGGAGAGAGGAACACTGTCAGACAAGCTGCAGTAAGAGAGGGAACAAACAGCAGCCTCGGCATGGCAGAGGCAGCAGAGCCGTGGCCTCCAGCTTGGCTGCAAACGCAAGGTAACCTGGCCTTCAGAACACCTGTCTGCAGCAAAGTCTGCCTCAAGAAGCTTCTTGGGTCGACAGGTGAGCTGCAGTTGGCCAAGAGCGACTCAGCCATTCACACACAAGTGTGAAATTTCCTGCTGCTCAGTGATGCTGGACTGTGCACAGAGAGCAAGGCTCAGAGGAGCCAAAGCAGCCCCCACGTCCTGTACAGGAGCATTCAGCAAACACCTTCAACGCTGCCACAACAAACTGTCTTAGAGTGTTTCTGTGCTCGGTGCCCAATGTCCCCTAATGTCTGGCATTGGCAAACCCAAGCAAGCCCTGCAGCTGAGTAGCACGCAGGGCTGGCGAGCTGTTGGCCTGGAAGGGGCTGTGCCAGCCCAACGCTGGGCCAACGCCCAAAGAATGCAGAGGTGTTCATATAATGTCTGCAGGAGCTTGTCAGCCCAGGCCAGAGCCCACGGCAGAGCTCTGCTGGATCCCTTAATGCACCCCTGGGACCACCATCCTTCTCAGTATCACCCAGCACCCAGGGGCACTGGCTGCTTTTCAGGGGTCTTTGCCAGCTTGGAGCCAGTGCCAGGCCAAGGCTGCAGCCTGGCTTTTCCCCCGGTCTCTGTGCTGCGAGCACTGCGGGTTGTGCTGATGTCAGCTCTGATCACCCCCTGCTCTGGACAAGAGAGATGAAGATGGACAGCGGTGTGGCCACAGGTAGTCCAAACGCTCAGCACCGGTGTCCAGAGCTCTTCCAACCCCACCAAAAGCACATCCCAGCCACATCCCCAGACCTTCCTCTCCTGGCACCTTTCACCAGTTCCCCAAAGCATCGTTGCAGCCTTGCTCTGTTAACTGTGTTTTACTTATCGTTCCACTCATGGGGTCTGCAGGTGACAGATACCCCTCTCCTTCCTTGGATCGTAGTAGTGGAAATGACAGCAACGTTTTAAACGCTGGGTTAAAGAGAAGGAAAAAAATCTCAGTCCACATACTATACATTATAAATAGACCGTCTGGTTTTTAAATTGAAAAACAACAATAATCACTGCTAAGAGCCTGCTGAACAAAACCAGCCTTATTACCACTGGGACAAATTTATATTTACCGAAAGAACAGTATTTTTTAAGCTGCTCTTGAGCTCCCTAAGTTGCTAATGTCCTGCTGCTTCCCCTCTCTGAGGTCCCTGGGAGCGGTGACAGAGAGCCACAGCAGGGACCCGTGGGCAGTGCAGAGTGGGGACAATCCTTTCAGCTGTGGGCAAGCGAGAGGGAGGTGATTTGGGGCAGGCTCAGCTATGCCAGGCTACAAAGAGAGATGCCATCATTTTTGTAGCTGGATTAGTGAGGGGGATAACAAAGACAACTACCTCACTTTCCCATCACAGCTGTCACACTGCTGATAGCAAGGTCAGGAGGTGGGCAATGAATGCACTGAGGGAAGTGGAGGGATCCCCAAAACTGCCTGTCCTCCACTCCTTGACCAGAACAAGTGACTGGGGCAGGGAGGTGGGTCTGCAGAAACTGCGCCATGGGGAGCAGGGTGCATCTCAGTGGGATGAAGGGCATTGCTGCCAGGCATCCCTGATGGGATGTCCTGAGGGTGCAGAGCAGGCTGAGTTCTCATACAGCACAGACACGGGAAAGCAAAATCAAAGCAGCCCCATGCCAAGGTCCTGAGATCTTCCTCTCCTCTCTCCCCAGGCCACACTCCAGTAGATCAATAGAAGCTGGCTGCTAAATCCGACCTGTCCTGTACGTTGGGAACAGCATGGCACCACAGAAATCATCAACGAGCTGCAAAGGTGGCTGCCAGCCCAGAGCCAGGAACACGGCTCGAGCAGGTGGAGGACTGGAGCTGGTGGAGGCAACACTCTTTCATCTGGGTTTCGGTCCCTGAATCAGGGGGCTGGACAGCATTAGCCATCACCGATCTGGAGCCAGCGTCTGAATGACTGCAGAGGAAACTGAGCCTCGCTGGAGCCCTGCCTGGGCACTGTTTCAGGCACAGCTGCCAGGAGGCTCATGCAGTTGGCCTGTCCTGTGTAATGATCAGCACAAGTGATGTGGGACTGACAGCGTTCCACAGCCCTGGCCACAGCAGCAGCTACCCTGAGCAGAGCTCTGGAGCAGCCATTCCCTGGGAGATGGGGCTAAGTGGGTCTTCTCTCCACTGCAGCCTGACTGTGGCCACTGCTAAGGAAGCACAGACTTGTAAGGCCGATCTACCAAGTGATGCCAACTGCTCCATGCTGCGAGTTGTCTTCCTGAGTGCAGAACACAGGTTCAAATGTTACAGAGAAATAAGAAAGGTGTAGCCTTGGAGGTGGAAGAGAAAGGAAAGGAACAAAACCAATTTAATAATGAATATATTATGTAGACATGTCATGCCTCTTGCGTGCTGGCATGGCTTAACATACATAAATCAAGGAGGAAGGAACTGCTTTTAATGCTGGAGATGGATGCTGGTCCTCAGAAAACTGCTAAGGGGGCATTAATGAGGAGAGACATCTGGGAAAGGCTCCAGGTGCACTGGCTGCATGCACAGGAAATGCTGCAGTACTGCTGTCAGCTAAAAATTATTCCTGTGCTGTGGACACATGCAGTCCATGAGGACAAAAGCTTGGGAACCATGGGTCCCTATGTGGAGATGCTGGTCGAGTTTAGGAGGAAGGTGGACAATCCCTTGGTTCTCTGCTCCACAAGGCAGCTCCTTCCCTTCTCTTGCACACCAGGACAGTTGGCCCCACGCTTTGACTTAGCTCAGCACGAAGGTCCACACAGCCTAAGGGACGGGACAGTCTCGGCCTGTGGAAGCCAGGAGCCAAAACTGAGGTGGCAAGTGCCATTACATCCATCCTGCCTCTGCTGGGCACGCTGTCACCAGAGACAGGAGTCAGGGACAGTGTCATCTCACAGCCACCACCACTGCCATGACACAGAGGATGGGGAGGAGCACCTCTTCCTGCTGTTCCATGAAGCACCGGATCAAGCAGAGATAAGGATCGCCCTTTGGGGCTGGAAGGAGCCCTCCACTGTGAAAGAAGGAGCTCTGAGGTTGGAAAGGACAGAGGGCACAGGCTCAAAGCACGGAGCATCTCTCTGCAATGCTTCCCGAGCCCAGCCTGAGGGTGGCTGGTCGGCGTCTGGGCAAGAGGCAATTACCCTGTTGAACAGGCACAAGCTCTAACGCACTGACCAGGGACTGCCCTCCTTGGGATGTTTCCCTCGCAGCAGCACAGGGCCCCTCCCAGGACTTCAGAGGGCTGTTAAACCCAGGGAGGGTGGCACAGTGAGACCTTTCACATCCCCCGGAGGGCTCTGTGTGCTGGGGGCTGCTGTCGGGAAAAGGGGGGGGTCACTTCTGCTGTCAGCGTTTTTTCCTAAGGAGAGGGCATTGAGTGCCAGGATTTCGTTAATCACATTTTATGTGCATTTTAAAAACCTTTGAAATCTTCACATTTTAAGAGCATCTGCTCCTCTCCCACCCTCACTGTAATCTGGCAGGGGCTGCCTCTCATGCTTGCTCTCCCTCTGCCCTTCCTGGGACCACCTCCTTCCACTTGCACTGACCCACTTTAGGCGCCAGATTTGCAGCCCAGCGGCTCACCCGGGGGAAGAGGCTGGATTCACAGAAAAAATTTGCAGAGCCAAGGAGCCAGCCAGGGCTGGGTGAGCAGGAACAGGCTCTCCATGAGAGAGAGAGACACCCACGGCCACATGCACAAGCAGAGGCGAGAAACCTGCCAGGGAGAAGCCTGGGAGCGAAGGATGCTAAGAAAGCATAAGTTTACATTATGAATGGATTAGAGGGGGGAAAGGTGGAAGAAAATAAGACAAGAAGGAGGTGAGCGAGGGGAGGGCATGTCAGAGAAGGGCACAGAACAGCGGAAGGGAAGCTCACCAGGGGAAAAGCCCTGCACAGCACAGCTGCTGCTTTTCAGGTTGCACTGCAAAGGAAAGGGTGTGATTTGGGAGAAAGCTTGGTCCTAGCACAGGGGGAATCTGCCACCACAGAGGGGTAGAGCAGGATGGGAGGTAGGGAAGTTGCTGGCTTGGAGCATCTTGAGGGCTGCTGGGACTGAGCTGTAGAGAGGGAAAGGAGGGATGGAGGAGGCTGAGTATTTGGAGATGCCTCAGCATTTCAGGGCTTATTTAAAATGAACAGTCATCTCCTTCAAGGTTCACCTCACGTGACAGAGCAGCCCCAACTCCTGACAGCAGAGCAGAAGCAGCTGCTGTCCCAGGGTCCCGGCAGAGGGATGGAAACCCCAAGCAGGAGATCCACAGAGCTGCTACAAGCAAATCCATGTGGCAACATCAGAAAGCTGTGCTGGGGCCGAGCTCACAGGCAGACGAGCTTAGCCCTCAGAGAGCAGGGAATTGCTATCTGTCTGTGCCTCCCTCTGTTTTCCCTGATTTTATTGTGTTTTGTTTAATTGAATCACACACACACATGCACACAAAGCCCCAACTCGTGGTGTAAAGCCTGTAAGGAAATGAGCAGCAAATTAACGTTCCAGGAGGAGCGGTGCTGAGCAAACACATGACACTCGGCACGAGCTGCGAGCAGGAGCGAGGCAGCAGGAGGAGAGAGCAGAAACTGGCAGAGAGGGAAGAGGGAGCTGCAGAAGGGGTTTTCCAAGGGGAAAGGGGGCCCAAAGCAAGCAGAACAAGGGAAGGAGGAAAACCTGAGAGGACAGCGCAGATGATGCCGGTGGTTCCTGTAAGGTCACTGTGCCCAAACTGTCACCAATCCCTGTGTGGAGCAGTTCAGAGCACAGGGAGAGAAAGCTCACACAGCTTGTGGCCAGGGGATGTCTGGGCTGAAGGGACATGGCTCAAAGTCCAAGAGGTCCTTCCCTGCTCCAGGGCTCTCCTGCCCAAATATGAACAAAACACTCCTCTGGACCCAGTATCCAAGTCCACCAGGGCCACTGTCATGACCAGCTCAGTCTCTCTCCTCTGGCATGGCAATCACACCCCTCCCTCAGCTCTGAGCTCAGCCAGGACCCCCACGCCCCTTCCTCTTGTACCATCTGGTGTACCTGCAGCTCCACAAAGGATACTCATCCTCAGGAAAATATTGGATACTGAGGAATGATGGACGTGCGGGGTGAGATCAGGATATGCTGGGGCATGTGCTCCTGCACTCTCCAGGCTCCTCATCCCCACAGAACTGCACCTCAGTGGCACCAATGGATGACCAATGCAACCCTCAGCAGCCTGTGACCACAGTGCAGAGGGCAGGGACACAGAGGGCAAGGAGCAGCTCCAGAACAGAGGGGGTTGTCTGCGCAGTCAGGCAGCACTCTGGCCCCTCCTCACCTCCCAGCTCAGCCCTGCTCACCAGGGGCTGGGAGGCAGCACAGCACTGATCAGCCACTCCACAAGACAAGGTGCTCTTCAGCACTGGAGCAGTGCAGGGTTAAAGGATGTTGATTATCCTGCCCAGGCTCGCTGTGACAGGCCTCACATGTGTTCAGTCACATCCAGATATGAAGCCACTCTGGAAACCAAGACATTTATTCAAAGGAGCAGCAGCACTGCACATACATCTGCCTGTGTAAAGGAGAACTTCAAAAGGGCTGACAGTCACAGAGCCCAGCAGTAACCTTTGGCTAATTAGCTGTCTTGATTTTCTTGCAGTTTATTTTTATACTTCTTGGGCTCTGAGACGCATTTACTGTAATGTCAGAAAGGCCGTGGTAAATATAAAGCTTTCTAGCAATAAGTATATCCACCCCACTGAGCTTTTGGGACTGACAGCTCCAGCTTGGCGTGGGCCGGGTGGAGAGACAATGCTTTGCTGAGGTTTTTGTCTTGCACAGGACTTACTGAGACTGTGCTGGTGGAAATGATAAGGGCACCTGGGGCAAAGCAGGTATGGGCACGGAGCACAGTGAGCACAGAGCAGAGGGCACCTGTAATGGTGCTTTCCCGAGGTCAAATCACAAATGAGCAGAAGAGACAGAGGGGTGAGGAAGTCTGCAGGATGCAAAGCCATGAGCCAGCTCGGCAAGGAGAGGCGAGGTCAAGAAAAGCAGACAAGTAGAAAGGAGGGAGTGATGCCGAACGTGCAGAGGGAAGCAGGTGGCACCCCATTCTAAGCATTAAGGAAATCATCAATGGGAGCTGCACTGCTCAGAGAGCCTGCAGGAGCCACAGAGCCTTCCTGCTCCTGGGCAGAGGAGAAAGAAGCCTGGAAAGATGCTCTGGTTAGATCTCAGTCAAGAAGGGATTTTCAAGTCCCACTGGGGTGGGAAGATGACAGTGCCTATTAAAGCAGGTCACTCTGCTCCCCACCCCAGCTGTGCTCCTTGTATCACTGCACGGTGCCACAGACACCCTGTGACCCTTGTCGGAGGGGCTGTGACTCTCACTGGCACCTGACACCCCAGGGCTTCCCTAACAAAGTCAAACCCTCCATTCCTGGCTGACACCCCTCCATCCCAGCAGCTCCTGCACTGCACAGACTGCAGGTCAGCGCTGCTGAATCCCACTCAGCCAAGGTGTTGGGGTTAAGTGAGGGTGTGCACAGCCTGAGATGCTCCTGCTTCTCTCCCTAGGGACATGCAGCCCACTCTTGCAGGGCATCTGCCTCCTGCAAGCCCCAGCCCTGGGGCTGGGCACAGACATGGGACCAGGCTGTGAGGAAACACAAAGGGTAAGAGAAGAGCTTCGTTATCTCTGCGCTGTGATCTCCAGCACAAACCACTCAACACGTGGCTCTCCCTGGTCTGCGCACAGAGAAGATCAGTGGAAAGAAAACAAGAGAAGAGAACAATGCATTAATGATCAGAAATGAAGCAACGCTCCTCTGCCCCCAGATCTACCAAGGAGATTTCTGAGTGCCTGCAGATGGGTGGCAGGCACCCAGGACTTCAAACAGCCTTCCCTCCCTCGGCTGCTGCTCCTCCTGCCTGGCTGGGTGTCAGTCTCAGGACTGCCCTGTGCACCAGCTGGGAGAACTCGGTGCCAATTAAAAACCAGGCTCTCGTATCCTTTGAACTGCAGAGAAACAAAACCCGTGAATTCAACCTTTGCCTTTTTTTTTTCCCAAATGATGTCAGGAGTTGAGGAGACAGAACAGTGCTGAGTACAATTGCTGTTGAAAGCTGCTGGCTGTTTCAGTGTGGTTCTTGAACTCCACCAGCGCAGCTGTGCTGGAGTCGGTAACTGCAAATCTTTAATTTTAAGGGTCAAATCATTATAGACTCTCTCAGGGAAGTTAATAGGAAGTTTACCTTTGACTCAGCTATGTAAAATCAACAAGAAATTCCCAACTGATCATAATGATACATGGTTCCATCTCCAATCCCAAGCATCCCTTCCTACAAGCCAAACTCATATTTTCATTTTGAAACCATTCTTAAAATTAGAGCTTGTGCTGCCTGATCAGAAACAAAATGTCTCAGATGTCTGGGCTAGATTTTGGGACTGACTGCAGCCAGCACTCAAATCTGAGTCTCCTCACTTCTGCTGAGGTTCAAGTGTTTCAGGACTGAGCTCTCTGCTGGGATAATGCACCTGCAAGGCACAGCATGGCTCTGTTCAGGCCCTTGGTGTGCAGTTGGTTGGGCCCTGACTGCTCCTGAAAATCCCTTTGGCCTCACCCAGGCACCTTAAAAGTCCTTTGTACCAACAACCCACACCTGGGCTGCTTTAAATGATGAATTCCATGGGGGCAGTTTCAAAGCATCTTAAATATCATCAGGTTTCTGAGCAGAGCAAGGCACTGTGGTACCCACAGTCCTAAAACCCCACGCAGGGAGATGGTGAGCAGCAAGCCCTGAAGGTTTCAGTGGCAAGGAAGGAGTTATTCCATTGCTCCAAGCGGAAAAGGAGAGACATGCAGCACCAAGCCCTCACCCCTACGAGCCCTTTTAGTGCCCATTTACCTGGGACAGATGTGTGTGATGCCTGTGTAATCCCAGCCCTCTGGCACGGCCAGAGCCAGGGCATGGTGCAGGGATCTGTTAAAGGAGTTGGTACCATTCGGGGAGGGAAGGTCCTGAGCTCGTAGGTCATGCATATATACCTGCATATACATTATTAATGCCCTCCACATGACAGCTGCTGGCTGCATCTACAGACTCTCTCCACTGATGCCTCTCTCTGAGTCACGGCTGCGTAAAGCTCCTTGACAGACCTGGAGGATGAGAGATGTGGTAAAATCCCAAACATGAGTATTGCATCAAAGGTTCTGTGGTTATCAGAGCACAAATAACATCTCCCTCACAACTTCAGGGGCAGGGTAGTGCTAGGGCTGTCTAACCACCCTCCCGGAGCACACGGTCCATACTCAGGGGCACAGTGTGTCAGGGCCAGTCCGAGATGCTCCACAGGGGTGCAGTGAGGTGGCCTGTCCATGCTGCTGGCAGAGGAGCTGGGGAACTCAGCGAGGAGCTGGTGGGTGGACTTGAGTGGGATTTCTCCTGCATGGAGAGCTCGGCAGTCCTCCACGCATGCCTGGCTGTGTCAGTCACTCCTGGTTTAGCTGACACGCAGGAGAGAGCCTCATGGGAGACTTCCAGAGGATGCTGCACACTGCTGGTGGGAGATTGCCCCACGTACCTTCACGGACGGGCAGAACCTGAGGCACCAGGCAGTGCAAAATGAAGAGGGATGCCTGGGACAGTCTCCCCTCTCCCAACGATCTTTCTTTTTTCATTACCATCTTCCTTATTCTCCCCAGGCCTTTCACCTGCTCTGAAGCTGCTGCTGCCTCAGCCACCCAAGATGAGTGAAGGATACGTGAGCACCCTGGTGGACGCAACAGCCACTTCCAGGTACCCTGCACTGCACTATTCATTCACAGACACTATTCCAACCAGTCCTTGAGGCTGGGCAGGAGATTTTCCACCCATATTTTGCTGGAGCTCTGCTCTGGGGGATAGCTGTGGCCCTGAGGAATCAGCACTGGGCTCCAAGGCAGGAGGACCTGCATGGGGAGAAGACCCCATCCCACTCTGGGAATAGACAAGAAGCGAGACATCAGGGAGGATCACTACTTCCATAGTGGGTTTATTAGCAGAGAACTCTGCTCCTTCCATCTCCATCTCTCTGCAGAGTCAGTGACTCCCCCACCATGTATTACATTTTATTCTATAAGTGCAAAGCAATTTCCACTGAGGGTAGGGACAGTGAAGCACAGAGAAAGAGGAGAATAATATCTCATCTTTCTTTAATCCCCACCATCCCAAAGGATCCTAGTGCCGTTTGCTTTACTTTCTATATGTATGCACAGTTAATTAGCATTACCACAGAACTGCAGGTATTCTCAGACTTAGTAGAGGGAATATCTTGTAATAGAAGGGTAAGCAAATTGTTTCTGCTGTTTCCATTACAGCCAACTTTGATTATCCGGGGTAATGGGATAACAGGGACAAAGCAAAAACACAGACAACATGAGACCTATGCGAATTAAGCTGGGGAAAAACAAGTGATGCTGAGAGTAATGAAGGAAAGAAAGGTCAGTGATACTGATTAAGGACCATGCAGATCCCCGCGTTAGCACTGCCCTAAGCTCACAAATCCATACACAGTGGTACCTGGGCACAGTAGTTATGGAGCAAATCTACAGGGTCCGGCACTGTGAGAGGGAAGCAGAGACATCCCCTGCACAGCAAAGCCAAGCTGCAGCAGAGGGAGGCGAACTGCATTAATGCTGAGCATTTCAAAGCCTCTCTGTGAGGGATTTGTCATTAAAATGAATAAGATTTGGGCACTCAACCCACCTCCTCCCTACACGAGCAGGAAGAAGCCCAATTTAAAGGTCAGCGTCTTAATGGTTTTCGCTGTGTATATACCAGGATAATTCCTCTCCAAACACAAATCCAGCACCTCCTCGGTGAGCCACAGCCTCTGTTTGAAGGAGCACAAGAGCATCCATAGCTGAGGAGGTACAGGAGTACAGACAGGTAGAGCTTCTATGTTAAAACAGGAGGGAAGAGGCTCCAACTTCATCTCCTTGCAATACAGCCCAAGATGAGGAAAGGGAACAGCAACAGGAGTCCTCTGTAGTCCCTCTGTAGTCCCTCATCTCAGCAAAGACTGGATTCACTCCACTCTGTCAAAGGGGATTTCAAATCTTTGGCACCAATATCATGGAGGCAGCTCTGAAAAATCTCTGGTGGTGGGTGGATAAAAAGGGCACCAGTAGAGATGAGAAAGAAAGAAGAGAGGGAGGAATCTTAGAGGAAGAAGAACCTTCTTAATAGGTTTTATTGATTTAACCCAAAGAGAGAACAGTAGGGGGAAATACATGCCATTTAAATGTAAACCAGCAATAAAAATAATCATTAGAGTCATAATCTCAATCTGTTAGCATTTTATGTAGAAATGATCTTAATGGGAAGTATTTTCTGAATAAACTATTTGCATTTACTTAGTATGAAGGAGCCTCTTAAATATAACTCAGTCATTATCACGGACTTTTTTTCAGGGCTTGTTTTCAGTACTCAGTTCTTGCAAGTACCTGATGATTTCACAGCCCCTGCAGAGCCTGACTTGGAGAAGCTGCTGGCCCACCCTAGCTGGGATCTCCTGTCCACATCCCGGTGGATGCTCCTGTTTCCATACTGGAAATACCTGTGGATTTCAAAGGCAGCTAGAAATCCTCACTCTCCACCCAAATGGTGATGAGACTTTGTGAAAGGCCAAGGAGGCTGCATCACTTGCTCAGATCTTTTGAGCTGTAATCGAGGAACAGTAACTTCAGAGCATGTTTCCAGGCCCTGCATATTCCAGAAGAAGTGAGAACCACCTGACCATCTCTTTTAGGTTTCTCTCTTGTAAAAGAAGAGGAAAATGAGGGGTTTTCCCTTTGCGGAGGAGCTGCAGGGCTGGCAGTGAAGATCCAGGGCAGGGAGCCCTTTCCCGGTGCAGGAGGGGGGATTGGATGCGTCCACCTGTATCCCAGAAGGAGCTTTTCTGGTCAGTGCCTTGTCCCCAAGATCAGTCCCCGTGGCGACGCGGCGCTGCCCACGTGCAGGTGCTCAGGGGAGGTCACCGTCCCTACGACTCCCACGCCATGCACATCTCAGCCACAAAGAAAGGAATAAATACCCTCTTCTGCCTGGAGACACCTTTTAATCTTCTTGCTAGATTTTCATACCCTAGTCCGGACTCCCAGCTGGGCCAGGTATGATCTCATTTAGCATTCCATGCCCAGAGGCAGCTAACCGAAGGCTGCTGTTTTACCCCATGCACTGGTAGGGGCTGGGGATGCTCTCACTGATGGCACTGGGGGTTCTCACCACCCTGCAGCAGCCGTACCTTGCCCCAGAAGGGAGAACATCCCATGGAGGTGGGCACCTGGACCAGCACCCCCAGTGCTGGGAAGCTCATCAGCCCCTTGCAGACCTGCTGGTGGCAGGACACTTGTGGGCAGCAGGTGCCAGAGCAGCAGCTCTCCAGGGGCCAGGCAATGCCAGGGTGCCACGCCAGCAGCTGCCACGGGCAGAACCCACTGCAGCTCCTCGACTGGGTCTGGCCCCTTGTCCACAGCCTGGGGAGCTGGTCTGGCCCTGTGTCCACAGCCTGAGGAGCTGGTCTGGCCCTTGATACCCTGCTCATCGCCAGGTCTCCAAACTCACAGTGGCCCTCATGCTGTGTGGGTAATTCAGGCTCACAAGGGGGTTATTAAAATCCATTCAAAGCTAATGTCAGCCAGTTCGGTGTTAATGTCAGTGGCTGAGAGGCACAGCAGGAGTGGGTGGAGAAGGACTTTGATTTCCTCACTCTAATTTCCAAGCGGGGTGGGCTTGGCAGGCAGTGATGGGGGACGGGGACGGTGGCGGGTGGGAGCGTGCGGTGCCGCGTGTCACACACCAGACAGGTGGGACTCGCAGTTTAATCCCGGCAGCCAAACATTTCACTCCACCTTTTGCTTGACAGCATCTCTCCCTGGCTGGCCGTTTCAGAGGCATGTTATCTGCCAGGATCCCAGCAGGTGAGTCTGCCTGAGCAATCAGCTCTGCGCAGAGGCTGGGAAGGGGCTGTTGGTGCTGCTCCACACGGGGCTCCATCAGATATTTCAGGTGGACCGGGCATCACACCCAGGCACTTCCCATCGGGTGCATTTGGAGGTTCAAACCACATGCCCCAACTTCTGCACTGACTCGCAGCCCCTCAAAAGCTGCCGGGGCTGAAAGCAGGGCTGGAGTTTGCTCACGTCGTTCAGGTGAGTCCGAACCATCCCCTGGATTTTGAAAAAATCTGGGTAATTTCAGGATGTGACTAGCATCATGCAGGCTAAGATAAGAGTAATCGGAGCTCCGGGCCATAAGCCGATTCCTTGCGTATGACAGGAAGGAATTAGCCCCGTCTCTCCACCCAGCAGCGTTTGTACACATGGGCACACACCTGGCGGGGCCTGAGCCGCGGGGACACGTGTGTGTCCCCATGCTTGCCAGGGACAGGGTGACAAGGATCCTTGCAGGCAGTGCAGAAGTCCCACGGGCAGAAGAAGGGGCACGGACCGCAGAGGAAATCTGCTCCAACCATCATTCACAGGGCAGGTATTGCCCCAACTCCTCGCACCAGCACGGCAGTGCTGGGAACCCCCAGGTCTCCTCCCCAAGAGGTCCTGCCCTGGTTCTCCCCCGGTTTCAGCATCTGTTTGCAGCGGGGATTCCTCCACGTTGGCTGGGAAATGCATTGCAGTCTCTTAATAGCTCATCCTGGCTGGGAGCTTTTCCTCGTATGTAAATACAATGTGTATAACAGTGGCCTCATTTCGCACTATAGGAGTGCATCAGACGCAGTTAAAGGCACTGAAGATGGCTTAAACGATCCAAATTTAACATTTGGTTATGTAGGCTGAATATTTCAGTGAGTTTTTAGGTTAGAAGGCGCTGTAAATGGAGCCTGACCTCCTAGACAGTGAATTTTACCCAGGGATTTAAATCAAGTCTGACCATTAAGCTTCATCCTTCTGACAGACAAAAATTCTGGTTCATAAGCAAGGGGGGCAACTGCTGAAGGCAGACTGGTCACAAGCCACAAGATCAAAGTGTTGAACGACATCTCTGAAGGGCAGCAGGTCCTGCCTGATGATACGGCCACAATCCAGGTTATTTTGCTTTACCTTGGCTGATTTGTGAATGGAGGGTAACAAACAGTTCTGAGGTCAAAGCCAGTGTTCAAAAGCAATATTTGGTGCTGCTGTTTCCACCTAGAAAATAGCTGCTATTCAGAAATCAGCGGTAGTAGAGAAAAGCGAAACTCTAGTTGCCAGCAATCGGGCAGATGGGTCAGCAAGGTGGTTTAGGGTGGCAGGACCATCGAGTGGCACTAGCAGACCCAAGTCCCATCCCGTGTCCCTTGGGAGAGGGGCCAGGGAGGTGGGAAGGAGCTGCATCTCCCTGCAGCCAGCATCCCGTGCCACGTGGCAGGTTACCAAGCAGCTGAGAGCAGGAGATGATTTCTTTTGCCAGTTTTCTAATTTATCTAATGAGCAAGAAAATAAATCAAGCTGACAGTCACCCAGGTGGTTTTGAGCCTCAGCTCCTCACAGTCCCCTTGTTCTCCCAGCCCATTTTATAACAGGGTTACAACCCGAGTACACAGCACTGACTCCTGCTGTAATCTTTTCTTTACCAACGTCACTTAGCAGATGGAGTCATTTAGATGTGCTCACGTTTAAATGAGTGGCTTGCCCTGAAAGGGACAGAGCTGGGGCTGCTGGCAAGGTTTTCGGGATCGTTAGCCTAGAAAATGCTTAGCAGGGGAAGCAGTTGGCAGGCAGATTTCACGGACATGGCACCGCTGTCCTCTGCCAGCAAAATTACAAGGCTGAAATCCTGGAGCTGGATGGGGCCAAACTGTTCACAGCAAACAATTTAATTGATGAATGAAGTGAATTGCCCAGGAGACGGGTTTTAGTCATCTGCTCACTGCATGAAGCTGCTTGGAGAAGGGTTCGCACAGCTGGGTGTCACCCGGGACGGGCTGGCTGGGGCTCCCCATGGTGGGAACCTTCACCAGAGCCCCCTGGGCACCTCCTCCCTGCCTGAGCAGCCCAGTGCTGTGAGCCTGGCTGCCTCCAGGCTTGCCAGTCCAAGGTGCTTACAGATGTTACTGCTCCTAAGCTTTCGTGGCTGGACCAGTGCTGGGACCACGCAGAAGATCTCAGCCCTCGGTGCTGGAAACGGAGCCAGCACAATGTAAAGAGGAACAGCACCAATCTAAACAGCAAAAGCTACTTTCCAGCTCCTGCAAGAAATTCCACAGCAGTCTCAGAGGTCTCTCCTCTCTAGCTCCCTGACCTCCCTACACAAGGCTACCTCCATAAGCTCCTTTCATTTGGTCTAATAAAGTAAATTAGTTCTCCAGCTCTTCCAAGGAGAATAGGCATAAAAATGTACATTGGGATGAATGCTTACAACCCTTGAAAACACCTCTTGCTTGTGAAAAGGCTTCTGAGGAATGAATAGAAGGGACAATGATTACCAAAAAAGGAGACAATATTGTTCATGCTGCCTGGGCAGCATTTGACCCAGCCCTTGCAAAGGCTGGGGAGAAAAAGGAGGAAGAAGGCAGGGAGCTGAGACACTAATGGCAATCACTGCTCTGTTGGGAGCAGTATCTCACAGTGTCCATGGAGATCAATTGCAAATTATTCAGCCTAATAGTTCTCAAAACAAACTCTTATTCTGCTCCTTTGTGGCAGGCATGAAGCTTTCTCTGCACGGCCCATTTTACATCTTGGGTAACTCAGTGCTGGATGGTGTAACGCTCCATTGTGAGATCCCTGCAGGAGCCTTTGATGCCGGCACCTTCCAGACGAGACGCAGAGCTTATCAGCTCAAATAACACAACTGTCTTTTATCCTTCGTGTCCCAAGCCTGCTGTTTTGGCACTTATATTTGTAATTCATTGCCTGGCTCTGGGTCTGGATCCATCTGGACAGGCGAACTGTCTACCTGTCTGCATTGCAGAGATATTTGTGTCTGCCCCGAGGGACCTGAGCACCCAAGCTCTGCTTATCTTCATTGATGCTTAGGTTCCTAATTGCTTAAAAGTCATTTTGGAAAGGTGGTCTTAAGGGCTCTAGGCTTGAAGATGCTTTCAAAATGATTATCCCCAGGCCAGGCTGTCCATCTTTCCCTGGGACTGCACCCCTGGTCTGGTCTGGCTTCCAGAGATGCTTGTGCACGTCCAGCTCTGCTGTCCCTCCCTTCCAGATCAGTGCCATGCCCACCTTTCACCAGCACTA
Source organism: Rhagologus leucostigma (assembly GCA_013397725.1). Lineage (NCBI taxonomy): Eukaryota > Metazoa > Chordata > Aves > Passeriformes > Rhagologus > Rhagologus leucostigma. The sequence goes on along the minus strand of VZTD01001450.1, from coordinate 821,638 downwards.
CGTTTTCTTCAAAAAAGGACAAATGAGGTGGAAGAAGAAAAGGTGAAAACATGATAATAGCTGTGGGAAAAGGCCGCCGCTAAAGATTTGACAATGCTGGAAATAGAGGCTCAGAGAAAAGTTTTTCTCCAAAAATTATTCTTTTCAATCTCAACAGCACAGTGAAGAGAAGTTTAAGCGCACTTTTTAGCACCTTTTGTACTCAAATTCAAAATTCACCTGTCTAACCAAGCAATAACAGAAATAATCTTTTTTTATCCAGCTGCACATTTTGCTACAGAAATTTGTTTCCATTAAGCTATTCCCTTTTGTCCTCTTAGAAAGCATATTTTAAATAATAACAGTGTAAAAAAAAATTACATACTACCCAAAAAACTCAACCCTGTCAACCATGCACCTTTATACAAGTTATCTCCTTCTTTCAATGGATTGATGAAAACCCTTTTCATAATGTCAAGGTGGAGATGAGGAAGAGGGAGAAAATTTCTAAGTGCCCAACACAGCTAGTCATTTGAGCAGGAAACGGGAGGCAAAATCTGGTCTTAGAAAACTGAGCTACAGCTCCAACATGAACCCGATGTTCTTTTTCTGCTTTGTAAAACAGAATTTTGTAGAAGTTGGGATGGAGGCACGCACTGCACTTCTCATCTGTGGGGGAAAAATAATGTGCTTTTCCCACATTCCTTAAAGCTCAATAGAAGAACGTGAATTCGATCTTCAAAAAAATAAAAATTAAAAATGCAACTGTGATAACTTTCACCGTTACCACGCTTTCAGGGGTGCAGCAGCCGCAGCTCAGCCGCTCAGGGTTTCCCCAGGAAGGTCAGCACTCCGAGATGAGTCCCACCAGGAACCACCCCAAGAACAGCAGTGTGAGAAACACAACCCTGGCTCGCTGTCCACGTCTGCACCAGACTCTTTCCTACTGGGAATGAATGCCGTGAGGCTCCCCTTGTCCATCCAGTCCTGGGGAGGATTTCCCAGCACTGGAGCGCTCTCCAGAAAGACTCGCTCTGTCCCTGCCAGCTCTCTCCCATGGGCAGCTGTCTCACACCAGCTATTCCTCTCACTCCAGAGATGCCATGGACAAGGCCACCCCTCACCTCTGAGCCTGCGTGTCACTGCTGGTTCCAGCCACAGTCCTGAACGTCTCCTAGTTGTTGTCCTCAGGGGCTGGGAGGCACACCGGGCACGGCATTCGGGATCCCACGAGGTGGTCACCAAGCCCAGTGTTTGAACTGCAAGGATAAAAGAGAAAGCATAAGAAGGAGTTTCTTCAGAGGGGATAAAAGATTGATTGATGGCTTGATTATCACCAAGCCATGCCAGGGACAGAACAGCTGCTTAAGCCATGGATCAAACACAGAGACACAGGGACCAGAGCTGAAGGGGAAGAAGACAGCGGGGAGATCCAAATGAGAGAAGCTGCTCAACAGAGTAACCAAAGGGAAAAGAAATCCACTTGCCAGTGGAAGAGGGACTGTGAGAAATGCTGGAAGGGGACCTGGGACTGAAGTAGAAAGAATGGGACAAATGCCAGACAGGGATGGAAAAAGATGCAAGGAAGATGGATAGCTCTGGGCGTGCCCAGGGCAGATGGTACAAAACATCAATGCAGAGCTCCTGGAGGAGTGAGGAGCCGCTGCCACCACCAGCACCAGCCACCCAGCACGTGCAGGTTTTAACAAGCTTAATAATCCTCATTACGCCTGAAGATTGGTCTCATAAACATCTTTTTAAATCTTAGGTGTGATTTTACTGCTCTCAGTGGTCAGTTCCCACACCCTCGTTGTTTTTCTATCACTTTTGGATGCCTGGCTGCCCAGGGCTCTCTCTGCTTCCCACTGCTGTCAGTTCCTGCTCACCTGTGCTGCCAAACAACCAGTACAGCAAGAAGAAGTGACACTGAGGGTAACCGTACTCATCTCTGTGATATTCAATGTCTTGTTTTATTATCATCTACACAGTAACAATAATAGCAATATTAGTGACAACCATTTTGTTACTCCTCCTGTTAGGAATATTCAGACACGACCTAAGAGGTATTTCAGAAAGACAACACAAATCCAGTGCAAGATCCAGGAGAATGGGGCAGTTAATTAAATGTCAGAGTGATGGACAGAGCTGGGACAAGCCTGGAACAGTATCAGAGAGCTGGACAACCTCTGACAAGCGCAGGGAGATGGATGGATCTGGGACACGTCCCAGACCTCTCCCCCAGCAGAGGCAGAACCCTCCTACCCACACACATCTTTAAACACAGCATTGCTCCCTCTCTGTCGCCGCTTCATTGACTTATACAGGTGAGGAAATTTGCTGGAGAAAGCTGCCTTCCAAGCCATGCCACTGATCACAGCCTGATCCAGTGACATTTTTATACCTCCAAATGGTGCAAAGGAAATAAAGAGCCCCATTGAAAACGACAGTGTCTTAGAAGCGTGTTTTACCAGCATATGTGTGAACTCACAGCAGGTAGGGGTTTATTTTGCAAAAGATTTCTTCTCCTTTTTCCAAACTAGACATTCATAAGAGAGGCAGGTGGTGGCCGGGGAATATGGAGAGAGAATGGCAGCCGGAGGGTGTTCCAAAACTCCAAGAATATTAGAGAACAAAAGGAAGCCTGTGACAGATACCGGGCAATCTGTAAGCCATCGGGAAGAGTGGAGAGCATAATAGACTAATCAATCAGGCAGACAAGGGTGAAGTGTCATGGGGAGGCAATAGGTAGTTGGAGGTCAGTTATGAAATATAATCTCTAAATTGGAAGGAGAAGGGCAGTAGCACAAGAACAGTGGCAGGTGTTTGAATGCAGGCAGGTGAACGCTGGATTGGTGATTTCCAGGAGAGTGAATGTTGGATGGGAATATTATGGGGGCAAGGAAAATAACCCGGTATTTTAGAGACAGGCACATATTCTGTGAAGTGAAAGGCTGAGCTGGCGAGACTTTAAAGCGTTGTTCCATTTCAGAAAATGCTGCTGGAAGACAGACTGTGGGGCTCCCTGGTGCTTGTTCCTCTGGGTTTCCAGACAAAGTTTGTCAGGTTAGAAGCAAAAAAAAAAAAACGTAAGTCCTGCAAATAACAGCTGGGATCTGAAAGCCAAGCCAGATCCTTTCTAGCTGGTGCTTTCTCATCAGCATGCGTAATCTCTAATCTAGTTAGCAGAGATGCAGGGAAGCTGCACACTGCCACGCATGAGAAGATGGGGATTCTGCAGGTGAATTTAATTACTCCTTCCACAGAGAAAGTGGGAGTCAATAAGGCACCACTCACCCTCCATTAGCTACCTGGGCTGCACAGGCCCAACAAGAAACCAGGCAGCACCATTTACTGCTCTTTCTAAGCTAAGCAGGAATAGCAGCGTTGCACCCAAAGAAAAGCTTGACTTAACATGGAGTAATTTCTACCAACACTTTTCTGACCTTAACTGTGTATTACAAAGATGTCACACAGTCCTTCTAAGAACAGTTAGACCCAAGCAATTAGAGCTGAATGAATAATTCCTAATGAATAATCGTTTGGCAAACTTCTCCTCATTTTATGCTCACGAAACATTCACACACAGATTGCAAAGTCCTCACATTTCTTTTCAATGGATATAACTTGCTGGTTTTTTCTGCTGAGCAAATAGCAACGTAACAGTTCATTGAAAAATCGACATTCAAGCACAGGCTGGGTGGATGGGTTATGCCAGACACGTGGTGCTGTTCTTCCAGTTCTTCCACTGGGTGAGGGATTGCAGCGGCTCCAAAAAATGCAAATCAGGACTGTTACCTCTCTTGTTTGAAATTCCCTTTTGCCAAATCTGTCAGAGCTGGAGCACACTGACTGGGCTGAGCCATGGATATGGGCACTGTGGGAAGGGAGCCGGCTGTGGTCCCTCTGCAACTGATGGCGAGCGCCAGGTATCATCAAAGCCACCGGAGAGGCAGACACCAAGGACACACTGGAGAACCTGGAGACCTTAAGATGATGACCCCAACTCCCTCAAACCCTTAAAACCACCTGCTTAACTCTCCATGCCCAGTGCTGGGTGGGGCTGTGGAGAAAGGGGCACAGGTGAGCAGCCCAGGAGGTGGAAGCACTGGTGAGGCCGGACCAAGGCCGGCAGCCGAGCTGCTGGTGGCTGAAGAAGCTGAGAACAACGTGTGCTGTAACACGCAGGGGGATAAGGGAGTGTGGGGCAATAAATCAGGCTCTCAAAGCAGAGCATATTAGGAGATCAATGGGACAGACATTAGACCAAAGGAGCAAACTCCAGAGAGACAGGAGCAGTTCTTTTCCTCCTCCTTCTCCCTCGTTGCTAAGGATTTTTTTTCCCCATTTAATACCATCCTCATTGTTTTTAAATGAACAGCAAAGCCGGTGAGTTCCATGTGGCATTAGCAATGTGTTTGTGAAAGGGAAAACGACTGGCTCCTAGCAGGATTTGATAAAAGCCTCTCCAAGTTCTGAGTGATTTACAGCTGGAGAAAACAAACACAGACTGATACAAACGCAGAGAGAGGCAGAGCCGGCACCGACATCCAGGTACACTCAATTACCAATTCATCAGCCCAAGTGAACTTGAAGGGCCTTTCAAACTCTACAAGGCTCTAAATTAAAGGAAATCTTTAGATGGATAACGTTCTGCAGTGGGGGAGAAGAAGACTAATTTGATCTTCAGCTCAGGAGCCCTGGCCTTTCGTGGACAAAGGGCCACGGGAAAGGGGTGCAGGCAGCTCCCACTCCCCACAGGGGACCAGGGAATGGACCAAACATCAGGGTGATGTTCACATACTGTTGCAAAGCTGTCAGCATACAGCTGTCCCACTCTCCTCACCGTGCCAGTCCCCAAACAGCCTTTTTTCCCCCCCATCTCTATTAAAAACTTTGCTTTCACCTGCCCTGGAGGTAATCATGGCAAAGCTGTGACAATAACCAATTTTTTGGTTCATTGGCTGAACTGATAAAAAAAAAAAGAGGAAAAAAAATCACTGTACAGTGACCCCAAATTGGAATTGTCCAGGCTCTCCACAGCAAAAGAAAATATATATATATATATATATATAAAAAAAGATGTATATCTATGGTCAAACAATGGTTTAATTCAATCTGAAACTAACTCATGGGGAATGTCATTTTTCCCTCCATCCCTTGCCCAGAAACCCATTTTTTCACAAGGAAAGATGATTTACAGCTTCCCAGCTCCGCGCTCCAGCAGCACTGACACAGCCACAGTGTTCGATATCCTCCCCTGCTCCATGAGGCTCCTCCATGCTGGGGCACGGGGCCCTTCAGTGCTATTCTGATACAAACTCCGAGGCAGCTGGGGGCAGGAACAGAGGGAGTCTGGCTGCTGAGAGACTGCAGGGAGCTCTCTGTTAGTTGTTCATGCAGAAACTGTTTTGATTTCAGTGTCTAATTGATATCTTGGGGAAATCTTAGCAAAAGACAGTGCGTTCTCCCCATACTCCACCTGTGTGTGCTCAGTTGAGGGGCCCCACGCTGCCAGTGCTCACGGAGCCCCAAGGCTGTGGGGCTGTCCCTGTTCCCCTGCTCCATGCCCTCATCCCACAGGTTTGGAGAGCTGAACCAGCAGGAGAGCCCTGGGGCAGCGGGAAGGGTGGGTGCTGAGCTCCACTGCTGCTCAAATTTTTGGCAGAGAGGAGACTTTGGAGAGTTCTGTGCCGTGATGTCTGTTCATCAGCGAGGAGAGCTGTGTCAGCCTCCAGTCTCACTCAGGAGTAGGGACCGCCTGCATCCCTGTGGAAGCTGCCAGCATCATCCCTCCTCCTGCCAGAAGCGGCATCAAGCCCTTAATTTTCCACTGGATACCAGCCCTCCTCTTTCCTCAGGCCTCCTCCAAAGGCAGCAGCCATCGCTCACACATGCAGCTCCAAGGCTGGCTCTGAACTATTTAAAAGCACAGCAGGTATTTTAATTATTCACGTCAAGCGCGCCTTGCTTGCTAACGACTCTCTGAAGCTGTCATAGCTGCACGGGGTGGAGCAGAGCCCTGCCAGCAGCTTCCCGCGGCCTGGCCTTGGGGCAAAGCCTGGGTCTGCAAAACAACCGTGATCCAGTGCTGTCGCTGAGGGCAGAGGTGGCACGGGGACACTTGGGTGAGGAGCGCCCTGGCAGATCTGTCTGGTCCCATGGGCACTTGCCCACCCAGCCCACTGTCCAGCCTCCTGCCTGGCACCTTGCATCCTCCAGGCCAGGGGTATCAGCCAAACGCTTTGCTGTTACTGGGAGCTGCCGTGCCCCACACTAATAGGTTAGCTCTTGTCGTATTTTAAGGGCACTGGAATTACCAAAATGCAAGGAAACAGAGAGGTACTCGTACAGCACAGCTGGGCGGCTTCAGATGAAGACACTGGAGGAGATGACACACTTCCTTGTTGCCTTGAGCTGCTCCCAGGGTTTGATGCAAGGAGCTGCTTTAGAAACCAAGCCCTTGCCACCCTGCAGCAATGTCTTTATTTGCTTCTTCCTTCCCAGTACCATCAAAAATATTTGCTGCAATAGCATCACTCTTCGTAGAGACATCAGGAAAAGGTTCTTCGCCCAGAGGGTGTTTGGGCACTGGAACAGGCTCCCCAGGGAAGTGGTTGCAGCACCAAGCCGACCAGAGTTCAAGAAAAGTTTAAACGATGCTCTCAGGTGCATGGTGTGATTCTCGGGGTTGGTTGTCTCGAGCAGGGCCAGGAGCCGGACTCAGTGACCCTTTTTGGACCCCTTCCAACTCAGGATATTCTGTGATTCTGTGATTCTGACCCACATCCCTCCTTGGCAGCACAAGCCCAGCTTTTTTGAGGTGAAATACGCACAGAAAGAAGGATGGTGTCCCACCCTCAGGGCTGGAAGGAAGACAGCTTGTGTTATCGGGAGCCAGGTTCACCCCAGGCTCACAGGAGCTTTTCTCAGCTCTAGAGTGCAGGTGAGGGGCAGAGACAGGCATCCCACCTGCAGAAGGATCAGGGCTGTGGGTTCCTTCATTTTTACCCCACTGAGTCTCAATTAAATGTGAACTTCCTTTAGGGACCTCAGCATTTCTATCTGAGGCTGATCTGTTTTCTTGGATGTTCCTCTTGGTTATTTCTCTTATTTCTGGTAATTAAGAGGCTTTTCTTCCCTGCCTTTGCTCACTATTACCTCAAGGTAAATTCAGAGGATTTCCAGGAATATTCAGGACCTGCTTTCCCCCACCTCAAGATGAGCTAGAGCCTCATCATGGGTAGCCCTGAGCTCCAGGACTCTTCTCTAGCAGCAACTCCCCGTGGGCAAAGCCTGAGAGCAGAGAGGGCCCCACAAAAGCACATCCCCTGGTTGAAGAGCCAGGCTCTTCAAGCCTCCTGGACCATCAGAGCCAGCCCCTCTCTTTTTAACCTGCGAGTTTTTTAATGCTAATTTCCACCACGTGCCCAGTTCGAAGCTCTAATAATGAACAACTGCTTTCTTCCTTTCCTTCTGATTTCATATTCATGAGTCAGGGTTTCCTGGCACTAAACGTAAATGCTAAACGGAAATCGCTGCACAGTGACACGTCTGTGTAGCTTCACTGTCCATTTATTTGCCTTTTCAAAGAGCTGCTGTGTTAAGCAAACATCTCTGCCTGGATCCTATCTGGAGGAGTTTGTCTGGTACGGCATGGTGCCTGCCGGGGTGGGGGAAGCGACTCGGTGTGATGGTGTCTCGCAGCTCTGTTTTTGCTTCAGGGTACTTCTTGTACAATAGTTTGAGCTCGGTGAATATCTCATCCTTTTCTGGAGTATTTGCTTGAATCTTGGCAGGATGTGCTCAGCTCTGACACAGCGAGGGATGAAGCAGGGAACTCCCTGAGAGAAACACATCCATCGCTACGGCTTGGACTCCACCGAGGGCTCCTGCAGGCAGCAGTGGGCAGATGTCTTGGCAGGGGAAGCGAAGAGGCACCTGTAACATCACTGGGCAAATTATTTTTTCTGGCAACTGGAAAAATGACATACACATGCAGAAAAAAAAACCAAAAACAAACATTTCAGGACTCATCCAAACTTCCTGCCGTCTTCCAAAAGGGAGAGACAAAAGACATCTTGAAAAAGGGAATGTTTTCTACTAACCATATTGGTCACTATGCTTTTCAAGTATTTTCCTTGAAGACTGAGCTTCCATGTTGAATTTTTAAAACAGCAAGGGCAAAAAATAATCTAAAAGCAAAAGTAAAGGAATTAAATCTTCATGTATTTCAAGGTGAGCTGAGATGTCCTTCTCTGCAGAGATGCCAAAGCTGCGTAGTTTCCAAACCTTTTAACGTGCCTGGGATGGAAGCTTTAGGCACACAAATTGGCACCCTAAAGTCTCCTCTCCACCAGTTCATCCTGCCCATGGAGCAACATATCTGCCCACCTCTGCCACGGAACCATTTGTCCCCTCGGAGACATCATCATCCTCACCTATCTTCTCTGTAATCAAATGGGAACAGGAACCACTGTCCCAGGAGCGAGGACAACTCCCTGGGGCTGGAGCTGGGCTGTGCAGGCCGCTGCTCACTGTTTGATCTCTTCATGGGAACACCAGCTGAAGGTGGCTTTGGTCTAAGTCGTGGGCTGGAAAGGGGAGCAGCCAACATCCAAGAACCCTGGATTGCTCTGCCAGCTTTGCACCTGCAGTGGTCACCTCCATGGGGCAAGGTGGGCAGTGAGGAACTGCAGCGGTGGATACGGGAACTGGCAACTCCAGCTCTTTGGCAGTCCCGTGCTGGAGGCTTTCCCTCCTCTCAGCTGCCTCCACTGTGGTTTCCTTCTCCAAGGCTCTGTGTATGCTCCTTATGGTCTGGGTGCTCTGTTGCCTTCTGCAGCCATCCATTGCCCTTCCCTGTCTGCCTTTCCCCATATGCTTTAACAAACGAGCTCACAGGAAGGCAAGAGAGGAGATGAGAGATGAATTTCAGACCACGAGAACATGAACTCACAAATGGGAGTGATTGCAACCACCATCTGAAGAGCTGTGCTCCTGCTCATGGAGAACATCATGGGTGGCATGTGTTCAATCAAAGTAATCAATGGGGACCACATTTTGAATATTATCTACATGCAACAGACTCCTTGGGAGGAAATTATGCAGCAATATTTAATGGTGGCTATGATTCAGCAAGTAATAGAAAGAAATATTCCTCAAAACACCATCAACTTCTCATGGATAACTCCCAAATGGGACCGAGGGTAAAAATCCTTTCATTAAAAAGCTATTCAGTTATGGTAAAACTGCCATATGTGGCTCACTGAGATTCTGATTGTCAGTGACTTCAGCTTGAAAGCTGCTGTGAAATCAGAAAACTACTTCCCATTTGAACAGGGGGGTGGAAATCAGTCCTTAGGGACCTGAAAGCACAGCTCGATCTCACGCAGCTGAAGGTGTCTTACAGCTGGATGTCTAGGTTAAGATAATTGTCTAGACTTCTTTTATCATCAGTGAACAGAGAGACATGCACCAACCCCCAGAGAGTGATTCATGCTTCCTGTCTTAAACATCTATTTTTGGATGGGATGAATTACACTCTGGAGGTGTTCAACTTTCTCCACTGACTGTGGAGTCCGGATGATGAACTTGGCCTAGACACTTCACCTTTCTAGTGCTGAAACAGGGAGTGCTCCACCAGAGAAGACAACTCAAGTTGTGGCAGTAGTGGTGGTAGGTCGGGATCACTTGGCCAACAGCTGGTGAACAGACACAAGAGAAGCAGTTCCCTCAGCAGACAGGAGGTGGAGGAGGGGAAATCATCACAAGCACACCCTGGAGTGATCCCAGTATTTAAAAAAGACCTGAGGACACGCTGGTGCCTGATTATCTCATCTAGTTCTTTTATGTCATGCAAAAGGTACAGATTACATCCAATTGCTTTCTAAGTGTGACCTGAAAGTTGTAATTTTGCAGTCCTGGGAGGAAAGCAGGGACTGGTCTCTCAACTAAGTGCAGCCTTTCTAAAAGACCAAGCCTTTTACTGAGCTTGGGTTTTCCTGAGATTAGCAATTCCAAGCTTCTACAAACCAACACTTTATTTCTGAGACATCAGCTGTATTCTTGTACCCATCTTCCCAGTTTTGAACAGCCACGTCCTGCAATTTTAAGCGTTTGGTTACAACCTTGAGAGCTATTTTGCAGACAGAAGGTTTCATGTCTGTTTTGCCACAGTCCAGGGTCAATCCTAATAACCTACGCTGCAAAAATATTGCTACTGTGTTCTAGGAGGCTTCTTGCCATATGTCTTCCATAAATAAATGAGATTATTACCTTACATGACTTCAGCGGGAGCCAGTTTCAGTCCTCTCAGAAGACCAAGTCCTTAGTGCCATCTAAGGTTTTAGATCCTAGAGCCATCTAAGCCACCTCTTAGAGTCATCCTGCCAAAAACCTCTCCAGATTCCACCCCTGCTACAGAACATGGGACGGGTCATCTGTGCAAAACCCAGGGCTGGGGATTCAGGAACTCCAAGGAAAACCAGACACTGCCATTTCAAAGATCAACATGAGAAAATCAAACAGGGAACTAAACGGCAGGAGAAATCACCAGAGGAAGGCCAGGCTGCCATCCATAAACAGCTTTCCAAAAGGAAATGTTTGCAACTGGTTCTGAGTGGGGCACACAAATTGCAAAAAGTATGTCAGGAGCCTACTCCAAAGCCAGCAAATGTGGGGGAAGAGTTCTGAGTGCTAATTCACCAGGAGAGAGATTTGTGCCCTTTCCTGGGGCGCGCTACTGCCAGGAACAGGATGCAGCTGATGGCAAAAAGCCGATGGCTGGAAGCCAAAAGGTTCCTTGGGGGCCAGGGAAATGCCTTGGAGACTTCAGTTCTCCACACCAATTGGCTTACACCTGTCGAAAAAACTTCCCAGTGTTTTTTCCTGACTCATCTGGAAAATCAAGACGGATCATCCATATTTAACAGGCTATTCACAGCACTCATGGGAACGCGTTGAAGGCAAGGTAGAGCAGGACCTTCAGTTCACAGTGTGATACCAAAAGTAACGCAGACATGTGAAGGGAGCATCCATCTGGCTATCCAGAAACACGGAACACACAGGATTCTTAGAGCCTAAGAGATATAAATTAGCCTCCTGCGAATTGAACAGATTCACTGAACAATATGACAGTCCAGCAGGACAGATACCAATGCTTGGTTTCTCCTTTTTGACTTGTTTTCTCTTTTCCGGCCTGCTCCAGCCACTGGGTTTCCTGGGACAAATTTCTACATCTCTGCCTCAATTTTCCTCTATTTAAAAACAGATTAATGTGACAGGGAAGTGTTGGAGATCTCTTAAGGAAAGCCACCGCATGAGAGATTTTTCTATTTTAAATTGTGAAAAGTGCTAGCCAAATGCTAGTTCTTAAATACAGCTGGTGAATATATAAGGAAAATTGATTTTTGCAGAAGACTACATCGTTTAAGCGAAAAGTCAATAATCATCTTCCATACTAGCATTTAAATATCTGAGCAAAAACACTCAAATAATGATATCCTTTGGGTTCAGATTGTTCACGGGAAAGAAGGGAACACAAAGTATTAGACTCAATACTATGTTGACAGAGAACACAAATGTCAGTTTGACCATCTTAGAAAAGACATTTTAAAAGATATGAAATTACATGACTCAGGATTACTCATGATGAAATCTTACATTAAGCAGTGAAAACTCTTATTTCAGGAAAATTTTTGGGATTGCTAACAATGTAAAGAAAATGCAGTTATAAAAAACCTGCCTCCCTTGATAAAGAAACACAGAGACAACAGGCTCCAAAGATGAGCACTGTAACCCAAAAGCAGGACAGAATGCTGAAGAGTCTAACAGAAATCTCAATACATAATCAAGGGAAAAAGCAAAATCACAAATAAAAGTGGCCAAAAGAGACTTCCATGAAAGCGGCAGCAACATAAAAGGGTTTGCCTTGCCTTATTACGAGGGAGTTTATATAAAGTACAAAAATATGGAAATTTTTCAGAACAAATGCAAAATTATTTTAATAAGAAGATGTAGCTCAGTTTGGAAAAAGACAAAACCAAAAAAGCCCAACATTACAGCATCATGCCAATGGTCAGTGGGTTAAAACCCATGTAATTTCTGGCAGGGGAATTAAATCTGACCAGCAGATAGTCTAACTCTATAGTCAGGCAGCCCTGGTCAGGTGTTGTTTCACTTTCCCAGCAGGAAGTTACATTTCAACAAAGCTGAAATTTCTCATGACATGAATTAGTTCTGGCAAAACCACATTTTAAAAGAATAGGAATGTTTTGATAAATCAAACATTTCATTTGCAAGACTTCAGGAGAATTTTTCATTTCTACTTTTATCATATAACAAAATCTTTAAACATTCATATCTCAATGACATTAAAATTAACCTGAAGTATATTTTAGTAATAACTTAATATTCTATTTAGAATGCAACAAAATGTCAAAATCTTCCTGCAATGTACAAATTTTTCTACTATCTCATTGCTAAATTGTCAGCCCTTCCAGCTATTTATTCCAGAACTTGTACTGTAACATATAAAAGAGGCAGACTCTTGAAACCCTTAGGTAAGTTCTTGTTATTCTAATGTGAAACAAAAGGAAATCTATAAGCAAACATATCTGCAGCCCACAGCATCAGACCAAAATATGAGCATCGGGACTGTAAGTCTGCTAAATACCCTCAGAGTTCAGTGAACTGCATTTACCCAGCTTAGGTGAAGAAATAGGAATTTAAAAATACTTTTGGGTACAGGAACAGCACCTGACTTTGTAGAGTGGCCATTCTTTGTGAACCTTCCTCTTTTTCACCTCCGTTTGGTTTATATTTAGAAATGCTATAAATATCGTCTGTTTAATCAAATGAAAAAAATGTTTTGATAGATCACTCACTCATTTATTCTCCCCAAAAGAAAGGCTGCCGATAAGACTGTCTGTTTTCACTGCATCTGTTCACTTGGCAGGAGAAAATAATTTCAATGGAAACGTTGCAAAAACCTACCCTTTCTACCCAGATGCTCTATTTCCATATTTCTGATGCCATCCTGCCTGCAACCACTTCTTTAGATTTACATGAATTAACTAGTGTAGGACAGATACCAGACTACAAAGTGTTCACAAAGCGACGATCGCTTTTGATGGTGACTTTGGAAGTTCAATGGGAAAGCTGTAATCTCTTGTCCATATACAAAAATAAACATTAGGGGGTGGGTTTAATACACCGAAAAGTTTCATCCTATACGACGCTTTTACATAAGTTTCAGAATGAAAGTGCAGTGTAGAACAAAGTACACAGGTGCCAGCTAGGCAGCATTTGTATGAACTTCTTTCTTCATCATTTCCACTCATTCTCGGGGTTACTTCTGCAGCTATCCAACATTTCTTTGGCACTTCAGAAAAAAGTGCAACCACAGCTATACAGGCCTTTTTTAATAATAAAACTTAATGAGTCAAAAATCAACCTCACAACTCTTTTTAGAGAAAACCAATATTGAGCTTCACGTTGAAGTGAAGACCAGAAGAACAACAGATATCTGGGAGGTGAATTAGGAATAATTTGTATCTAATCCAAACTGGAGATTTTTTCAACCTCTTTAGCTCTTTCCACAACCAAGCCAAAGGAATCAACCAACAGGAAAAACCTGTGGTATAAGTAAGCCCTGTTCTGGCTCACCAGAGTTAATTGTACTGATACGAAGTTTGTACAAGGCATAGAGCATGGGGAAATTAACCATTTAGATCTCGGGGAATCGGCAAAAAATGCAACAAAATGCAATTTTCCACAATTATGATCCTTCTATTTTCTCCTAAAGCACAGTACTAGGAACACAGCCTTGAAGATTACACAAAGTACTTCGGATTTGTAAGATAATAATGATTATATGGTGCAGCCAGGCAGTAGGATTTTACCTATTATTACTGAGCTTAAAAGAGAGGTTCTAACTCTGCAGAAATTCACAGTCTTCTGGAGCACAGGGGCAGGCAGGAGAGCAAAAAAAAAAAAGTTTGTCACAGTTCCTAGCCTGTTTTACAGCTTCAAGTTCTAACTGCTGTCAAGATTTTTATAGACATCAAGGAACAGATAGTAAAAGACAAAAAAAATCAGAAAAACAATAAAAATTAACTACAGCGAGAGGGTCCTTTTTGCCAATACCCCTTATCATGCAACTGTGCACTAACAGTCATATTATTCTAAATCATGTGACCAGGAGAATTCCGCAGTCATTAGACAAAAACTCTCGGTAAAATCCTTGCAAGGCCTGAATTAAAAAATAAGCCGTCAAGATAAAAGCAATTGCTTTCCAAATGGCCAGGCAAAAAATGGATTGATACAACACGATAAAGCAGCTACTGCATGTAATTCGATGGCAAGTCTGTATAAAACTTAATATAGCCTCTATTGTGCCTCTTGCAGATTGTGGTCTTGATGTAACCAGCTTGTGAGTAGTGCTGGAGAAGCTGCAGTGAGGAAAGGCACTTCCAACGTGTAATTTGGTTTTGTCCTAAAATACAGACATATTGTCAGGAAATAGTAACTGTTACCAAAAATACTGCTGGAACGAAAAATACTGTGTTTTTTCCAGTGGAAATAATCTCAGGAGAAGAAAATACCAAAATAGCCCACACTAAAACACAAAGTCCCTGCAAGAAGAACGTGCCCTGATTCAGCAAAACAGGTAAGAATGTGTTCACTTCAAGGGAGTTCTGCCCAGTGGAAATCACTCATCTATTACAATTTTAAGTATGTTTATGTCCCCTTCAAGTCAGTTGGATGCATAATGCTCCACTAAATTGGGTTGCAGCAGGGAACCTTCCCCTTCCCATGGCAGTTTGGGAGCTATGGCACCAAGTATTGGGAAGACAAAGACCTGAGAACGTAATTTATGTGAAAAAAAACCAAACTGAAGATCTGTAAAGCTCTGCAACACCTTTTCCCTGCATAATTCACAGCAAGAGAGGAGCAGAGGAATGGATCATTTAAGACGGATCTGCTCGCTTGCAGATGTTGATAACCCACGGGATGTTTTGGGTTTTTGCCTTGTCCTGGTGCCAGCAGGGGGGACCAGAATCTCTTTGGACCCTCCTAGACATGGAAAACTGAAGCGCAGGGGCAGAATTTAAGGAATCAATTCTACTCCAACTCATGCTCATGTGTAGCCTCGACACAGTTCGGAGGTCCCACGCTTTGTGTCCTTCAGGTCTGAACTTCCACCGATGGCCTCAGTGTGAGGCATGAAGGGACTCTCCTGCCTCAGCAGCAGTTTGTGACCCTTCCTCAAACAAAAGCAGAACTGCTCTACTGCAAGTCTTTATAGACACGTCCTTAAATACTTACCTCAGAATCTGGATTTTCATTTTTGGCTCTTTGATCTTTTCTTTTTTTTTTTTCCTCTTTACTCATTCTGGAGTATTTAGTCTCATCCCACAACTCCTGAGTGGATGTGTTAAGAATAAAATAACAACAAGGGGTGGGATTTTCCAAAGCACTCGGCATCGGCCTGACTCCATTCTCTTTGAAGTCAGCAGGAGTTTTATTACCAACTTCAATGGGAGCAGTTAAGCCAGTGCTGCACATTGTGAACGTGCATATTCATGAAGCAAGTAGGATTTGCTAATGGGACATGGATTCAAAGGGCTGATAAGATTTTAGTGAAAAAGCTACTTGAAATAAAAATGAGTAGTTCCATGAGCACCATAACTATGAAATCCTGCTTTCCTTGAGCTTGACTGGGCACCGAGAACAGGCATGTGCTGATTGAAGTCCTTCCTGTGGGTGGGGTGCTGAGATTTGTGCTGTCTCCCAAATGGATTCACCGGCATCAAATAAAGGCCCAGCACAACATGGCAGCTTTCTCCTCAGCAGAAGTAGGGCATCTCTCTTCTACCTCTGCCTGTCTGCTCAAACCTTGAGGGAACTTGCTATTTTTGAGACTGCTACCCTCTATCAAATTCGGCTGGAGTTGGATAATGCACTTAAAAGTTGTGAGGCATATACACACAGGTATAAACACGCTCCATGTGAGCATGAAATCCACGTTTTTGCAGGATCTGCAGGAAGGCATGTTAAGACTGCTCAGAATCAAGTTCTGAGGGAATGAAAAAGATGGGTTCAGAGCAGCTGGTCAGCAAACAGCCTCGGACAGATGAACCACAACCCTCTGAGAATCTCAGCTACGGAGAAGGTGCTAAGAGAAGGGCAATCCTTGAGGAAAGAAGAAGACAACAATATGGTCCTTCACAGGAATTAGAAAAATGGTTGCTGAGATAAAAATACGTTCCAGGTAAGAAACTGACATACATAAATGTGACAAATCTGCTCAAAGTACTCAAAATGTCTAAAAAAATACAGGATTTGAGAGGGTGCAGAGTTTTTGAGCAACAGAGGCACTGCTCTCCTGGAATGCCAGGGCGTTTCCATTCTGGAAAGCCAAAGCAGCTCTGGCTGCACAAAGAAAATGAAAGGAAGCGGCAACACTGACTGGTCCCTTTGGCATCTGGGCTAAAACAACCCAAGAGGAAGACAGAGGGAGTTGGATACAGTCCCCAAACTCCTTTCATATGGGAATCCAGACTCCCAGGAACAAAGCCTGGCAATGGACCTTCCCTGCCAAGAGCAGCCCGTTGCCAGCCCAGGTGCTCACATGCACTGCCACTGCCTTTGGCACCAGGGATGTCCAAAGAAGAGGATCAATTCTCTCTCCAGCCCACAATTTCCACACCGCTGACAACTCAGAAAACAATTCAAGAGGAAATTCAAAGGATCTGTTGAAATTCCAACCAGGAAATCTGAGTGAGTGAGCATATGTAAATAGAAAGAATGAGTAGCACATAATTACATCAAATTGTTACTTAGCAAGGGAAGTAAATAACCCAAAATATGCAGAGCAAAAAATGGCAATGAATTAGAACTAATTACTTAAGGCTAATTAAAATAAGAATGGCTTGAATTGAAATATGTTAATAGCACTGAACCTGCCTTCTACCAGGGAATTTCAATAAAAGTGATAATGTCACTTCAACCTTCACCTGACAGGGGTGGAAAGTTGGGATTTGGAGCTCATGGCTGCTTTGCGGTACTGACCACAGCAATGCATTATTTATGATGGAATGGGCTGGATTTTTCTGGCAGGTGCAGGTCTCCTGGTCACGGGTAGAAAGAGTTTTTCTTGGATAATGGATGTGAAGTGGAGAAAATACTGTGACAGGCAAAAGCTAAATCCCTCGAAGGCTAATAGATCCTCAGGTACCTCTCCATGCTGGGAAATGCTACGGTTGAGGAGAGTAAAAGAGAAAGGCGTGGAGATAATGAGATCACAAAGAAGGAAAGAGAAAGAGGGAACAAGAGAGACCGAGGGAGCGAGGAATGAAACAGATATGGAAAGCTTAGAGCCATGACAAATCATCACCAGCTTCAATTACACGAGCCTGCTAGGCTATGAAATCTGCTAAAGGTCACTGGGTTCCTGTCTTTGCAACTAAAAACCAAGTGGCTTCGCCGGTTCCACCCCACAGCCCGACTGTCTGGTGGGAGTGTCCAGGGACCAGCGGCCTTGCTGATGGCTGAAGATACCTGCACAGGCTGCAGGGCACTAACAAGCTGGCCCAGAGAGCACGGACAGCCCCAGATAGGAGATGAACGAGTCAGAGCCATGCACCGACTCCCAGCCCTTTGCCAGCACACCAAAGTGCTCCTGTGGCAGCAACTCAAGCCCTACCAGAGAGCAAGGGGAAACCTCAAGCAGCAGCAAAGCCTGGTTCGGCATCTTCTTGCCATGCCACAGAGCCCAGCTTGTGCTCCACCACCACCTTGTGCAGGCTTATGCCCCAAGACACCCTCAGCCATAGCCACGGATCCCAGTAGACTTGGATCCCTGCTGGGCACAGACACAACTGGTTCAGTGCCAGCATCTGCACGGAGAAATCCTGATCTTCTGCCACAAGCAGAGAGTGCCCTGGCTGTGCACCAAGCTCTGGGCTCACCCCTTGGTGCTGAGCTGGGCACAAAGCTCCCCCTGCTCCTCGAGGAGCCGAGCTGTTAGTTGTGTTTACTGCCTCATTCTTTCCAGTCCCTCTGGTTCACACTGGAGGTGAAAACCTCTTAACCCTCTCGCGGCCCTGGGATTCCCATAAAAACCATGAGCTCCTCATCCCAGCACTCTGCATGAACAGGGGTCACAGAGAGGATGGAGGGTGGGATATGGCAGCAATGCGGCCTTTCCACTTTCACTCCAGCTCCTGGGCTGGCTTTTGAGCCAACTGAAGGAAAAGCTGGTGCCAGGCTTGCTGCCAGCTGATGAATCCAACTGGATTCATCTTGGAGCTGTGCATCTGAGAAAGCTCTAAAGCCCAAGCACGGCTGGGTTCTGCCCAGCAGGTACAGGACGCTGTGAAACATCAGAGAGGTGCTGCAGCTCCAGAGGCGCTGCTCTGTCCGTGACAGCCTTCCCAGCACGGACCAGCTGCTGGGGCTGGACTGCAAAGCCAGTCAGTACCGAGAGCACAGACTGACTCTGAGGCAATGGTAACAAGCCTTGGGTTGACTGCCTGAACTACAGGCTGTCACCTACTGATGACCACCTCCTCAGAGCTCCATTTATACCGAATGCCAGCCAGGGTGGGTGATGGTGGGACACGCCCTCGGAAAATGTCACTGTACTGAGTACCAGGGCTCTACCTGGAGCATGCTGGTGGTTGTAATATTATTTCTGTTTCTCCAGTCTCCTTCAGAAGGAAAAACATCCCTTAAGAGAACCAGAGTTCAGACTTGCTGCTCCTCCTGTGCATGGAGGAGCTGTGGCAGGCCAGGAACAGGTTCCCTGAGCCTGCTGCCAAGATCCTGACATCACTGTCACTGCCCTGCCTGACCCTCTGCCTTCCAGGGAGGGAAGCCGTGGCAGTGGTGAGGACGCTGCCTCGGCAGACACAAGCAGTCGGCTGAAAGACATTTCCTCTTTGTTTCTCTGCTCGGTGTAATGAATCCTGCCTCCCACTCAGATCTGCTAAGTAAGAGGAGTTACTGTGAGTAATCCCCACTTCGGCGTCTTCGGCTGTAATCGCAGAGAAATCACATTAGCTTTTTTTTCTAGGACAAGGAGAAATTCATCAAATTGCAATCCGGGGAGAGCACACACAAGAGAGAGAGAGAGAACGCCAACAACACACACGTACCCTGCAAAAAAATCCCGGAGTTGACATTTACATTTCAAACACTTATAACAGCTAAACAAATAACAGTAATTATACTATTTGCATACTTTGTTAAATAATTGTTTGTTAGGTAAAGGCAGCCTCTGTGCGTGTGTGTGTGTGCAAGGAGCAGATGCCTGGAACCCCAGGAAGCAGAACAGCTGCTGCTTCCCTTCCCAGGTGACCCGTTTGCTTTACAAAATGGTGACAAGTGACCCAAAGCACTGGCCGGGGGGTGCTGGATGTGCTGATATATGGGGCACAGAGGCACGGGGCAGGACGCTCTCGGCTGAGGAGGACGAGGACCACGAGCTGTCACCCTGCTGCTCAGCACCCACATCACCCTCCTGGGCACATGGAGAAGCTGAGTGCTCCGCACATGAGCACCAGCACTGGACAAGGTGAAGCTCCCCTGCTCTGAGCATGAATCTAGGATTGCAGAAACACTGCCAAGAAGGAGAGCCGTGGAAGGAAGCAGGGGAAGGCACAAAAGCTGGACAGAGGGAGGCTCCCCACTTTGCAGCACCACACGCTGAACACCCCTCTGACGATGATGCCTGACTCAGAGCCCACAGTCCGCCTCCTGGCTGGTGATTTCCCTTTGCTCCTGCAAAAGCATCTCAGCTTTCATCCCTTTCTGCTCAGCTCCTCGGGCAGACAGCTAATTGAAGGGTTTTTCTTTCATTTCTAGTACAGAAAACCCAGTAAATGCCTTTTAATCTGCCCAGCTTTCCCCATGATTGGCTCTGTCTATCCGCTCACCACTCCTATCCTGTTGGTTTTTTTTTTTTAATAGACTTGAATGATGCAAACTGGTGGAGAGAGGAGAAGCCTTCTGCCTCTCCTCACATGGTCAGAAAAGGTGGAGCGGAGCCAGAGCCACTGCATCTTTTCACACCTGGCTGGAACCAGGTCAGGCAGCTAATGCATTTCTCAGGCTCAGTGGCTACTTGTTGGAGACACACAAATGCTGCTCGGCTGCTTGAGTGCTGGAGGCTGGGAGAAAAAATTCCAGCAAGAGACATATGTGTCAGAAGGCTGAGAGGGATGTGGTGCCAGGAAAGGGAAAAGTGATGCGTACAGAGAGCTCGGCTCTGTGCAACAGGAAGAGATGCAGGTTGAATAAAAGGCTCCGTGACTTTGAAACTGCCCCTCACAGCACCAATTAAGAGTGGAGGGTTCATTAACCCTAAGAGCGAGTGCTCGTGCCCTGTTCCTGGGTGAAATCCCAGCTCCAGAGGTTAAAACTGTCCATGTGGGTCCCTTACTCTGGGAGCAAACTCGTGTTCACTCTGAGCCCCCCGCCCAGTTTGTCCCACCAAGCAACAGCAGGAAAGTCGCAGTCCCAAGGAGGAACCCAGACGTTCGCTGGCTCTGATCTGTGCAGCTCAGATTTTTAAGTGTACAACTAAGGGCATCCCATGGGGCTGGGGAAGAGAAATGCTCCAAAATAACCATTCTCCCCTCAGAACACTTTCACTGGAAACGTTTATATTTACCCTTCAGAAAAAACTTTTTCCTGATTTTTTTCCTTTAAGTTGAAAGAACGTTTTCCAGTTCAACTCATGTTCTTTCAAGTAGAAATGTTCAGTTTTCTTTAATGACTCCTTTCTCCCCCACTACTCTGCTTTTTACTTAGAGTTTAAAAAAAAAGAGATGAGGAAAGGAAAACTAACAAAACCAGAGTGAAATTTTTTACATGAGTTTCAAATAACTTGAAAAAAATTACTTTTTTTTTTTTAAGCTTTATGAGTGATTTTGAAGGATGCAAGAGCTTTAAGCAAACTTTTTTATGTAGGTCAAAAAAACTTTTTCCCAGGATTAAAAAAAAAAGCCTAAACAAAAACCCTTAATGTGGGTGAAACCATTTGGACCAGCTCTATAGAAAAGCTTTGCCCCAACTGCTTGTGCAAAAAAAATCATAGAATTATAAAGTCATAGAAGAGTTTGGGTTGGAAGGGACCTTTAAAGGTCACCTAGTCCAAACCCCCTGCCATGGGCAGGGACACCTTCCACTATCCCAGGTTGCTCAAAGCCCCATCCAACCTGGCCTTGGACACTTCCAGGGATGGGGCAGCCACAGCTCCTCCAGGCAACCTGTGCTGGTGTTTCACCACCCTCTTTCCAAAAAACTTCCCTTTGTCTAATTCAAATTGACCCTCTTTTAGTTTAAAACCATCACACCCCTTGTCCTATCGCAGCAGACCCTGCTAAAACGTTTGTCCCCATCTTTCCCATAAAAAATAATAGTGAGCCACTAAGGTAAATTTCTTTTAAGCTTTTTGCCTTGATGGACTTGCTGGGGAACGCTGCCCTCAGCATGAGACAAGGTCCCCGTGAAGGCAGGAGCAGGTGGAGAGGATTTGGGCTGCCAGGAACAGGGAGTGAGAGCTCAGAGCTGCTCGGGGTGGCTGAGCGCGGCGCTGACCGAAGGCAGCGGGGTGCAACCATGGTTTGATGGCAGGACCCTGTGCGTGCCTGCTGCTCTGGGATGCCACCATCCCAATTCGGTGAAGCAAGGGAGCCCAAGCTGACAAAACCACAAGGAGCAGAGTTGGGAGCCGAGTGGGGACACGGCTGCAGGTCACTGATGCTGCAGAGAGCAAGGCTGGCCTCGAGCAGGGCTAAAAGGGTTGACCCCGATGCTCGGTCCTAACACCATCATCTCGAGGGAGATTTGGCAGTGTGAGCTGGGTCAAGGCAAGAGTCAGAACCATCCCCACAGCATACAGTGTTAGGGGGCCTGTGTCAGAGCAGGGAGCCTTGGGAAGTACGCTTGGTTTAGGACAAAATGGCAAAAAATCAGGGAGAAAAGAAGTGCGATTCCTGCCTCCCTTTAAATAATAATTACAAAAAGGAGCTCATGGAAACGGACACATCTTCCTTCAAAAGATATTTAACACTTCATTTTGCTTCGTCCTCTTTCGAATACTTCTTACAAAATACAAAGGCTTTAAACAAAAGGTCATTAAGAGATAAAGAACTGAAGCTCTTCTTGCAAGAATGAAAGGAGAAGGCATCTTGACATTTTTAAGGGGTTTTTTTCCCCCCTCTTTTCCAAACTGAAAATTAATCAACATTGATTTGATTTCACACACATAAGCCTGTTTCGTGGAAGTGGCATTTGCTGACAGAGAGCTGTTTCGACAAGAAAATTCCAGCCAGAGGAGCACACAATATGCTGCACACCATTAGGGTACACAAGCTGCAAGGACACTGGTCTCCCAGGGTCCATAATAAATCCTATCCTTTTTCTGGGTCAAGAAACTCGTAGCTGTCTGGAGGTTATGCTAACACGCCGGGGTTTGGGGACTGATGTTGAGATCTGAGGAATTCCTGTTGCCTGGAATAGAAACAATGAAATTGTTCCAAGGCACCATTTATTCCCAGGTGCCTGCAAGCTGTCATTCCCAGGGACGATGAACAATTTGAGAAGATCTAATGTCTTCAGGAATAATTCAGGAAGACAGAATTCATTCAGGTCCCCGGGTCAATAATGAATGGGACTCGTGTGAGTCAGACGAGGACAGAGGGGACCCGACCAGCAGCTCTCCAAAACCAGGTGAGCTTGTGCAGCCACGCAAGGCAAAGACAAAGGCTTTGAGCAGCTGGGACTGCAGGCCACACGTGCTCCAGAGGGGCTGGGTGGGAGCAGTGAGGACCAAGGGATGCAGTAGCCCTGGGGCTGGCACGTACAGGCCAACAGGGGGATGCTGCTCTGCCAGCATATTAAGGACCAACATAGCCTTGAGCCTTGTGCTGCTCCAGCACCCCAGTTCCCCCCAATAAATGCCTGCTTTATCTTGCCTGATTTCACCAGTCAGTCACTTCTAGTTAAGGACTAGACAGGAATTCTCTAACAGGGTGCAAACAAGCAGTGCTACGAACAGTGAGGTATTGCCCCTTAGGTATTTGACAAAGAGCTGTGAGACGTCCTGAATGTGCCACAGCCTCCACCTGCAATGGAGGGTCAGAGGTGGGATGAGGAAGGGACAGCACGGAAAGAATCACAGGATCATTAAGGTTGGAAAAGACCACCCTGACCACCAGACCCTATCACAAAGAAACTACCCACTTCTCCATAGGACACATTAAGCCTGGGTACCAGAAGCAGTCCTGCTTCCCTGCAGCACTGCCCTGCATCCTGTCCTGGCTGGCATTCACTTTCCTGCTGGCATTCCACCACTTTGGAATGCTGTGGGTCCCTGTGTCTGTGTCAGGGAGCAGAGAAAATGGCAAGGGAAAAGCAAACAAAGTGAATGAGAAAAGCATAACAAACCCAGCAGAAAAGTCCTCCCACGCCACTCTGTGCTTTCAAGTAAATGAGGCTAATTAACTAATTGCCTAAATTATTAGGGCTATTTTTACCCTTGTATGAAGGCCTGGCTTTATTGCCAACTTCTTAAGACTCAGCACTGAACTCTCAACTCATCAGGAAGTTAATGAATCAAAGCCCCTGGAGAGGGGACCCTCAGGGCTGAGCAGCTGCCAGGCCAGGGCTGGGTCGGGGCTCAGGTGGGCACCTCTGCAGCACGGAGGGAGCATCTGCAGCGAAAAACAATGCTGTTTAACACAGAAGTTCAGAGCTATTTGCTGAAATCTCACCTGCACCTGAATCTGCCCCCACTAAAGGATTTCTCTCCATCAGTTTTCCACTGCAGCCAAGATGATAGAGGCTGATTTGGAAGACGGGTTTCACATCTGGGCGAGAGAACGGGACGACTGATGGCTGCACGCCAGCCCTGGCTCCATGGAAGTCCATCAGCTCTCCTGGGCAGACCCAGAGTAACCTTGGACAACTGGACCGCCCTCCACAAAAGGAAAGGGCTGATCCACCTGCTGGGACCTCGACTGACCACACTCATCGCCCCAGACATGCAGCCTCCAGGCAGGAATCTGATGTGGCAGGAGATCGCTTCTGCTTTGAGAAAATGCTGTTTTCTTGGGGTTTGAGGGATTTTCTCCACAAAGAAAACAAGATATTTTCTCCTCTTCAGCTAAAATGCCAACGTCTTAGCTCCCTGGTGGCAATCTCAGTTAACTCCATTACAGTTCCCCAGCCATTCTGGCTGAAGAGCTCGTCCCCTCAGGAGCCAGAAGACTGATAGCCCTCCTTTTCTGTAACAAATCTCACCTAGCAGCTCTAATGAGGTGACATTTGAAGCCTGGCTCTTCTCTCAAGACACAAGCACACAGCAGTTTGGGGTGGCAAGTCTCTTCCGGGCACGTCACCGAGGAGAAGGGCAGGTGACAGTCTGCTGTCCTTTGGATGCAGGAGTGAGCTCCCCCCTGAGTTATCTCCAAGATTATCTTCAGTGCTGGACCAGCCACGGCTTGGTGGGGCTGAGCCCTGGAGACCTTCAAGGACGGAGATCTCACAGCCTCTCTGGCCATCTCTTGTGGAGCTGTGCCACACTGTTAGTGCACATCTCCTTCCACATGCCCAGCCTGAGCTCCCCAAGCTGCCTGTGTGCCCTCTGCCCTCCTGTGAGGCTGCCTGCTGCTCTTGGGAAGAGTTTGGCTCTATCACCTTTGAAAGCTCTGTCCAAGCAGCTGTAGTTGCTCGATGCTGCCTTTCCAACCTGGATCCTGAGGTCTGGCAGGATGAGGAGTCTTTGGATGCCCTGAAATGCTGGTCTGGCAGTGCTGGGGAAGGGAACCAGCAGTTCACACCAAGCCATATCAAGTCAGCCACAGACTTCCTCGGGTCAGCTCCACCCAGGCACTTGTGCCTCCAAACAGGGCTCCTGACCCCTCACAACTGTTTTGGTGAAGGTCAGCAACACCAAAGGGTCAGTGAGGAAGGAGGACCAGATGGCAACCACTGCTCTTCTCAGCAACACACGAAGGGCACCTCACAGCTCTGTTATCAAGGAAATACGACTCACCACAATCTTTTGGTATCTGTCTTTCTACCTGCAGGCCTTCTCCCCAAACTCTGGCCACCTTGCTTGCTGAAGACCCCGTTTTGGTTGGAGCTAGCCAGCTTTTGCTGTTGAAAACACCATGTTTGCCTAGTCCAGAGTGGAACCTCTGTTAGATCAGGCTCTTTTATCTTAGAAAAGATGAATACTTTCTCCTGTCTTGTCAGGGAAGCACAGAGAGCCGTTGTTCCAAAGTTTTGTAAATACAAAACAGAGACTGTGGTCCCTGGGGTGACTTGGCAGGAAACTTCACCATTTTCAAGGGCCTTCCTGCGTGTGAAATGGAAAGAGCAATGCTGCCTTGTAGCTCCCTGCTTGCAATGCACTTAGAAATTCTTGAATATCTGGCACAAGACATGCTGTATTATCTCCTACCTCATCTCCTGTGTATAAAGCTGGCAGCCTGGTCAGGGGAATTATTCCAGATTTGTGCTGTCCAGAAAACAGCCTGACAGGAAGATCTGCAAGTCACGTCTCCCTGCTCAGTGCCATCTCCTGCCCCACTGCTCAGGAACCTACTAGGGATGATGAAATTTGGGCTCTCCACCCTGGGAGAGGGTTGGCAGTCCCAAGCCAGGAACTGGCAGGCACTTCTCCCTGCCTGGTGCCAGCTCCAAGGGCTGCTCGCTGCCTGTTCCCATCACTCTCAATGTTCCCATCAAGACACCACCACCTCAGCCACCACTGCAGAGAAACCAAATGCTGCCCATTCCCCCCACACTCAGGGACCAGCAGCGAAACTGGGAGCCCAAGAGAGGTCAGTCCTGCTGCAATATTTACAACACAGGAGAACACCCTGGTTTCTTCATTACCCCCAAGCTCTTGTAACAGTGAAGATGATGTTAGGACACAGCTATTTCCCTACTGCCCTGGCACAGGTCCTGCTGGAGGTATTGGGGCAAAACGAGTAAAAGTCTGATTTCAATTTACCCAGTTCCTCTTCTCAGCACATTTGCAAGTCAGATTAAATTTCCCAGGCTTGCCTTCCGCATATTTTATCCACTAACATATTTGCATAGATTTAAATACAATACAAAGCTGCAGACACCATCAAAAGAGGCTAGAGAGGAAAGGGCAGGAGAAGCTTGTCCTTTTCCTTTAGGCTTTTGGAAGACTCTGTTCTGAGAGGTCGGAGAAGGGGCCGGAGCTGTGCCAGTCCCTCACCTGAGCAAGCACTGCTTGGAGGGACAGGCAGGAGCCATGGAGACTTCCACAGGTGGGTTCAGGGCAGGGATTGGCACTGGTGATGCTGGGACAGAGCTTTCAGTGACCTCAACCCATGCCAGTATCACCTGAGAGAGCAGGATGTCAGCTCCGAACTTGCTACAGGGCATCTCTCCAGAAAGTGGAGAAATCCCTTGGATAACGCAGAGGTTTCATGGGAATGTCCCACTGGTGGAAGAGAGCATTTCCCAGGAGGTCTCTGCACAGGTACAGGTAAGGCACAGCTTAAACACACACTGGACAAAGAGAAGCACCACATTAGATGATGAAATCCCCCATGTACCTGCAGGAAGTGGAGAATAGATCCTGCTCACCAGAGCTGTGAAACAAATTCACCTGTTGCAGCAACTAATCCTTTTTTTTTTTTTTTTTTTTACTAACAGAGAGTGGCAGAGCTGTGCACACAGAAATCCTGTCTGAAATGAATCCCTGATAAAGAGGAAGCCAAGTTGAAAGGTGAGTTTTACTACCTGCCAAGGCTTTAGGTTTTTAAAGGCTCTCTTGTGGAATTACTGTATTAGCAGGCTATTACAGGTATAGATATCAAACTGCTATGCACAGCAAGAAAAATCATGGAAGTTTTGAGATGGGAAGGAAACACATGGAAAAATGAGGCAGAAGAGGGCAAGAGGGGGAGAGAGGAGAAGCAGTGATGTGCAGAGGGGAGGGAGGCTGGTAAATGATGGAGGAGATAGTGGAAAGGGGGTGAAGAAGAGAGCAATGAGCAGTAGTGTTGGAAGAATAGAGAAAGATAAAAAGAGGAGGAGAAAGGAAAAAAGAGATAAATGAGGGCAAAGACCAACTCATCATTTTGCAATTCCACCCCGGTGGAGAGGAAAATTGATGTCTGGAGCTTTTTTATGGCCAACCTCCTGGGCATGGGACAAAAGACAAGTTATTACCCAACCCCAGGTCAGGTCTGCAGCCTGCCAGCTGCCTAGACACACTCAGAGAGCCCAGGAGAGCTGTAAATCAAGGAGGCCAAAGAGATCACAGGGAGGCTGGGACCAGGCACGGCAGTGAGCTCAGCAGAGGCAATACAACCACAGGAGAGGAGCGAGCCCAGGAGCGACACGGGCAGACGAGGAGTGCCCAGCTCAGAGGGCTCTGCTCATCTCTCCTTCACGCCATTCCTAAGGACAGCGCTCCCCCAGAGATGCAAGTCCCCCTGCACTTCCTCCTGATTTCTCTTCCTATTGATTTCCAAGCCCTGAATACCATTTATTTTTGCTTGCTTGATTCACTCATTCATTGAATAAAGGCTTCATCACTATTATTATTATTATCTCCGTCATTGGGCTCCTCATCACACATTACATTATTTGCATTGCAGAGCTGGAAGATTTCAGGTTGAGGCAGGAAATTTGTGCGAGTTGTTATTACTGCAATCAGATGAAGTGAGAATTGGATCGGCGGAGGCTGCCAGAGCACAGCTCTCCCAGCAGGACACCGAGGCTCTGCCCAATCAGGGGAAGCTCCTGTCTCAATGTGCAGGTCCCACCAGCAATTTTGGACTTGCCTTTGGTGTCCCACCTCTCCCTCCCATCCCACCTCCCAGCCCTGCCAGCTGCCGGCAGAGAAACGGAGAAACGCATCGGTACGGGAGGGCGAGGAATCAGAAAGGACTTGGCGAGATTGCACATTTTCTGCCTTGCTGATGGTATTTATTAGACAACAGAAAATAGCTATTTTACCATCTGCCTCGTAGAAAAAAAAAAAAAACCCTCATTAAATTAATGGAATGTGCAGCTGCTGAACAGAGTGTTCCTCTCACGGCCGCCTCCCCATCAGCCCAGCACTTGCTGGAGCAGGGAATCGGGCTGCCAAAAGGAGCTGTGGCTAACTCAGGCTCGTGCGGTGGGAGAGGAGGGACAGACGGACAGCCCCCTGCTCCTCCCAGCCCTGAGGTTGTGCCAGGGGGCCTACAAGTGCCCTGGTGCTGTGCAGGGTGCAAGGGCTGCTTTGCTTGTCATTTTATGGAGCAGAGGGTCCATCCCCTCCCTGCACACACCCCTGCTGGGCCTCAGCCCGTGAAGGGAGCCAGAGGGGTCTGCTCAGCAGGCAGAAAGTGCCTCTTTTTGCCTCAACAGAGCGTGATCCAGACTCCAGCTTGAGGAGATCAGTGTTGCCCAATGTCATTTGCTGAGCAGGGCAGGGTTTGCAGGCAAGTAAAGTCGCAATTTCCCGGCCTCTGCCACCTCAACATGACCTAGTCAATCCATCCCCATCATCCATCTCTACATCTCAGAGTTCCACTGAGCTGATGTTTGCCCTGTGGAGGTGTTCAGCTGGGATCACCAAACCAAGGAAGCCTCAAGCCTGGCTGACTGCAGAGCCCAGACGTAAGCCTTTGTTTTGGCTGAGAACTGACCAAAAATCACGAGCCCAGTCCCTTCCCAATCCCAGCAAGACAGGCGCACCACAAACCCAAGGTCCTGAATGATTTTAATGATGCTGATGGAGAGAGAACAGCAGCCTGTGTTACCCATCCACTTCTGCTGAACAGCACTGAAGGGGTTTATGCAAACCTTTTCTTCTGATACTTGGTGGAGCCTGGGCAGTGTTTGATGCTGAAGTGATTTCCAAAATCCCATATTACACAGGGCTTTGAGGAGCAGATCCACCAGTTTGCATTGCTGAATTCTCCCAGAGGTACGAAGATACCAAAACGTGCTGCCTCGGCTCCCTGCCTCACCACTTCTCCATGAGTAACACCTGAAGAGTTTTATCTACAACTGCTTTGGGCCCAGCAGTTCTTCTCCTAAGGAAATCAAATCCTTTGTTAGTTGCCTCAGCACTGACGATGTTTCAGGATCGCTGCAGCACAATCCATATTTAATTCTCAATTGTGTTTTCTGCTGCTAACCCCTCTGCTAATGCCGGGGAGCTCCCGGTGCCTGCACTGCTCCTCTGAAGCTGCAATCCCTTCCCTGCTGCCCTCTCCTTCTCTTTCTAGGAGGCTTTTCTATATAGATTTTTCACCTAGGTGAGTTTTCACCCGTCTTTTGCAGGAAATTTGTTCTCTTAAACTTGCTCCTTCAGCATTTACGAAGCACCTGCTTTCGGGGAAAGCTGACCTTGGGAGGCAGGTCCAGCTGCAAAGAGGTTTCCCCCACTGTGTCTGTGGTGGGAGCAGGAGATGGCCCCCTGGATTTCAGCATGCAAAGGGAAGGTACAGGACTACAGCATGTCGAATCACCTCACGCTGAAATAAATCCTGACATAATAAACCCTAATGCCGCCAAAGAAACTATTACAGTCAGTTACAAAAATAATCCACATTGAAAATACCTCTCTCCAGTGGAATAACATGGCTCTAGAGGATCAGTTCCAGTCAAAGACGATCATTTCATGTTTACCCAACAGATGAGGGCAGCTCCAAAAGTCAAATGTTTCTCGCCAAAAAAGCTCTGCTCAAGTGAGATTTTGCCACCTCTCATCAAAGAGTTGCTTTTAAAAGCGATGAGCACGTACAAAAGGGAAGACCATGAAAGGCAGAGATCAAATCAAAGTCCAGAAGGCTGCTCTGACTCTCTCTTACACCACTGCCTTCAGTCCTGTCAATCCAATCAATTTGCAGCAGCAAGGGCAGAACAAACACCAACCTGATTGCTTCTCTAGCAAAAATTTCCGGGTTTTCAGAGGCTAATGGCAAAATTTCTCCTCGCCTTTGCCTGCGTTGCTGCTGGTCTTGGGGATTTGAAGGCAGAACAATGTCTGCAAGTCGCTGATTTTATCTACAGCATCAGTTGGTTGTGTTTTCAGGGCTGTAGGTGTCTTGGAACGTGTGGATCTGGCCAGTGGTGTGTGCATGCTGCCTTGGGCAATCGTGGCAGTGCTACTGTCTCAGAGGAACCTGTGAGACAGGACCTCAGGCTGCTGAGCTTCCTGCTGGAGAGGGTGGTTTAGAAAGCAGGTTAGCCAGAAAGACATGGCAGATTAGCAAAAAAACAGGGGCTGTCATTTTTTCCTTGGAAAAACATTTGCTTTCTTAGGAAAAAAAAAAAACCTAATTTCATGGAAACAAACAAACAAACAAACACACACCCCCAAGTTCCTTTAATTAAAACTTGCAGCCTGTCACAGGGAATTTTGATAAAAACGTTGACATTTTGCAAAGTTGCCCTCGGACAAATCATGAGCACTGAAAGCTCTGAGACGGGGACACTGTGGAAAGTGACTCTGCGCATGCCAGAGCGTTCGGGAAGGACATTTGTCTTCCTGCAGTCAGGTGTGTTGGTAATTCCGTGATGTTTCTCATGTGTTTGTCCTTCCCATACCCACGTGCAATCTGCACTGCACGGGGGCTGTGGCAGGACCGTGGGAAGGCCGAGAGAAGGTCGTGTGGTTGCACACAGGGAAAACGCAGCGTGCCCCGGGCAGGGCTGCGCACGCACGGCTCTGCAGGCTCCGGGCGTTGTTCGCAAAGGGGGGACTTTGTGCCCGTGTGTCTCCTGCTGCCGGCACAGACATGGAGCTGCATCACTTCACAGAGCCCAGCACGTATTTTTACAGTGGCCCAGGGTCAGGGACGCTGGCTGGGATAGCGAGAGGTGAGGGACAGCTCCGAGATTTCGGGCTACTCGTTTCTTCCGTGGGAATCTGTGGAGCCGCAGGTTGACGCAGCGCCCGCAGGTCTCCAGGACACCTCCAGTGCTCAGGGCCTCACACAGCAGGGTGCTTCCACCTCGTGAGTCAGAAACGCAGGTGCTGAGGCTCTCTCCTGCTTATGAACGTTGTGATACATCACCCCGGCTCAGGTCTCAGCTGCAGGCAGCAGCCTTTGCACGGGCCCTGCTCACGCACACACGGACCCACGGCCACCTCCATCATCCACGGAGGAAAACCTGAAGAGACAGATAGGGAGGAAGCACCTCATCCTCCAGGTCTGCCCTGGGGTGATGCCCACGTGAGGAGTCGCTGCTTTTGAATACCACAGGTCTCATCTCAGCATCATTTCCCGTTGCTCCGTCCCCCTGCTTCTCCCATGCTTATGGGAGCACTCAGTTCACACTCACGGATCTGAGCATCCCCGGATGATTAAAGGAAGCACTGCCTTTTAAATCGCTCTGATTGGGGTTGACGGCTGTGTGGAATTGGACACTTGGCTCTAATGATGTGTGAAAATTTCCCTGCCGTGACCCGTGGTTCCAGCTGTGGAAAATAAGGAGAAAGGTGGAGGAGGGGCATTAAAAAACCCCTTCGGTGGGAGTCCCAGATCAGACAGAGGTTTGTCACTCAGGACAGTCCCTCTGGGGCTCTGCTCAATGCCTGTATGTGGCTGGGAGAGGCGGCCCTACTTCACAGAACTGGCGGGGATGTGTGTAAATATGGCACCAGTGGCAGTGGACAAACTGGGGACCTGGTCTGGTGCAGGCCAGCGTGACCAAAGCATCTGAGCCACACTGGAAACTCCCTCCCAGGCAAGGAATGCCTGCCAGTTTCATGGGTGGGCTCCATCCTGGCTCTGGCTGGTCCCTCAGTATTCCCATGCTGGCGCTGGCGGGGGGATTATCCGAGACAGAGGTGTTGCTGGTGTGTGCAGGCTGCCACGGCACAGCCGTGCTGCTGGAGCATTGCTCCGGGCTGTGACTCCTCTGGACGAGACTGTGGCGAGCTGGATCCAGCCCCAGGGGCGGGCAGACGTGACCCAGCCTGCAGCACAGCACGGTGGCTTCAGTCAAGTCCCACGAGCATGGTAAGAATCGCCTCAGCGAGCACACCCCGCTGTCCCTGACCACAGCGGACACCAGCTGACACCTCCTGGGGTTAGTCTCCAGCACTGCTGCTGCCGGGGGACCAGCCAGCAGATCTCTGCACAAAGCCAACGTCAGCCCAGCCCGTTCAATGCCTTCTGTCCCCACCACCTTCCCCCATTATTAAATCCCTAATGACACCTGAATTCAAAGCAAATCTGGCCATATGCAGTCTAATCCTTCCTCTCCAGACAAACTGGCTTCTTAGAGGCCCTCCTCGCTGAGATTCCCTGTTCTGTGGCACAGGGGAATGTCCAAGTGGGCTCTAAAACAAAGGCTGAGTTTCCTCAGGCTCGGATGGGGCTAAACAGAGGCACGGGGGGAGGCCGGGCAAGGGCTGGAGGTGTCCTGCAGCGAGTGACCCTCAATGTGACATTGATGGCTCTTAATTCCTAAGCCTGCTTTGGAAGGATTTCAGTAGATCCTATTTAATCACTGCAGCCTCTTCATCTCCCCTGTCTCAGCTCAGGGTAATGTTATGCATTCTCCTCCACCGGTTTCCTCCAAGAACTGGCCACCCTCCTCTCCCTCCAGGGATCCCCAGCATGGGGCCACCAAGCCCTTCACCCGCTTCACAGTGCGGGGCTGCTACAGCCACAGCTGCCCTTGGCCTGTTTACTGCCACACAGCTCGAACAGCATTTGCCTAATTTCCTGTGTCCGTGGGAGGACTCGCTGTCGCGCTAACGAGGGGCACAGCTCCCTGCAGGTGCACCCACCACCTCCCCACAACGGGGCTGCGCCGTGCACAGCATTAAACATTTAAGCGCTTGTCAAAACGTTGTAACTGGTTTTTTTGTCTTGTTCCATTAGCTCCATTTCCAAAGGCCGCCACCGGAACCAGTGAACATTTATTTCTATTGAATCCAGCTTAGAAGTTATGATCTGAGGAAGCAGGAGACAGGACAGTATGTTCCGCGGCACCGGCTTTTCCCCACCACCGCTCAGCTGAGGCACGTTGGCCTTTGAAATATCATTTTTATTCCTACCTCAGAAAAACTAAAATAAAGAGATTGACTCTTCCACCTGCTTGATTTGCTTCTGCTGGTTAAATAACGTACATAAGTATCAGTCAGGTGGCTGCCCTGTGTAAGTTCTGGGGCTGTGTGTTTCAACGCCCTGCACTGTTTGTGGTACCGGCCGCGGGAGCTGAATTTCCTCCCCAGGTGCAAAATAAAGTGCTGTTATTACATGATTTTCCTGTTGCTAGAGAGGCACACACATGAATCTTCCTCCCTCGCTGCCTGTGCATGAACAATGTCTTATTATGCAAATACTATGAGTATTAGACAAAAAGCCCTGAAGAAAGCCAGTGGAGCCAGCAGTTCAGAGGGAGTGAAGCACGGGCAGGGAGGGCTGTGGGGATCGATGGTCCCCAGGGTTGCTTTAGGTTCACTTTATCAGCAGGAAGCACAGAGCAAGAGGGAGTTGCATGGGGCTGGGGACACCTGCAGACCCCAGGGGCATTGGGGAGATGCCCGACACACCAGCCCTCGGCCAGAGAATCCTGCACCAGGGTCACTGCAGGGCTGAGCTCCCCCAAGCAAACCCCAAGCTTGCACAAGGGAGCTGGGCTTGCTGCAGGACAGGGGACGGGACTGCCGGTGGCAGCCCTGCAGCCAACAGCCTCCCCTCCTTCAGGGTAAAAAAAAGGGAAATCTAAAGCCTTCTTAAAGACTTCCCTGCGTTTTAGTTCCTTGCTATTTAAAGACATGTGAGAGCCCAAGAGTTCCAGCCCGGCTGCCTGTGCCTGGATGCTTTGCAAAGTTGTAATCCCCGCTAGTGACATCACGGGCCGTTGCCATGGGGATGTCACAAACTCAGAGCTGTGACTTCACCGCGGCAGAGACGGGCAGCAAGGGAGGCAGTGCTTCCCAGCCACCAGTGCCTCTGGTAATTAGCAAACTGGCATGGAAAATGAGGATGAAACGCACAGGATAGGGACATAAAACCATTTTGCAAGTATGATCTATTGGAAAGCGTTCCCTCATGAGAAAGCGCCTCCTTAATGTACCCTCCGCTCTTAAATAACCCGCAAAAGGCAGGGAATAAAATAGAAATTATAGTGATTTGTTTTATTGGGCATTTCATTGAGTAATTAAGAGGATAATTATGAGATGGAACATTAAAAGGCGTTACTCTCAGCCTTCATCCTGCTTTGGAGGAGCATCCTCATAGTGAATGTGCAGCATCATCCGACATTGCCCTGTGCCAGCGCGGGTTTCCCTGCAGGGAGGAAGGCGTGCACGGATGTGGGAAAAGGTGAAAAACATCTCCCACGCGGCCTGACAGGATGCCAGAGTTCTCCCAAGAAATGCAGGGTGGGAACAGTAGGTTGCAGGGAGCAAACCCCACCTTCACAGTGTCTCTTGGCACGTGGTGTCAGGCCCTCGAGCATCGTGTGTCACGCAGGGGAGGCTGAAGGAAAAACTGGGGACAGATCGGTGTGGTGCAAAGTACTGATGGAGCACCACAGCCAAGGCAGAAGTGGCAGAGAGCTGGAAATCCAGCTGAAAGCTCAGCACAGTGGTCACCCTGTGCCAGGAGGGCAGCTCTCACCCACCCCCGTTCTAACACCTATCCCCGATTTTGTCTCCTCACCTTCATACAGAACTACCTGTTTTACTAATCCAGATCCAGACAGGACCCAGCACCATTCCAAGAGCCCTCAGTAGTCCCAGCTCAGTCTAAGCTGCCTAAGATTGCCAGTATTCCCCACAGATGAGGAAACCTTGGTGCTGGTCAACACATCCATGAAACACGTCAGTGAAACGCAGACCTGCTCAAGTCCTGAAATGTGCAGCTCCTTTCTGACCCCAGCACATCTCACTCCACCCCATTTTCCCACCGGCACAGACACACTCCAACAGAAATGTCAGGACACCAGGTCCCACCACAGGCTTCCTCTGGAGCCCACATCACATGCTGGGGACCCCAGTGCTCACATACTGCCACCTCCTAAGAGGCCCCAGGTGAAAGCCAGCCCCAGTGACAGCAGTTTGTCCACTGCAAGTCCCCAGAGGTCACTGCAGGGAGCAAACATGCCGATAGGGAAATGCAAACAGGAGTGATGGACACAGTGAAGAGAAAGAGCTTTACTGGAAGCAACGAGTCCCTCTGGACAAGCATCTATAAACACTGAGACGAGCTAATTCCCATTACTTCCTCAAACCACTTGCACAGGTGGCAAAACAAGCAACCAACCCACCCAGATAAATGAGAAACTCCAACCTGCAATGTGACAGTGCTGACCAATTGCCAGGAATTAAATAGCCCTTAAGCCCTTGTTTGTTCCAAAACATGTATTTGGGAAAGCGCGCTGGAGAAGGATGGAATGTTTTAAACTGGCCTCTGTGGCTGGAAACCCCTTTTGTCTCCCTAGGGAGACGGATGTGACAGCTATAATCCAGTTGCTGTGCTGGATTTCAGGGACAGTGGCTCATCCACGTTGAGCTCAAAGCATCAAACAACTGTCAGAAAAATCCACGTTCAGAAAGTCACCAACCCTCCCTTTTCTTGTCCTGGGAACCACAACTCCCCTCCGTACTCCCCTGCTCAGGGGAAGCAATTTCCACCCTCTTCAAAAAAGAGTAAAACCGGCTTTTTGGCTTCTGGCTGGCCCTTCCAGGCACGAGAGCAGCTCGCTGGGAGACTCGAGTGCTCAGCACAGCCCTAAAACAAGGCTCCTGTTTGAAGTGCATGGATTGAGGCTGGATTAAGAAAACCCAGGAGGAGTGCTTAGCTCCGCTCCTGCTCTAAAAAGGCTGCTCGGCAGCAGCAGCCAACGCAGCTTCATCCTGCCCAGCTCTTCGAGTGATCCCCGCGAAGCGCCCGGGAAGCGGCGATTTCGTACGCGCGGTTCCACGCGATCCGCGAGCAGGGAATGGCAGGGCACGTGCTCTGCTTCCCGACGCTGCGGGAGCACCCAGAGGGGAGCTGCTCCTCCCTGAACCGGGAGCAGGGAATGGCAGAGCCTGTGCTCTGCTTCCCAACGCTGCGGGAGCACCCAGAGCGGAGCTGCTCCTCCCGGAGGCCGCGGCAGCGCCCAGCGCTGTGCTGATCTGGTTCTCACCAAGAGGAGCAGGATCAATAACCTCCACAGGGGCACAGAAAGAACAACAGCAAACACAGGACAAAATGCCACCATTAACCCCCAGCAGAGCCTGAAGAGCCTTGCACTGCTCGGGTGCAGAGCAGGTCCCAGGCAGACACTTATCTGTGGCTTGAGACAAGTTTAGAGAATCTCTTCTGAAGTTTCCCTCTCGCAAACACCTTATTTCCCCCCCTCTAATCAATGCAACGAGCAGGCTTAGTGCAACACAAATAGGGAACAGAGGATGAAACAATTTTCCAGCCCATACCTGAAGGTGCATCCTTCTTTTCTCACCAAGCAGCGGGGAGGACGTTGCTGTCTCTCGGTAATTTTCCAACATCCTGTGTTGCAGGTAGATTTATGCACTGATCATAGTTGAAGCTGTTAAGAAAAAAGTGCAAAGAACACGGATTTTACTGTGAAGTGTAGGGCTGCTTTTCTCCCAGCTTTGCATTATCATGACTTCCTCCTTTTTTAATCTTTTTTTCTATGATTGACCATGTTTGGGGTTCAAAGCTTTAAAAATAAATCGCGGATCGTCTTTCATCTACTATGCATGAGAGAGTCAGAATCATTACATGGTTTAAGTGGATATTTTGGGAGCAACTCTGGACCAAGCAGTTCCTGCTTTAACTGGGAGCCAGAGGGATGAAGCTAATTTGCAAATAATGTTACATGCTGGTTTTGCTTGAACTCAGGGAAAAGCTGCAGTGGCTACTTGTCATTCTTTGTGAGAAATTGAACAAAATGGAAATCAGTTCACTAGTTAAAAAAAACCCACATATATATATATATATATATATAAAATCTGCAGCAGACCAATTTCTCCCGCATCAGGGGAACATCCCAGGACTGCAATTAAGCTGTGGCTCAGCACGAACCCTAGTGCTGCCTGAGCACTGAGGACAAACACACCGGCCGTGCTTTTCCTGGGAGCAGATTTTTAACTCGGTGAGCCGCGAGCTTTTCCGCAGCTCCACCTGAGCCTCTTCTTCCTCACGCAGTTCAAAAGCCAACTTTCCCCTTCAGCATCACTCACGCCTTCCCCCAGGAGCAGGGAGCTCCGGATTCTGCAGCGCTGCACCTTCCCAGGGAATCACCTATCGATGACTTTGTGGCTAATGTATACAACAGGGAGCAGAGGAGCTAATACAACGCGATTTTCCATGTTTACTGCATTATTACAGCGGTTGAATCTGCTGATTAGTTCCCATTTTTTTTTGCCGTCTCGTCCTAAGCATGCCTTTTATTTTTGCCCTGCTTATCTGCATAGAGTCATTTATTCACACGGCTGCCGTAACAGCAAGCAGGGCCAAAGCTATCGTTTCTCCTCCCTTTCACATTTTAATCTTGCAGACCTCAATCTCTGTGATACCGCTATTACTTTGTCCATATCTGATCTAACGGGAACCTGCCATTATTTTTTTTTTTCTGCCTTAAAAAGAGAAAACTTATCTGAGCAAAAGATCGTGGTGGCTGTGGCACTAATGATCCCCAGCATATCTCCTTGCAATGAATCCGGTGCTAGAACAGAGAACGTTTGTTTCCCTCCTCTCTACAGAACTGCAGGACTGACCCCTCATGCACAGGCAGCTCCCACAAATAAACAGCATTGCCCCGATCTCCCGGGGGATTCATTTCTCTGCCAACTATCTCAGTAGCTCTTCTTATTGTCTTATTTATCCAAACAGTGGAAAAACAACTCAAGTGGAGCCACTCTCCAGCAACATGACTGGTTTATTCAGATTTGCTCCCCTACAAGCTAGGAAAGCCTCTCGCCTCAGTGGTTATTAACTGAAAAGGGAGTGGGGAAATTTCCTGTAATATGAACATTAGCAGAAAAAATGCTCTTCCTTCCTGTTCTTTGAAGATCATGGCAAGACATTTTGCCCCCTGGGCTCCCTAATGCTCCCCAGCTCCCAGCTCTTGCCCCAACTGGAGACCATCCACTGAAGCACCAAGCCAAGATGCTCTGCATATGCCAACCACACCAGCCAGAAAGGATTTACTTGGGAGAGGCTGGGAGACAAAATAAGGAATCCCTCTACTCCCTTCTCCTGCATCCTGAGGTTTTGCAAACAGCGGTTGCTCACTCAACGTTCTCACTCCATGTCCACAAGCTGCACCATCACTCTGTGGTTTCTACCTACGCCTTGCTCTTCACCTCTGCTTGCAGTCCAGAGACCTCCACGTGCCCCCCCTACTCCCAGGAATATTATAAATAAATCAGGGGCCATGTTCAGCTCTTGGCCTGTGATGCAAGCAGGGACATGGAACTGCTTCAAAGACACACGGCACTGGCAGGGTACAGGATCCTGCCTCTGCCCTGTCCAGGATTTACACAGATGAGATTTGTGGAAATCAGAACAAGCCCTTCCCCACATCCTCTGCTGATTTGGAGAATCCCTTGCTCACGGAGCTCCCAGCTGCCCAAGCTGTAGCACTGCGGGAACCTGAGCGTTCCTTGGTCTAGCTGCACCCCAGCGTGTACTGTACTCACTATTAATGAAAGATTAAATGTTCTAAAGAGCATTATTAATTTTAAAGCTACTAATAATCATCAGCTGTCCCTCACTTCACCCCACAAGCCTGAGAGCTATGATGAAAGAGCAAATTCCAGCTCAGAGCATCTGTAAGCCGTGATCCACAGCCCAGCTCCACAGCTCAAGGCCCCACAGGCATTTTCTGCAAGAAGTGAGGACCCTCAAAGATCTTTTAATGTGAGCAACCATAAAAAGCCAGAAATGGCAAAAAAATAACTCTCTGTTATCCTTGTCTTTGAAAGTAAGGACTCACACAAACCTCCCAGCTCTGCAACACCGACCTGACTTCTCTTGTGCCAGTCTGCACCCCTGTGATCATCCCAAGAGCCCAGGTTTGCTCAGCAGCAGTCGCAGCAGTCATTAGACGGTGACAACCCATTTTAGTTCCAAGGGAAAGTCTGCATTTCCAAATGTGTTCCTTGCCCTCCTCCTCCTTCGGAAAATGCAGCTCCTTGCAGGAGCAAGAGCCAAACAAAAGCCACAACGGACCCATCCCAAAAGAGTTCTCACAGGACAGGACTGTCCATATGATCACATCACATCCACCTCGCCTCCCAAATGTAGCATTTGCTCCCATCAGAGGTGCCCCACCAGCACCAGGAGCAGGGCCATTTCTGCCCTGAATCCTCCAGCTACTCAGTAGGACAAGCAGAGCAGGAAGCCACCAGCCCCAGCAGGGAATCCGTGTGTCAGAAGGGCACATGTGCAGGTACAAAGCATCCTTTGCACACCAGCAGCTTTCCTGCT
Source organism: Rhagologus leucostigma (assembly GCA_013397725.1). Lineage (NCBI taxonomy): Eukaryota > Metazoa > Chordata > Aves > Passeriformes > Rhagologus > Rhagologus leucostigma. Next base: position 782,195 of record VZTD01001450.1, on the reverse strand, counting down.
GCCTTGGCACATCAGCGCTGGTGGTGAATCACATCTCCTTTGTATTTCACTTGGAGGAACAGGGAGAAAGACGTATTTCACAGAAGAGAGTCACAAAGAGGCCCACCTTGGAAAATACGCTATTTTTGGCACTATAATCCCTTTCCTGTGAAGAAGAGAGGGAGGCCCAGGAGACTGAAGGAGCTGCTGAAACCCAGAGAGGAATCTGGCAGCAGAGCCTGGGGCATAATTCAGATATCAGGGATCAACAACCAGGACTAAGACCCATGTTTAAAGACTGTAGCAGCCTCAGGACTGTAACCTGTGCTTCACCACCTGCCTGCCCACCAATCCAGCCATGCCAATGTGGGATGCTGCAGAGCAAGAAGGTGAGCACTCTGTTTGCTTCCGCAGACCTTTCCTAAGCATGCAAAGACCTGGCTCTTCATCTGAGTGCTAATTCTCACTCTCTTTCATCCCAGTTTTTTTGCAGCTTTTCCACAAATCCAGAATACATTTGAGCGATCAGCACAATGTTTAGTGAGAAAATCGTATGCTACATTTCCGCTTGGCATGATTTTGAAATGGTTAAGCTGTTAAGCCCTGAAAGGGAAGTTTTAAGAATACCGTGAATAAAAGAAGCCAAAAACAAAAATAAACCAACAGCGGCAAAATTAGAGCATGACATAAAGGAACCATTTGGATGGATCCTTTTTTCCAGTGAAATGGTGCATGCTGGCTGCTCCAGTGTCAGGATCCCCGCGGTTGTGCAGCACTTGGACTTTCACTACAATGGCAGAGAAATAAATGGAGAGTCATCACTAGCACACAGGAGAGGGAGAAAGTTTTCCTAAGCTGTGATCAAATCCCTCACAAACTTCTCTAAACCACGGCCACATCGCCCCTGAGGGCCCCCTTTGCCCCACTGTGTCCCAGCAAGGGAGATGCTATCAGAGCAGGAAGCGTGACACACAGATAAGGACAGGCAACGGTCCAGGGTGGGCTACTCTGAGAGGTGCCCTAGAAATGCCTGAATGCCCACATTTTGCAGGTAAACTCTTCCAAGGAGAAGCAAATCCTGCCCCAGTGTGTGTCTCACACAACACGACCCCAGTGATGCCGGTCCCCCTAAGGACAGCAGGTTCTGCCCCGAGCATTCTGGGGACGGGGGGGGACTCCCCACCTTCACCCAACCAACCTGATTCACACAGCGAAGTGACAGCTGTGTGGCCCCTCCACCCCCTGTGTCACTCAGAGGTCCCTCCTGAATTATGCACTGCTCTGCTGCTGTGCACACTGACTCAGTGACTTACTTGTGCAGCCAGTTACCGGGCTGAAGGACACAGCTCCAACCACGACCATTTTACGCTGATTTTTGTCATAAAATGTGATACAATGCTGGATCAAAAGACCTCCCAGAATCCATACGTGTGACAATGTCCCACTCCAGCTGTGACACAAAGCATTAAGGTAATGACAGTTGCATTCATACCTGCTACTTTTAGGTCCACCCAACCCAGAGCGGCTGAAAGGAACAAGGGCTCTCTTCCTCCCACTCCAGCCTCCCCTGAGCCGCTGTGAAGTGTTTTCTAGTCAAACAGCTCCTGCAAGAGAGCTCTCTCACCTGGGAGGGCCTGGATCAGAGACATCAGGTCAGGTCATCTACAAAGGTAATGGTGGGGAAAACATCATTCCTGAGCACATTCATGTCTGTGCACAACTCTGCAGAGGTCAGGCATGCTCTGGATGAGGGCATCTCCTGTCCAGTTCTGTACCCTGACCCACCTTCAGCTGGGCGTGATGAAGAAGATGAACAAACAGCCGAAAACAGCCTTTTCCTCCATCCCCTACAACTTCTCCAGCTCAGGTCCTCCCTTGTCTGTTTGAAGTGCCAGAGGATCTCACACAGTCACAGGATGAAACCCATAACCTGTACCCCCAAATACCTCTGCTCCCCCAGGGAGGCAGGGACCTGAGCAGTCAACCCACCACCCGCATCCACCCTGGGAGGAGTTCTAAGACTTGCCTACACAAGGTCAATGGCAACCTGAGTCACCGCTGGCCAAAGTCCTGCTTCAAAAGAGAAACTGAGCTGCAGAGTCCCAGAGGTCCCTCGTGCCAGCATTTCTGAGCTTCACTTGCGACCTCCCCACCTGGTCCACCCTCCTCCACAATCTTGAGACTGCAGTTCCGCTGGAAAGCTCTCTGTCTCCACAAGCAGAGACTCTTGTATCTGAAGCACTGACAAAACGCTGGGATTTCATTTTTATTGGAAAAAACAAAGCCCCCTCTGCACATGCCCCTTCCCTGATGACAAAAAAGCATCTCTGCAGCTGTTGATTACCCCTGAAGCACAGCACACACAGGAACGGGCCACGAGACAGGGTAGAGCACACGGTGACCTGCAGAGGACTTGGGCTGAGAAAACAGCACAATAAATGCTTTATTGCAAGTCCAGGGCCAGCATTTCCACGGGGAGGAGAATTTTACTCTGCACCAGTTTTTATACCACAAACTGCTTCTATGGTGTGGTCTCAAGGAGCCCTTGCTTCTCCCCCCTCTGGGAGGGAGCCTGGCAGCCTCACCCCAGGACACAGTTCCTCCTTCAGGCAGAGGGAATAATTCCCCTGGATAAGGTGGGTAAGAGCACAGTGCTGCTCATGCTCAGGGAAGCACTCACCTCCCACCAACCACTAGTGCGTGCGGGCTCCAAGTCACCTTTTTATTATTTCAAAATTCCTCCATCCCATTTCCATGTGAGCTGGTGGGATCCATGGGAGGCTGGAGCTGGATCTTTAGATGCCGTACAGAATAATACCTAAACGAGTACACAGATCTTTCTTCCCCCATCTGAAGTGCCATGTTACCAAGTGCTAAAATTCTTTAAAGAAGTTACTGGGCAAGTGTCCCTACTACTGCAGCACCACAGAAGAAACGAGCACAGGGCAAAAGCAAATCTGTGTCTGTGGAGGACGACTCCTGTCCATGGGTGTTTCTCCACACTGGTGACTCTCAGTGCAGTACACAACTTCACGACAAAAAAATGCTGAAGAGGTGCTGGTGAAGAAGGGAAACTCTTTTTCCCTCCCTTTTGCTTTACAAGTGCTTCTGCTGGCACTGGCTCCTGGACGTGCGTTTCACCACGCCCAGATGAGCATGTTAACGCAGCAGCACACACCCACAGGCACTGCTGTCTGTGGGCTCCACTGTGGGTCAGCTGGGTGACGAGGAAAAGGTTTGTTTGCATTGCTGGCGTTTGGTATTTGCAGCATGCCCAGAGCACAGGACGGCCACGGGAGTTAACCTTCACACCACACACCTTCCCAAATGCAAAATCCTCCTACCAGCCCTCTGTGCCACCCCAGGACGGCAGGGCAAGGTCACAGCACCCAGCCCTGCCCCACAAGTAGGCAAGGCTCCTGTGACACTGCTCCAGCCACCGTAGGCTGAAGCAGCCCTCAAGCTCCTCTCAAACACATCAAGTATTCAGTCCTCAGCTACAGAGCTGGGAAACACCAGGAGAGCCTGGAAGACAAGCAGTTGTGTTATCAGGCATTCATCATCAGGAATGAGAGCGCACAACTCAACACGAGTGTCCTCCACTGGCTTCAAGGGCACACATGCATTGAAATTCCCAGCAGATTCAGGGCTTGTTTGCACTTCCGTGACAGCCACGGCCAGAAGCTCTGAAGGCTTTCCAGGCAAACCCAGGAGTTCCACTAGGACTGGCAGCCTTGGTTTGCACCTGTGCAGTGCTTTGTGGATGCTCCTGGGAGAGTGATGGAGGGATTTTAGCTATTTATTAATTAGAAGAGCGGTTTACGTATTTTAAATGAAAAGGTAGAGGAGATTTCACTTTTTTCCCCCCTTCATTTACTTCTAAATCGTTCTAATCATCAGTACTTCTTGCCACGACGAACAACTAGACAGTTGTCATGTTACCTTAGACGCATCATGGCAGGCAGCTAATCCTGTTGGTCATAAATCATGTCCCTTTCAATCTCCATTATACAGCAAGAGCAAATTTGTTATGATGCTCGTGTCATCACACACCAATGCCTTTCCATTATCATATAACTGGATACCCCCAAGGTTTGTAATTTGCAGTATAACAGTAATTTTTAAAGAACCATTGGTAATCAATAGCTCTCAGCATCACTGTCAGGATCATTTGCAAAACAAATAACAACACTGATCTCAACCAACTTTACAGGAGGGATATTTAATCCCCATGAACTGCATTATATGATGGATACGCGAGGAATCCTAGACTATGTATCATGTATTTTCCTTGGATTAAATATCACTTCAATCAATGTTGCTCCCAGCTGTACAATGCCGTCTGTGTTTTCACTGGGTAATGCTGAAGTATTGTTTTACAAATTGACATCAGCTACGTGCTGGGCAGCAAAACCCCAGGGTGGGGTGTGAGGAGGGGGCACGGCCGAGGGCAAGGACGATGTGATGCTCAGGGGAGCACCCGGCAGCAGCGAGACTGGGGGCACAGGGGGCTGCAGGGACCCCACAAACACGGCACTGCTGCACCGAGGGCTCGCAGCAGATGGTTGACCACGACCACTGCCGTGGTGGGGTGAGCACAGATGGCTCTCAGCCCCGAGAGACCGAGCACGGCAGAGGTGGTGCTCCCTCCCAGCGTGGGTTTGCTCTGCACAGCTCTCCGAGGCCCAGACCTGCCCTCCACGCCAGGACGCCCAGCACAGCCCCGGTGCCAGAACGGAACGCGCGGCAGCAGGAGGTGCAGTTCTCACCCCGTGTCCACACGGAGCTGGGGTTTAACCCAGTTACCCTGTAACTCTACGAAAGTGCTGTGTAGTATCATCTAAGAGGTTCAGCCACTGCCCCACCAGCTACCAGGGCAACAAACAGAGGCTCGATTTTACTTACTGCTTTTCCTTTTCCTTCAGCATGCACAGGCAGATGCTGGAATTAGGATGGCAGCTGCGCCCCACCCGCCCTGCCCTGGCTGTGGTCAGTCTGTCCACCCGCATCCCAGGCCCTGACAACCTTCAATGCAGCTTTTCCATATAGAAATGGAGACAGAAGCAGCGGATCCAGCAGGACCCCGTGCAAGCAGTGCGTGGAGAGCACTCACAGGGACAGCACCAGCCTCGGGCTGTGCCATGGCCCCGAGACAGCCCAGGGCTCCCTAATGAACATCTCCCAAGTCAGATTAAAGCCACCACGCCTGTGCTTCAGCAGCCTCACAATCAGCCAGCCCGAGTGACCTGTTGCATGGCCAAGAGCCGGCCAGCACCTGCACCTTCCCTTACAGATGGCTTTCTGAGGCATTAAATCCACATTTAAATTTTCTACTCAGTTCTGCCTCTCCGGAGCTCTCCAGCAGAGCCGTATCTCGCTCCCTGCAGCTGGAGACACCTTTAACAAAATCTCCAGCTCCTACTGATGTGGAAAAATTCATGCATTTCTCTCCTTGTGTAAGCACGGGCCTGGCATTCACGGCACTTCCCAGAGATAAGCCCCAAATCACTCATCGCTAGAAACCCCACACTTTGGTAAGGACAGACAGAGTTGGGATAAAAAAAAACCACCCTTGGACCCTAACTAAACACTTCAGCTGCTGGAGATTACAGAATCCTATTTAGTTATACCAGAGAGCATTTTCCGCAGAGGAAACATCTTCAACCTGGCTCTAGGAAGCCAGTCGAATTAAAAATTTTGGAAGGAAGAAGAAATCCAGAGTTTTGCTTGGTTTGGTTCATTTTTAGAGACAAATTTGGTTTAGAAACAGGATTAACTGGGGTGTCCTGGCACCCCTTCCCACTCAGCAGCACCTCAAAAGGGCTGTGCACTCCTGCAAGCTCCTGGCTGCCCCAAGGAAAATGCCATTAAAGAAAATACAGCTATTTTTAAAGCCAGAAGGACAAATTCTCCTCCCAGTTACACCAGTGACCTCGTGACTCTCCACAAGGTTGGGCAGGCACAGCTCTGATTTGGGGCTATTTTGAGCATCTTCCAGAGTCACCAGGCACCCAGCAGGCAGAAAGCACCAGGGAGCAGGATGAGGCCCTTGTCTCCAGATCCAACCCAACCTGTTAAGACAGCGATAACTTTCACCAACTAAAGAGTAAAATACAAATTCCCTTTTTAAATAAAACACTTTAACCAACACAACCACTTCCCCCACATGCACATGGGCCTGAGCAGGGCTGGTGCTCGCTGCTGCTCCTGCTGCCATCCCCACTCATTCATCACACATGCACACGTAGTACAAACTCATTCAGGGCTCTTCTGCAGATGAAATATTTAAATGGTTTATAATTTGCTATCCCTTTTAAATAAAATGGAACCGCCATAAACAGACTTGGGCTGACTTGCTCTCTCCACCACCTTTTTTTCTTTTAATATTCTCCCTGCAGTTTCATCAGGCTGCATCCAGCACGATTCAAGAGCTTCATGGGCACAATCCATGCTGGTAAATGGATGGAGACCCCTTGGATGCTGCAGATATTGCAGAGGGATGAGGAAGCAGTTTGTGCTCTCTTGAGCAAGCACATGGGCTATGGCGTGACTGAGGGGATATCACACACGAGGAGAGATGCAGAGCCTGGACTCTCCTGTCTGCATTTGACCAGCTGGGATGAACACGGCCTGCCTTGCCATCTGACCCAGCCTGTTTGTGCTACCCTTTTCAGGAGCTGCTGCTCCCACCCCAAGGCAGCAGCCGTGTTTCAGCTGCTGGTGACACCACCAAAAGCAAGATCCTGGGCAAGCTCTGGCAGACAAGACACGGCCAACATATAATTCTCTGCTGATGTGCTGACACGCCACCCAAAACCTCCAAGAGCACCAGGCTTGGATGAATTCCCCAGCTTGTGTGGTCCAAGGAAAATGTTACCACAACACAGAGGCTTTCCCCCCACTGCCATGCCCAGCTCCCAAGTGTCCCAGGAGGCTGCACACACGCACTGGCTTCACCAGGAAACTTGATCGACAACGACTGAGCCAAGCAACCAGCGATTCTACCCAAATTCACCCCCACGGTGGCACGCTGGAGGCCAGGGCACCCAGTGCTGCTGCCCCTGCTGCAAGGGGAGAGGGGACACATCCATGGGCAGGGAGCGAAGATCTCTCCCTTCCCTGCAGAAGCCTAGAGATGGAAAACGCTTACAGCTGTGTCCACATCCATATGCATAAGAGAACAGGCCCTGATCCAGCGCACGCTTACGTCAATCTGCCGTCACCAAGATTTAGGAGAACATTTAAAATTAAACAAAAATTTCCTTGCACTGCAAAACTAAGGACAAAGAAGGGAAGTAAGTCGTGTGGGTAGTGCAGAAGCAGGTGTCGAAGGACCTGGTCCCAGCAAGGCTCTGGTACTGACACCCCAGATAACCCTGGATGTGTCACTTCACCTTTGTGTTTAGCCAGTGAATGCAGATCTCTGGACATCATTCTGATGATAGATAAGGGGCTCTCAGATGGTCACAGAAAACCTGACCAGCTCAGAAGGTTATTTCCCATCTGGTCCCCTCTGCTCTTCATACGCTGTGTGCAGAGCAGGTTACCTGTAACTCAGCACCTCCAAGGACCCCACAAGCCCCGGCTCTGAGGAGCTGCTGGCAATCTAAACCACAGAAGTAAGTCAGCATTTGCAACAACACTTCAGATTTTACCTGCTGAAAATAAAGACAACAGCTTTTCAAAATAAATGGGGAGAAAAAGCAAGATCAATAAGTGACACACACTTAATTCCCAAGCCAGCCTCATTAAAATGAAGTGTGTTATTCTGTTTACCCCCACGAATAAAGAGTTCCAGTGCAAAAGAGAGTGTGCTGTCCTAAGGGCTATGCAAGCTGATGCTGTTTTATGGCTTTTTTGTTAAGATTGGGACTGGAACGGACAAAAAAAAAATTGTAACATGAATTATCCATGTAAAGCCATCCAGAAAGTTTGGGTCTTTTCCTTAAAGCCAATGTGGTATTAGAGAACCTACAAGCTAGTTCACAACTGGACAGGATTTTAATATAGAAGACGACTTTTCTGCAAAACTGTTGGAGAACCATAGAATCATTTATATTGGAAAATACCTCCAAGATCATCAAGTCCATTAGTGAAGCTCAAGATTAACGAACTGACCCACCACAATAAACAATGAAACAAACTTCCCTGAACTTGGATGGGGCCATGATGTTCACTTTGCTTGTAAGCATTATGGCTGGGCTTTGTCTTTTAAGGTATTTTCCAACCTAAATGATTCTATGGTTTCTAACAAAGCTTTAAGAATCTCATCCCACAGATTTATTTCCCCTTTTTTTTCATACATGAAGCAGTTACACAAACCCCACAGCCCAATTTCTGCTCCTTTGTGAACTGGGACAGAGGTTGAAACGTGTTGCTTTATTGAAGTTTTTCCCTTACTCCTCTGTGGCAGCCGTTCTCCAGAAGCAGTTGCATTATTCCTGAGCCCGGGCTTCCGCACTTCCCCGGACAATGTAAAAAGAGACCCGGGCCAGGTGAGGAACACCAGAGGGGCTCAGCGAGGTGTCCATCCCCACCCACCCTACGTGCACCCCTCATTCCCAGCCCCACCTGCCTGCTCAGCAGAGCTGGGCAGAGGCAGAGCTCCACTCCCTTCCCCCCTCAGCATCCTGCTCTCCTGCCCAGCTTGCAAAGCACAGCCTGTTCCTAGCACGGGCCAGGTCCCTGCAGCCCCCACAGACAAAGGCTCAAACCCAGGCAGTGTAGAAGTTCAACGGTGCCAGAAAACACAAGAGACTGGCTTGAGCTCCCAGATTTTAAACACGAAGAGATTTCCGGCAGCTCTCCATCCCCCTCGGGCCGCACACCAGACCTTGCAATTCATTGCTCAGCACCACCTTCCTCAAGAGACGGCTGGAAGGGACATTACTGCCACACGTCAGCCCCGGAGACAATCAGCTCGGTGCCACCAGCAGTCCCATCCCTCATCCCACTGGTCCCGATGGATGCCGTGTCTGTCACCCTCCTGATGTCTGCCCACATCAGCCTTTGTACCAGCCCCACCCTGAGCAGGTGCAGACCAGCACGAGGGTTACAGGGTTTGCTTTGCAGCCCCATTCTTCAGCAGGAGTAAAGCAGAAACAGGTATTTTTACACCGTAAATCGGATATTCAATACCTTTTTTTAATAATTGCCTTTTTTTGCATTGCTTTGACAATCTGCCTTTTTTTTTTTTTTGGCAGTGAGAGCTCAGAAGGGTGAGTGGAAAGTGCCCCTACAGCGCTGCTCCACACACCCCTGCTTTTACTCAAGCCGGGCCAGGCACAAATTTCTCAGCACAATGATGAAAAGAAACTACTTCAACTTCTCAAGTGTCCCAGGCTTTTTCCTGGTAACCAAACTGACCAACTGTTTAGCCTGGAGAGGGAAGGGTTAATTAATAATGTCACAAGATGAGCCCCTGGGCCACACAACTACCATCCCCTGCTTGGTGAACCGCCAGCATTAAAGGAACCAGCACTGAGCCGAAGTCAAGACATTTATCCTTTGACAATACTCTATTGCAACAACTTTATTTTGATGATACAGGATGATTAATGCTCACAGCCACTGTCATTTCCTTTGATAGATTTTGGGGCTGCGGAGTGACATTTGCTCAATGCACTGTTCCTGAAAAGCTGCACTCATCGTAGCGTGGAGGAGAGGGATGCTCCATGCATCAGCCATCAGTAACCTGCCTCCACCAGCTGCAGGTGGCCAGGAGAGATACTGTGAGGAATTGGGGGATGCTTACGGGAAGCCTTGGCTGGTAAAGGCTGTGGAGCAAGAGGAAGGTGTGTTAAACAGCCAACACTGTAAGAAATGGTGAGAGTTCGTCTTTCCCAGCAGAAAGAAAAGAGACTGTTGGTTGCAAACACCACAGCCAAGAGCTGCAGCAGACTTTGCTGCTTTGCCACGAACACGCTAGAAGATCAGATCCCGGGAGAGACTCTCCGGGGCTGAGTCGCAGCCATAGCAATGTCTCACAACTGCTCTTGAAGGCAAAACACATCCAAAAAATCAGACTGATCAACCAGTAAAACAAGACACAGACAAATGTCTCATCTGTAGCCTTCCCTAATGGCAAAAAAACCCCAACCCAACTTGGAAACCCTAATCTTAACCTCTGCACCTCTGAGTTCCCCCCCACCTGTAGCATGAGGACAAGAATCATTTCCCTCACCCGGCTGCTGCACGGTTCTCCTAATCAATCAGCCCATTAATTCATGCAAAGCATTAGACAGGCAGCAGATGGATGGCTTTACACAACAGTGTTTTCTACAGTGAAATATTTCTACTTAATTCTCCACCAGCAGCTGCCTGCCCACTCCCATCACACCAGCACGGAGTGGTCCAGGCTCACACAGGGACACCCATGAGGTCCGAAGCAGCGGAGTCTCCTCTGGATCCAAACCGCACCCGGTGCCACGTGGAATTCCCTGGCTGGAAAAACCCCTTCCACAAGGCTTCTTAACAGACTTGATTTTCCTCATATTTAAAAGCTGTCTCAGGAGCGTAATGATTTTAGATTCACTCCCCGCCGCAGTCAATCAATGGAGCGCCGGCTGCCGGTGCCTGGCGAGCAGGCGGTGATGAATGGGGCTTGGGAGGCTGCACCGCTCGCCTCCGAGCGAGAGCAGAGCGTGGGCACAGGGTGGGGAAGAGAAGCAAAGCCAGGAACAAAAATTAAAAGGGAGAAATGGGACGCGGGGTAGAAAAGCCCAAAATGCTCTCTGCAAAGTTGGGACAAGCGTTGGTCCGGAAGGCAAAGCCTGGAGGGAGCAGCGTGGGCTTGCGTTCGTCTCCCTGATCAGTTACCATCCTACAACTCGAATAAACCAGGTAATACATTTGTTTCAAGCCAGTGCTAACCCCAAGCCTGGCCTGTGGCAAGGACCAGAGCCCTGGCACCAGCACTCGCCCTGCACATGTGCCACTGACCCGGCTCTGCTTTCCAGGAGGTGCCAGAGAACAAATGCCCGAGAGCAGCTCTGGGGAGCACACCTTCCCTCCGGACAGGGCAGTGAAGGGCACAGCAGCAAAGGTGTTCTCCCTCAACCTTTCCCGTGCAGAAGCAGGCAGACAAGCCCCACGGGGTGACACACAGCACCCTGTGCCTCCCCATCCCTGCGCAGCTCCAGGTACCGTGAGGAGCAGCCCTGTGTGTCACAGCCACCCCAGAGGGACAGGCAGCACCCATCCCTGCAAGTACCATGAGTTTCCAGAGAGGAAAAAAAAAAAAAAATCAAATAACCCCATTTGGGGGTGCCCAAAGGGCCTAATCCTGCCCCAGCATGCTGCAGATTGCCCTGCTCTACGGAGAACAGATGCTGCTCAGCATTCAAAAGGAGCTGCTTCAGATCTGGGCTCTTTTTCTCCCTCTTCCTCCTATTACAGGGTCAGGTCAGTGCTGTGCAGCTTGTCAGCGTAAAAAAAAATATTGAAAAAAAAAAAAATCATGATACAGAAAACTGGTATTCCCAAAGAAGCTGCAGGTTGTGGCATGAGCATCACAGCTGAGTGTTACGAGTCTCACAAAGCAGAGAGGGGAAAGAGTCAAAAATGAAACTCACCACACCAGCAAAATAAAAATATGACGCAGTAAATTAATGATGCTGCTCCAATTTGAGAAAATACTAATTAAGAATGTGTAATTGAATTAATGCATTATTTAGAAACCCCAGGAAATCCTGAGTGGGAATATAAATACATTATAGGGTTCCTCTGACATCAAGTCTCTCTCGTACCTCACTACCCTCAATTTACTTTAATGTCACCAGAATCCCCAGATTTATTTACGGCCTTGTCATTGACCACTGCTTTACGTTTATCCCATATATCAACATCCTCCCCCCTCAATTCCACACACTCAAGTGCTCCATATCGGGTGGTGATGACCATTTGATAAGTCATAAGTAAGTGTAATTAATTAGCTCAGCTCATCAACCACTTCCCGTCCCGATGCCCTGCAGCCACAGATCTGGGTCTAATTTGTTTAGAGCCTGGAAAAGCATCAAATACCTCATTAGAAAATAAATCCATCTCCTAGAAACACATTTTTTCTACAGCTTCAAGCGTCGGTTTGCTCCGTGTTACACTGGGAAAGGCCCCGCACAAGCAGGATCTAAACCCAGCCCAGAATAGGTCAAGAAACCAATATCATCACATCGTGAAAATAAAAGAAAACAGTATCTCAGGAAGAAGGGGGGGAAAAAGTCAGCCCCTCAAAGGTATCTCAGCGGATATTTGTACTTGTGAAAGGTCCTGAGATCGTGCATTTGCAGCTGGGACAGTTTAGGAGTGCTTTGTGTATTTAGCAAGAGCCTTTATAAACATTATTCCTCCCTCATTTTGAGCCCTTCATAGCAAAGGTTAAGGTTCTGACTACCATTTCTAGGAAGAGATACAAATACACCAAAAAGAAAGAGAGAAATCCAGTTAAATTGTTTAAAACTGCTACAGACACTTTTAAGGAAAGCAGCACGAGAAAATAATGCAGGGAAATCCGAGTTCGCATACGTACATATAGCTCTGGGAGAGGGAAAAAAGAAGCAGCACTAAAGTGCCTTGTGTTAGGTCTGAGCATGCACTGTAGCAAAATATGCATGCTGTTTATAAAACATATTGGAAGACTTTTCCCTAAAAGATGCCATAGAGAGTATAAAGTTTTATGATCTCTGCCTGTCCATTTCACAAAGATATACACAAACAAGTAGCCAAATCTGCCTGCAGTTTAACTCCATTAAATCCAATGAATGAGTTTGGCCCACGAAAAACTCTGCACTTACTGTAATAAAGTTAAAAGCTGATAGCAGCTGATACAGTAAAACACATACATTTCCATACACTTATTCCTGCAGATTTAAAAATACGAATGAGCTTCAGAGATCGCCCTTGTCCAGCTCATAAAGAAATGCTAGAATAGGAAAGAAAAAAAACACCAGATCTTGGAGATTTTCCCACTGGTTCCCTCTAAACACAAAGGAGAGAGGGGTAGGGGAAGCCAGCAGAGTAGTGGTCGTTTGGCTTTCCTGAGAGCCCTGAACACATACAATGTGTGTTTGAACAAACCCCTGATGGCTTGGTCCCCAAGTGGGGCAGGACCCCACCCAGCAGGAACAGGGGTCCCAGCTCTGGGACCCCACTGCTCCCTCAGCAGTCCCCAGAGAGGACAGCGAGCTCAGGCTCTGAGGGCAGAGATGGGGGATGCTCTGCTCCCTGAGGGAGCTGGCCACACTTCCATTAGCAGAGGACTTTCCTCATGAGCAGTGGTTCTACGGCCTCTGGGTCATCTTGAATTGTACCTTGAACCTCACATTGCACGGGGGACCAGATCAGCTAGTGCAGAGGCCAAGCCCAAACAACACATGTAAGCCTTCCCTGACTGATAGGCGTTTTGGGTTGGTTTGTTGAGGTGTTTTTTTAAAAACACACGCAGCTTTCTCACGGGCTGCTGCCCCAACCACACCAACTCCCATCTCCACCTCCTCATCCTCCTGCTGTGTCCCCCCAGCTCCCTTACCCAGGCTCATACACCTCTTGCACCCTCAGTGCCACCTCCCCCAGGCCCTCCTGCCCCAGCTCCTCATGGTGCATGGAGGCTCCAGGTCCCCCTCACCTGGAGCTAACTCTCACAACTCCTTTCTTTGATATTTATTATTATTTGTTCCTATTACAGGGATGTCTCAGGGACCCAGATAACCCTCGTGCTGGGTACATACACTCCCCACTCCGGCAGCCAAACACCACCACACAAATCATTTCATGCTCTTTGTCCTCTTTTTCCCCACCCAGCCCCTGGCACTGCTCTGCTGGGGGTTCAGGGTCTCCACTCCCTTCACCCCAAGGTCCTCACAGACCTAGTGCTTTCACAGCTCTGCCTCCCTCCTCACCTGCAGTTTGGGCTCTGTCTGGCTCCATAGCTGTCCTACCGAGCTCCACACAGCTCCTCTCCTCCCCAGCAACCTCCTCTGGGCCCAGTTTACTGCTGGCCATCACACCTCCATCTCCCCATACCCAGATACTCAGCCCCAATGCTGTCCTGCCATCGGGCTCACTCAAACCCTCCCCAAGCCCCGGGTTTGCAACACCAAGAAAAACCAGCAGCTGCACCAAATCGTGCCAAACCCTGCTCAAGGCTGTGCTCCCTGCTCAAAACCCCTTTACAGCCCCCACAGTACCTTCCCACCTCCTCAACCCTGCACCTCACAGCCTTGCTGGTGACTGCACAGCTGACTCCCCACAGCCCAGAACAGCACAGCTTACCTGCAGTGAGCCCCCAGCCCCACATCCTCTCCTCCTGAGGCTCCTCACTGCCCTGCAACAGCTCCTTCACAAGTCCCTCTGCTCCACCAGGCTTCCCAGTGCCCTTTGCTGAGAAACCACATAATCCCAAGCTTTAGCTTCACCTGGAGCTAACACCAATTCACAGCAAGTGCCGGCAGCTGGGATGCTGCAGGCGATGCTGTGCTGCTGTGGCTTTTCTCGGCATGAAATCCTGGCCCTGGAGCAGCCAGCAGAGGAGAGCACCCTGACCAGCGTGGCTGGGATGCTCCTGGGTGCTCCTTTCCATGTCCTTCTGGAACGCAGGGCCTCACTGACATAACCCACTCATTTACCCCCAGCACATAGGTGGAGAAATAAGTATCAGAAAAAATTGCCCAAGGATGGGGCTGAGACTTGCCAAACAGGCAGCTCTGGGCTCTCCAGGGCATGGACCTCGTGTCCTGTCCCCATCGCAGTTCCTCCAACCCCAGCATTACATCCAGAGCTCGACTCGTGAACCTCGGAAGCACTGACCACGTCCTTCTGTTTGCATGCATCGTGCACGCCTGTGCTCAGCATACGGCGGGAGAACCGGAATACATAAACCACAGCTCACAATAACAAACCCCGCACCTAGCACAAGCCAAAAGCCTGACCTTTCGTAGTTAAGCATCCTGGTGAGAGGTTAGATCTTGTGTTTTCTGATCATCAAACAGGGAAGCATTAGCCAGACAGGGAGAACAAGCTCTTATCTAGACCTGATTTCTCTCCCCTCCAGGGGATCCTGTAGGATATTTCAGTTCTCTCTCGCTTGCTGTATGATTCCTCCCTCCCCCAGCAGCTTCAAATCAGCCAAATTCACAATCTAATCTGGCCAGGAGTCAAAGGGGAGAAAAATCAAGTCCTAATGCAGTGACTACTTTGAATGGGGAATTGAAGCCAATCAGAAAGGCATTATTGATCCCTGCTCGGAGCACCCCGGTCAGGGAGGGGGAAGCTGCGGGCAGCCGCAGAGCTGCCCACCGCAGCCAGCCAGGGCTGCCCTGCCAGGCCTGCAGCGTTCCCAGCACAGTTCCCAGCGCCCGCCTGGGCTGGGAGCCGGCCCCGTCCGGCACCGGGAGAGCACCCACCACCCCCGTGCCGGCACTGGCGAGCACCAGCCCCTGGCGAGCACCAGCCTCCGGCGAGCACCAGCCCACGTGTGTGCGAGAGCGTGACCCGTGTGCTGCCTGCAGCGCTGTGTTTGTGTGCAAACACTTCCAGTGTGCATCGCCTTGGCGTGGGCCCATCTGCGGGATCCGGGCTGCTCCATGGGACGGGGCGTGCGTGCGGCCGTGCGCTCCAAGGGCTCCGCGCATCCCAGCGCCCTTAGTGCGGGGCAGCTCTGCGGGAGTGCCAGGGGCAGGGGCAGGGCAGGGTGTGTGTGTGCAGGGCTGTGCAGGGGTGTGCCTGTGCCGCACGGTGCCCGCAGCAGGCAGGGACAGGCAGCGGGTGTCTCAGCGAGGGCAGCGGGGCAGAGGATGGGAAGCAGCCGGACAAGCCTGAGCTCAGCTCTGGGCATCCCTGGGTGCGATCCCGATGATCCGGCCGGCGTCAGCGCTGGCTAAGGGCTCCTCTGCCTTATGTAACCACGGCAGGGACGGAGCGCCGAAGGGGGATGGAGACCGGGGCGAGAGGAGCTCCCCACTGAGCCCCCAAAGCAAAGGGACCGCGGCAGAAGCTGGATACCCCCGGCAGCGTAACTCTAAACGCCCGGCCGAGTTGCGTTGCCACCGGGCAGGCTGGCCAGGCTCGGGGCCGCCCCGGTGCGGGGCAGGTCCAGCCGCCGGGGCCGGTCCCCGCCGGGAGCTGCCGCCGGGCTCAGCCCGGGACCCTCCAAAGGCAGCGGGCGCACGGCGGTAGTACCGGGGGAGGAAAGGAGTCCTGGGAAGTTTAGGGACTCCACGTTTTGCAAGGAGTCAGGAGGAAAACATGCTCCCTGAAAAAAAAACCCAAACCCATGCAGAGTGCCGGTAGCTCCTGTCCCCCTTTGGCTGTGCCCCCCAACCTGCCATCCCGGGCACCGCGGGGCCGTGCGGCACCGGCACCCCCTTACCTGCCGGCGTCACGTCTGCTGCTGCCTGCCCTGCTCCGGCTCTTCCTCCTCCTCTCCTTCCTCCTCCTCTCTCCTTCTCCCTGCTGCTTGGGGCTCTTTATGGAGATTCATTCATTCATGCCTTCCCATCGGTCCCTCAGCCTTTCCCTGCCTCCCGGAGGCAGAGCGTGTGACGCCTCGCCCCTTTCCAGCCACTTTCTGTTGTCACAGAGCGGCGCTGCCCCAGCCCGGAGCGGCGGCCGGGCTGGGACACGCGTGGGCAGCGCCGGGCCGGGGGAGCGTCCCCCAGCGCGGGGTGAGGGGCGTGGGCGGGCGTGGGCACGGCACCGACCCGCCCTGAGGGGTACAGACCGTCTCTGGCACCCGTAGCGGGGGCGTCGGGTCGGCCCCAGGGCTTTCCGCTCTGCCCTCCGCTTTCCCCATCCCCACGCCAAGCCGCTGCCCATCGCCGCTGGCTCCCACCGAGCAGCGGCTCTGCGGAGAGGGCACGGGCGGGCCCGCACCCCCGGCCGGTCCCCGGGCAACCCTCGCCCTTTCTTTCCCTCTCTGCTCGCCCCTCCATCCTATCCCAGCTCGTCTTTCCTCCCCCTCTCCCGCTGCCTCCGCACCCGCGCCAGGACCGCATCCCGCTCCGCCGAGCGCTGCCCCATCCCCGCCGCTGACAGAAGCGCTGACTCAAGCTCGGAGCGGGGCGGCGGAGCCCGGCGTGGGGGGCCAGGGCTCACCGGCCACCCGGCCAGTCCCGTGTCCTTCCCACCCCACCCTGGGGGGCCGCTCGCTCCTCCAGGTCATCGGGCAAACTTCATCCCTGCCTTCCCCAGGACGGGGGTCCCCCCACTGCCCAGCGCTGCACTTCGGGAGGCTGGGGACACGCTCCCGGTCCCTACCGACAGCACCCCGCTGCCCACTGCCCCCCGCTGCCGTGGCAAACCAGGAGGGTCTGGGGGAGTGTGAGCCCTGCATGGCGTCGGGCAGCACGGCGGGAGGTGCTGACGGGGGATTTTAGGTGCTAAATTCGAGCGGATTGCCTCGTCTCTGCGAAGGCACGGGGTTATTCTTCCCAGGCAGGCAGGGCGGAAAAAACACGCTTTTTAAAGACATCATCGGAAATGTGACGAGCAGCTCCCGGGTTTCGGCGCTGCCACAGCATTCGGAGAGATAAACCCTTAACTTGGGGTGAAACCCCTTAAAAACCCTCCCAGAAGCGCCCCGCCCGCTCCCGCTGAGCCGTGCCGTTCCTGCCGCCGGTGCCACCCCCTTTGCATCGGTGCCATCAATTTCTATTAACGATCGCTTTATTCACCGCTGCAAACTTCTAAATATTTAATCCAGCGCGAACCGGCAGCGGAACGCGCGAAGCTGACGGGAGAAGGCGAGTCCCCGGCCGGGGAGGCGGGAGCGGCGGCTCTGCCCCCGGGGAGCCTGGTGATGCCAGTCCTCCCCGTCCCCTCCCTCCGCGGGGCTTGCCCGGGGCTGCAAATCACAGCCTGGACGTGGGCAGCACCGCAGGTCCCCCGGGCTGCCCGGCCCGGAAAGGCAGGGATGAGCGGAGGTGCGGAGGATGCTGTCCAGGAGGAGCAAGAGGAGGAAAGGGCTGCACGGGGCGCACCCCGGCAGGCCGGCATCTCCCCAGCACCGGGACGCCGCTGCCCATCGGGTCCCGCCGCGCAGGGGAGGAGTAGCCACGCTCCACATGGAGCGGGACGAGGACTGGGGAGCGGCGGGGGTTTGGGCTGCTTGGAGGGGTCCTGCCCAGGGAGCGGGCGCTGTCCCCACCTCCCTGGCACCCCCCGGGTTCCACGCACCGCCCCGAGGACCCCCAGACCCGGCCGAGCCTCATTTAAAACGCAACCAGGAAAATTGTTTGGCAACTCCGCTGCGCCGACGGGCGCGTGCCCGGTCCGACGGGCGAGTTCCCCAATCGGACGGGCGAGTTCCCCGGTGCTCCGTGCTCTGCCTGCGTTCAGGAACCGAGACGGAACTTTACGGCGACATTTGTCATTATAATTAAAACTGCAACACACCCTCCGGGAAGGAACACGTTCCCGTGTCGGTACCACCCCCCACCACCGCCCTTTTCTTAAAAAAAAAATAAAAAAAAAATAAT